>BSBK01001439.1:2197500-2745000 GCA_027943335.1 Chamaecyparis obtusa
ACAACCAGAAGAACATCCACACCCCAACATAAAGATCCCATTACAAAAGTTCATTAGCTATATTCTACACCATTACAAAAAAGAAAAATTGTTGTTGATACTAACCCCAAAACCCCTTTAAAACACTAACCCCAACAAATTTACAATCATTTCCAAAAAATCAAAAAATAATAGTAAGCTTGTCACCTAGAATAGTGTAGAAAGTTCTTCAATTATGTCCACTCGACCTCATCCATGCTCAAGATCAAACACCAAGAACCTTTATGGCCTTGTAACAAACACTTAAGGACCTTATCCTCCTAGGAACTGGCACATCAATTATCCCAGCCCTAACCTTCAATTCTTTCAGCTCTGCTTCAACTTGCATTAAATCGAGGAATAATTTTAGTGCCTCCCAACCCCTTTTAGCCTCCTTTACACAATGTTCTCTTAATCTTTCATCTAACCTCCATATGAAAGGGATGTAACTATCTGTAGCAACATCCTCCTCATTTTCAACATCTTTTCTATAGTCAATCCCCTTCCCTGTGACTACCCATTCAAAAATGGACTCCATCCTAATGAGGAATTCAACAAGAAAAATCACCTCCATTGTCCTCCTCACATTTGCAATCGATTCACCAAAGTGTAATACCCAATCCATAATCATTGAATAAACATAAATATTTGTTTGATGTTTGTTCCTAATTTGTTAAAAAAACATTGCCCAAAATCAATTGCACACACCTTACCAATCAAGCATCCTTGTACAAAAACATACCCTCAAGTTGCTTCTTAGTAACTAGACCATAAAAAGGATTTTGGTGTTTCAAATATCTCATAGTGAAAGAGGTTTCTATTTCTACAACACTAGCCTTAATGCTTTCAACCACCACCAACACCACTACTCAAAACCACCTGGCTAAAATGAAAAATAGAGAACAATCGAAGGAGATTTATCAAATTTTTCAGAGGACACCCACCATTAATGCAACATCACATCCACATAACTCTGTGACTTAAAATCTAACCTTGGTTCTTGCAAATCCCTCGATTGTACGCCACCAAACCACCATTCGACACCTTCATTAATGTAGTTATAAGAGGCTTTTAAAATTCTAAATCTCCACATGTTATGAATTGAAAGTCTTCAATTCGAATTTCATTTACCCTATCAAAGGTTAAAGCCCAATTAGATAATTTATCAACCTCTTTGTTTCCATATCTCTTCACATGTGTTACTTTATAATTTTCGAATTTGGATAGTTCATTAATAATCAGATCAATGTACTTCTAAAGGTGCCAAGATTCTGTTTGTTTTTTTATGATCGCCTTAATAATTAAAAGTGAATCACCTTCCACATGCAAATTTGAAATACCCAAGCTCTTTTCCACCTTTATTGCCAATATAGAAATTGATGCCTCTACAACATTATTAGTGTCATCTTCTAAATGTTGACCACCAATTGCAATTGTATTTCCTTTCCAATGCCTAATTATGCACCCTACTCCTAATGGACTAGGGTTACCCTTTGAAGCCTCATCAATTTTTTATTTTTACCACCCTTTTAAAGGCTTTTTCCACTCAACCACTTCATGACCCTTAGAGTCTGGATAAACCCAACAAAGCTCATTAATGGGTAATAATAACTTGTATACTTAAAATTTAAGAAAAAAATAGAAATACAATATTTAAAAAATGATGGAAAATATTTGTGAAGCCATGTGATGTTTTTTGTAATATGTAGTCATTGCTTATTTTGAGCCCCCTCTTTTTTCCCATAGTTTATTTTAAATTCCCAAATAGTAGTTGCTCCACTAAAATAGAAAAAGATTCTAAATTACCTTTTTTCACACTTAAAATTCTATGGAAACACTTAACTACTTAAATTTAAGCAAAGTATGTACTTAAGCATATCTACATGGGAACATGGGGTTATTGACCCCATGAATATTTAATTTTTCTACTTATTTTATCTTCAATTTTACTTTTGAATAAAATTAGAAATAATATTTTTTTATATAAAAGTTGGAGAAAAAAATGCAAAAAAAAGGAGGGAAATAAGCAGCATTTTTGTGGAGTCACATAGCATTTTTCCAATAAGCAGCTGTTGCTAATATTTAGTAGCCTCACCCCCCTTTTGTTTATGAAAGATTAGAGAAAGGCCCTATACTACTACTAAGCTTATTTTGGCTAGCAATCACAACATAATTTTTTCTAGGAGTAATTTGTGGAGCTGTTGGCCATATGCAGTTATTTTAATATTAATTTATCACATAAAATTTGGAAGGAAAAATTGGTGATAAATGAAAAAGAGAAAATTTGCTAACTAATAAAAGAGGGGAAAATTTTTATCAAGACACATGGAAAGTGCTTCTTATTTTAAGCCTCCTTTTTTCTTTACAACTTATTTTTTATTTTCTTAATTATAGTTGCTCGTAAAAAATAGGAAAAGATTCTATATTATCCTTTTTCACACTTTTAATTTCTTATGGGAACTCTTAAATTTAAGCAAAAATATACTTAATAAACTGCATGGGAACATTATTAGGTAAGGGTTCCATGAGGGGGGCTTAATCTCTATTTTTTAGGAAGAGGGTGGTCCCATGTGCTGGTCTTACCAATTAGATCAATAACTAGGTTGTAAAACTCAACTCAGGCATTGGACATCTAGGCTAAGAAACTATCTTTCTCATGGAGAAGGTTCATTTACTTGTCAACCTAGGGAACATGTACTTGAAATGGGTTAGCATTGTATGTGCACTAAGTCCCAGCTAAAGCCATGCTATCCTACAACTTGGAAGAAAATAATGCTTGAACTTGGAAATGAACTAACTCAAACATTTAACAAAACCCAATGCTAAAGCTAAACTCATGCAAGTAACTACAAAAATGTTCAAGATAATTAGGTAGGAAACTAATGTATCTTATTTGGTTGTAGGAATAGTCGCGAGAAACTATTTCTAGGGGTTGTAGGAATAGATAAACTCCATAATAGCTAGTACAAATGACAGGTAATTACTACTAAAATGAAAAGGGATTACTCACCAAGTGGGACCCCTTGGATGAGTATATCCAAAGATCAACTAAACTTTATAAACTCAAAATATCATCATTTTATTCATTCATCCAAAAAATTTGTTACACATCATAAATTGAAACTAAATTAAAATTGTACTTGAACTAAAAACTAGAATGCTACATTACATTAAGTTCTACTTCAGTCTATCTATATATCCTTCGAGGAAGTTTAAAACCTTATATATAACAAAAGACTACTAACCAACTAACTAACCAACCAACACCCAAAGGAATAGGCATATAAGAGTTAGTACAGAACTAGGAAGGAGGAAACCCATCCAACTAATTAGGAACAGTCAACTATTCATTTACACCGAGGGTAAATATAGCTTATCCACTACTTCCTATATTTGCTCCAAATTAATAATGACCATTAAAGTCCTTTGAATTGCTCCAAATGAGTTGTAATCAATCCATGATTGAATGCTTCAAGTGACATTGCATGTCAAACTATCTTAACTTGGTCCTCATGGCGTGATCTTTCTTGAGCGCCATAATAAGAGTTAGTACAGAACTAGGAAGGAGGAAACCCATCCAACTAATTAAGAACAATCAACTATTCATTTACACCGAGGGTAAATATAGCTTATCCACTACTTCCTATATTTGCTCCAAATTAATAATGACCATTAAAGTCCTTGAATTGCTCCAAATGAGTTGTAATCAATCCATGATTGACTGCTTCAAGTGACATTGCATGTCAAACTGTCTTAACTTGGTCCTCATGGCGTGATCTCTCTTGAGCGCCATAATATATATATATATATATATATATATATATATATATAATATATATATATATATATATATATATATATATATATATATATATATATATATATATATATATATATATATATATATATATATATATATATATATAGATAGATAGATAGATAGATAGATAGATAGATAGATAGATAGATAGATAGATAGATAGATAGATAGATAGATAGATAGATAGATAGATAGATAGATAGATAGATAGATATAGATATAGATATAGATATAGATATAGATATAGATATAGAGAACTAAGAAGGAGGAAACCCATCCAACTAATTAGGAACAATCAACTATCCATTTACACTAAGATTAAATATAGCTTATCCACTACTTCCTATATTTGTTCACATTAATAATGAGGTCACTAAAGTCCTTTGACTTTCTCCAAATGAGTTGTAATCAATCCATGATTGACTGCTTCAAATGATGTTGCATGTCGAATTGTCTTAACTTGGTCCTCATGGCGTGATCTTTCTTGACAGCCATAATTAAGATATATATATATATATATATATATATATATATATATATATATATATATATATATATATATATATATATATATATATATATATATATATATATATATATATATATATATATGTATGTATATGTATGTATATGTATGTATGTATGTATGTATGTATATGTATATGTATATGTATATGTATATGTAGATGTAGATGTAGATGTAGATGTAGATGTAGATGTAGATGTAGATGTAGATGTAGATCTAGATGTAGATACAGATATAGATCTAGATGTAGATATAGATATATACTACATAGTCATCATATAAGATTTTTTTATCATCAAAAGAGTTGTTTAAAATAGGTTTAAGTTCATGATAACAATTTTATAAAAACATTGAAAGACACCAAATGACCAAGTCCCAAGATTGATGGTGACATAAACCTATGACCAAAAATAGACAAAATATACTAAAAATTAGTAAATATTGAGCCATTATCTTAGCTCATCATTGCCCACCAACTAGACTCTTGCTGGTCTTCCAACAATAGGAATTCATTATCTGGGCATGAATTCTAAAGTCACCAATGTTTCTTTGCCCTGATCCTCTGGATTCCATGATCCAATAAAATTCTTTCATGTTCTCCAACCTTGCCCACCTAGACCTCTATATTTTCTCATCATAGGCACCTTCATTATCTTTGTAACTCATTAATGGAAAAGAAGTATGGGTAGCTAAAAAACAAGGGGCAACTAATTATTATGCTTTCTCCTCCCCAAGTCTATATACTTGAGTTCTCTATGAATAGTTGCATGGTAATTGGGCAATGAATGGGGCTCATCTTGCTTGAGCTCATTAGTTAAAATATTCCATCGCTACACTCGATGTCAAATCATAGCCTATCCTTAAACCCTGGACATATCTTCATATTCTCTAAGTGCTTCCTCTCTTAAAGGAAAAAAAATTTATCCTTTATTCATCATTACATAGAAGCTTCTTCCAATCATAATACATTGTTCTAGGCATCTGAACCTCATCCCTTAATGGTAGTGGAATAATGAGTTTTATTTTCCTGTATTCTCTAGATTATTCACCCATGCTAATTTCATTATTTATCAAGGACATTAGAGCCATTAGGTGTATATCTGCAATGTAAATAAGAGGATTCCATTTAGCCTCTAATGGAACTATTAGGAATGAATGCTAGATGTTGGCAGTCATTCTGTAGCAGTTGTTGTTGCATTGATGACTATGATTGTCATTGATGTCAACACAGTGATCTTCTAGAGACTAGCAGAGAAGTAGACAGTGTTTTGATTAGCGCACATGGGATATCGCAGTTGGAGCTATGTGATGTTGAGGTTATATTCTTTGATATGTTATTTATCTATGGTTAAGAGCACATACATAAATTCATTTATTCATAGAAGTTATGAGCATTTTGGTGGAAGCAGTATTCAAGTAGTGTTCCTGAGTAGCGGTTTGTGGAAATTGGATGATATCTCCTAATCGGGATGGAATCTAGTTTTGTGCAATTAAAGGGAAGGTTGAGACACATTGATAGTGACATGGTTCACAGTGCAAACTTTGAGGTTTCATGAGTGAAGAGTTATTACATCTGGAAGCCGACAGTTTTGTGTAATTTTGATGTAGCGTGTGGAAACTTTTATTTTGTATTTGTGTGCCGACTCATTTGTAATTATTTGAGTGTGGTATAAAGGAAGGAATGTTTTTCCTTATTGGAGATAGTAGTATTGGTAGTAATGTGAAAGAAGTGTGAGCATGGTATGGTCGAATGCGAATGTAAGCATGAAGTGAAGAAAAGAGCTAATGAAGTTGTGAAAGTGAAATTGTGAAGGAAGACATACGAAGTACAGAGATCTGGAATTGAGATCTAGTGTAGTAGTGAGTGTGGTTTGGAATAGTAAGGAGGTAACATATTTCATATTATTCTGCTGAATAATATTAAGGTCATTTGGATAGTGTCTTCAGTGATCTTACCCTGAAGCTGTTTGGGCAGTGGGTCCTTCTATCTTCCATAACTCCTAACAGGGTTAGAATCTTTTAACAGGGATTCAAAATATCCTAACATGGATTCATATGTATTGAATGTATTTCATAAGACTCCTAATAGATTCCATCCTTTCACAAGGAATATTTATATTAGTGCATCTTTTGTGGGCTTCATTCCCACCGAGGTTTACTCTTTGATCAAGAGGTTCCCTATTCAACATATCTTGTGTTATTGTGTCATTGTGTATGAATATCTTTCTATGGTTGGAAATTACATTGCTTACATGGTTAAATGTTGTTGAATTTGATAAAGGTTATAATCATCTGATAACTGATTCACCCCCCCTCTCAATTATCTTGGTGGACTTTACTTTCTAACAATTGGTATCAGAGTAGCAGGTCCTTGAAAGAAAAGTTTAACAGCTTAAAGAGATCCATGGAGAATTTTAGGAAAGAAATCCCTAAGTTTGATGGAGTAAATTTTGATAGTTGGAAAGAGAAGATGAAGACACATCTACTATGTTTAGGACCAGGTTATTGGTTGATTACAAAGAATGAGAAGACTATCATTAGAGAAGATAATCTTGAGACAAGATCTAAAGATGAGCTAGATCTATTCATGTGTAACATACTTGCAAGAGAAGCACTTTTGACAGCACTTCCGGAGAATGAATACAGTTGGGTAAAATGTTTAACAAAAGCCCATGAAATTTGGAAAGCTTTACACTCTACTTTTGAAGGTGATGAACATGCAAAGGAGCTAGATTACATAATTGGATTTGTGCATTTGAAGATATAAGAATGATGGAAGATGAATCTGTTAGAAGCTATATTGGTAGAATGTCATAAATTATTGTAGGAATAAAAGCTTGTGGAGGAACAAAGATAGAGAATGAAGTGATATGGAAAATTCTGAGGACATTGACTCCTATATTTAAGCAGACAACACAGATGATTGAACAAGTTATACCTTGTACTACAAAATTTACAAGAGAGACTCTTCTTGGAAGATTGGAAGCAATAGAAATGAAACTGAGGGTATCAGGAGACTTACCTAGAATGGAGATAGCATTCAGTGCTCTTAATATTCATCCTACTTTGTCAAGAAGTACCAGTGTGAGTGGAGATTATGCCAGCAGCAGTAGATCTATAAATGAAGAAGATAAGAAGATTGAAGAAGGTATTGCCTTGCTTGTGAAAAGAGAACCAGATGGTAAGAAATTTTTTAACTATTGGACTTGTCAAGAATATGGTCATTTTGCATCTAAATGTCCTAAGAGAGTTAAGAAGTACAGAAATAATTTCAAGCCTAGAAGATCTAAGGAATGTTATTATGATAATGATGAAGATCTTGAAGCTAGTATAGAAAGAACTTTGAGTGAAAGTGATACTGAGATTAATGATGAAATAGGATTTGTAGCAATTAAAGAAGAAAATTTTGAATCTGATGTTAAGGAAGAGAAAGTATTAGTTTCCCAAGTTGAAAAGAAAGCTGATTGGATTATAGATAGTGGTTGTTCACATCATATGACTGGTGACATGAAGAAGTTCATAAAGTTTAACAACTATGATGGAGGAATTGTTAGAGTTGGTACCAATGCACCTTGTTTGATTAAAGGTATAGGATCTATTAATCTTGATGGAAAGATTAATACTGATGATGTTTACTTTGTTGATGGATTGAAACATAATTTTTTTAGTGTTGGACAGTTAGTGGATAAGGGATATCAAGTTTGGTTTACTGAGAAAACTTGTGTGATAAAGGATAAAGATGGAAATCTGATTGGAACTGGATCTAGAACCAGAGATAATGTATTTCAATTGAATCCTACTAAGATGACATGTTTGATTACTAAAATTGATGACAGTTGGTTGTGGCATAGAAGGTTTTGTCATATAAACTTTGATAACATTGTGAAAGTGAGTACTACACTTGCAGTAAGGGATTTGCCTAAATTATGAAGCCTACTAACATGATTTGCAAAGAATGTGTGATGGCTAAGTAAAAGAGAAGTTCATTTCCTAGTAAGAAGTTCACATCGACAGAGAAGTTGGAGATTGTTCATGCAGACTTGAGCAGTCCTACCAGGACTAGAGGATTCTATGGAGAAAGGTATTTTATGATTCTTGTTGATGATTTTACAAGAATGATGTGGATTGCATTTTTGAAAGAAAAATCTGAAGCATTTGATAAGTTTAAGATCATTAAGAATAAAGTTGAGAATAAATCTAGAATGAAGATTAAATGTTTGAGATCTGATAGAGGTGGAGAATTTACTTCTAGAGAGTTTAACACTTTTTGTGAAGTGAATGGTATTAAGAGACAGTTTTCAGCCCCTAGAACACCTGAACAAAATGGTATTGCAGAAAGAAGAAACAGGTCAGTGACTGAAGCAGTAAGAGCTATGTTATTTGAGAATGATTTGGCAAAGACATTTTGGAGAGAAGTAGTGAATACAACAGTATATACAATGAACAGAGTACAAATCAGAGCAGACACAAACAAGACACCTTATGAATTATGGTTTGGACATGCACCCTTAGTTAAGTATTTTAGAATTTTTGGAAGCAAATGTTATATAAAGAGAGATGATGATATTGGAAAGTTTGATCCTAGAA
Source organism: Chamaecyparis obtusa (assembly GCA_027943335.1). Classification (NCBI taxonomy): domain Eukaryota; kingdom Viridiplantae; phylum Streptophyta; class Pinopsida; order Cupressales; family Cupressaceae; genus Chamaecyparis; species Chamaecyparis obtusa. Next base: position 2,206,452 of record BSBK01001439.1, read on the forward strand.
GTGATGAAGGTATTTTTCTTGGATATTCTTTGAAGAGCAAAGCATATAGATATTATAATAAGAGAACTAAAACTATTGTTGAAAGCACAAATGTTAAAGTTGATGAGAAGTTTAAAATTCAGGAAAGAATGCTTGACTATGAATCTAATGAAGAAGCTCATCCTCAGCCTAACATTGAAACTACTGAATTATTCTATGAGACTGACAATGAATTATTGAATGAGAGTCCTACAGAAGAAACCAGAGAGGAATCTAGAGAAGAATCTACAGTTGAAGCAAGATCTATAACTATGACATCGAATAGTTATATATCAAGACATCATCCTGTTGAACAAGTTATTGGAAGTTTGGACAGAGGAGTTCTGACTCAGAATAAGGTAAATTTATGTTTGATTTCTCAAATTGAACCTAAATCTACTAGTGAAGCTTGTGAAGATGAACATTGGATTAATGCTATGAAAGAAGAACTAGATCAAATTGAAAAGAACAAGACATGGGAATTGGTCCCTAGACCTAAAGACAAGAATGTGATTGGAACTAAATGGGTATTCAAAAACAAGATGAATGAACAAGGAGAAGTAGTAAGAAACAAATAAATATTAGTATGTAAAGGATACTCGCAACAAGAAGGAATTGACTATGAAGAAACTTTTGCACCTATGGCAAGAATTGAAGCAGTAAGAATGTTCTTGGCCTATGCATCTTTTAAGAACTTCAAAGTGTATCAGATGGATGTGAAGTCAGCATTTCTGAATAGAGAATTGGAAGAAGAAGTCTACATTGAGCAGCCTGAAGGTTTTCCTTTGACTCAAGAAGGAGATATGGTATGTAAACTGAAAAAAGCATTATATGGACTAAAGCAAGCACCTAGAACTTGGTATGCTAGACTGGATACATATTTCTTGAAATTGGGTTTTACTAAATGAACAACTAATAGCAATCTATACATAAAAGAAATTGAAAATGGTTTGTTGATTATAGTTATTTTTGTTGATGACATTATCTTTGGAGGAGAAGATGAAGCCAGTGACAAATTTGTTGATGAAATGAAGACTAAATTTGAAATGAGTATGATTGGTGAGATGAAATACTTTTTGGGATTACAGATAACACAAAACAGTGATGGTATCTTTGTATGTCAGACAAAGTACTTGAATGATTTGTTGAAAAGATTTGGAATGGAGAACTGTAAACCAGTTGGAACACCTATGGTTATAGGACATAAACTATCTAGCAAAGATGAAACACCGACAGTTGAACAGAAGAAATACAGATCCATGATTAGAGGATTGCAGTACTTAACACATACTAGACCAGATATACAACATTCAGTTGGAATGGTAGCAAGATTTCAAGCTGAACCTAGAGAGTCACATTATGTAGTAGTAAAGAGGATACTGAGATATTTAAGAGGTACAATGGACTATGGATTGTGGTATGAAAAATCTAATGATTTTACCCTATGTGCATATACAGATGCTGATTGGGGAGGTAGTGTTGATGACAAGAAAAGCACCAGTGGTGGAGCCTTTTTTCTTGGAGGAAGATTAGTTTCTTGGCTAAGCAAGAAGCAGAATTGTATTTCACAAAGCACAGTAGAAGCAGAGTATGTAGCAACAGAAAATAATTGTAACCAAATAATTTGGATGAAGTAGATGCTGAAGGATATTGGAATTAGGTTTGTTGAGCCTATTGTCATACATTGCGACAACACCAGTACAGTTAGTATGTCTAAGAATCCTGTTTTACATTCTAAGACTAAGCATATAGAGATCAAGTATCATGTTGTAAGAGAGAAAGTTGTTGAAAAAGAAGTCAGACTGGAGTACATAAGCACAAAGGAACAGATAGCAGACATATTTACAAAGCCTTTGCCTAAGGATACATTTGAGTATTTGAGAGGTATGCTTGGGGTTATGCCCCAGCCTACTTTTGAGTAATGATGTAGTTGGTTGCATCCATCTAGTGGTATATGAACCCTATCTTTCTTCTGGATTGGATGTTGGTACTTCCCCTATGGGGGAGTATGTGAGCTAAGTCACGAGGACTCTTGTGAATGTGTTTTCTGAATAGTGTCTTTTGACATTGAGTTGTTGTTGACATAGTGATGAAATTTCTATCATTGATGTCACTGGGGGAGAAGTGTACATGAAAAACCACTTGTACCATCTGTTGGAGAGAACTAAATAGGATAATGAAGCAAGATTTGAAATGTTTGTCAGAGCAACAGTATTGGATTTTTGGAACATTGGATGTTTTTCATCTATGTTGCCATCAATGCCAATGGGGGAGATTGTTAGGAATGAATGCTAGATGTTGGCAGTCATTCTGTAGTAGTTGTTGCATTCATGACTATGATTGTCATTGATGTCAACACAATGATCTTCTAGAGACTAGCAGAGAAGCAGACAATGTTTTGATTAGCGCATGTGGGATATTGTAGTTGGAGCTATGCGATGTTGAGGTTATATTCTTTGATATGTTATTTTTCTATGGTTAAGAGTGCAGACAAAAATTCATTTATTCATAGAAGTTATGAGCATTTTGGTGGAAGCAGTATTCAGGCAGTGTTCCTGAGTAGCGGTTTGTGGAAATCGGATGATATCTCCTAATCGGGATGGAATCTAGTTTTGTGCAATTAAAGGGAAGGTTGAGACACATTTATAGTGAAATGGTTCATAGGACAAACTTTGAGGTTGTACGAGTGAAGAGTTATTACATTTGGAAGCTGACAGTTTTGTGTAATTTTGATGTAGTGTGTGGAAACTTTTATTTTGTATTTGTGTGCCGACTCATTTGTAATTATTTGAGTGTGGTATAAAGGAAGGAATTTTTTTCCTTATTGGAGATAGTAGTAGTGGTAGTAATGTGAAATAAGTGTGAGCATGGTATGGTCGAATGCGAATGTAAGCATGAAGTGAAGAAAAGAGCTAATGAAGTTGTGAAAGCAAAATTGTGAAGGAAGACATACGAAGTACAGAGATCTGGAATTGAGATCTGTTGTAGCAGTGAGTGCGGTTTGGCACAGTAAGGAGATAAAATATTTCATATTATTCTGCTGAATAATATTAAGATCATTTGGATAGTGTGTTCATTGATCTTACCCTGAAGCTGTTTGGGCAGTGGGTCCTTCTATCTTCCATAACTCCTAACAGGGTTAGAATTTTTTAATAGGGATTCATATGTACTGAATGTATTTCATAAGACTCCTAATAGAGTCCATCCTTTCACAAGGAATATTTATATTAGTGCATCTTTTGTGGGCATCATTCCCACCAGGGTTTACTCTTTGATCAAGAGGTTCCCTAGTCAACATATCTTGTGTTATTGTGTCATTATGTATGAATATCTTTCTATGGTTGGTAATTACATTACTTACATGGTTAAATGTTGTTGAAGTTGATAAAGGTTATAATCATCTGATAACTGATTCACCCCCTCCCTTCTCAGTTATCTTGGTGGACTTTACTTTCTAACAGGAACAACATAGTTATGAAGGTATAACTCACAAAGTAAATTTCATATGGCTGCTGGAGATGACTGATAGACTTGATAAAATTCTTGAGGTGTGTCCAAAGAGGGACTCAAATCTTTGATAATTCTCATTAATTGAAACAAATTGTGTTTCTCTTTTAAACACAAAGAATAAAATCTAGGTGAATCTCTACACTCCATTAATAGAGGAACAATATTGACTATTGTGTCCACCTTATTTTTCAGAAAACCAATCTCATGTTTTTATGCATTAATTTTTTTCTTCATTTTTTCTTTTTCAAGATCTCATTTAGTTTGTTTATATAGCATATCCTCTTAAAAATACAAAGACACAACATGAAATGTGAGAGAAGAATGAGGGTTATACTATGGTATCATTTTCCTCTTATCTAGGTTTCTTGTACTTGGCATTGATTCTTCTAACTACAATGTTGGTCCTCCTATCTATTCTACAATAGTAATGAGCTCATCAAGACCCTGGAATCCCTATTCTTCTTTTGGCTACTCCTCTTCCATGAACACATCCTATTGACCCTAAGGTATTTTTTCCATTATCTCTTTCTCATGAAATTCATACCCTTCTTTAGGTACATTGGGATGCTCAAAAAATGTTTTTGGAGGATATTTTTCTCTTATTTATTCCTCTTTCATCTCACCCTCCTCTATAGGTTCTGATGAACTACAACTGATTGAATATCTGAATAAACTGAAGGAACAATTATTAGAGATCATCGAGCTATTGAAATGATATGTAAGATGATTAAATTAGTCAATATGTTGTCATTGATGTCAACTAGTTTTGATAGTACTTATCATGTTAGTTGCAAACATTTGAACATCTGTTGAAGGAAGAAAAGATGAAGAAATGAGATCTCTACATGAGAAAAAGATGGATATGATAGATAAGGATAAGGAAAACATTGGGTAACTTATTGATGAGTCTATGAATTTATATTGTTGACTTGAGCATGTTACATTAATCTATTATGAAGAAGAGATTTGAAATTGAACATGTTAATGTGGTTAGTAATTGAAGATTTCTATATACACCGATCTAGTGTAGTGTATACTGACTGACAATGTTAACTGAGCTAGTTTAACTAGTTATCACCGATGCATTTCTATATCAACCGAGTATGGATGAAAACATTAAATGCTAAGAATAATTGATTGAATTTGATGAGATGGAAATTGTTATGATTTCGAGATTAAGGATGAAGTTTTTTATGAGATCCATGACTGACAAATTTGGAGAAGATCTAAAGGATGAGATTGAAATGTGTTAATGACACATATACCAAGGAAGGTTTAAGAGGCAAAATGGATGAAGGAGATTAAGCGGCAAAATCTAATGGCTGATATGAAAATGGTTTACTTGTCTATATAAGAGATATGAGTTTCATTATTGAAACATGCTGGAAAGAAGAAGACTGCAGATATTTCACATGAAGACTTTATTCATGCATTCCTGATCAACTGGTTAGTGAAAGAACCAAGACTATAGACATTATCGAGCATCAGAGAACCATTTATTAGGTGAAAGTAAGTTGAGAAATATTGAGGAAGTGAATTGATTAATGATCAGGGGATTTTTGTATGGGCTTAGCATAGATCTGAATATTTGCAATTGAGTTGTATTTATAACAAATTAGTACAATATCAATTTAATCATTGATTCATAAAATCTCTTAACCAAGTGGACTTAATAGTCTTATGTTCTAGCCTATGACATTCATTGAATGTAAAGTGTTATCTTGTTGACCCCATAGTGAATGCTAGTCAAAAGTTAACTATTAGTGATAAATCCTCTAACCAGGTCACACCTAACAGTGTGTATTGTAACCTTTAACAAGGTTGGCTCTTCACTAAGCTCACTTCAGAAGAGTGAATTATTTTGGGTTACCAGTCCCAGGTGGTTTTTACCTTAGTAGGGTTTCCACATTAAATCATTGTGTTATGTGTTATATGTGATGATTGATTTTTCTATCATACTTTACATACTGCATAATTGATTTAGTTGGTAATCACAGTTGGATAATTACTGGTAATCGATAAACTGGACAAATAGATTGATATTTTATGTTATCGAGCTGCATAATTTGTTGGAATTGTTTTATAAGGTACATCTTTGTATTTGGGACTGTAGGATAACTGATCTAACTGATTCACCCCCCCTCTCATTTATTCTAATGGGTTCACCTATCTACTCAATAGATGTAGACAGTGGTTCATTCTCCTCAAGACTGCTAATAGTTTGATTTTCCTCATGAGGGGTATCATGAAAAGATTCAGATGATTCAATAGGAATAATATCACTCAGCTCTTTTAATTTCTCTTCCCCAATAGATTTTCCTCTAAGTCTGGTACTTCTTCATTGAGGTGTCTCCTTAGTGGCCTTAGGAATTCTAGCTTTTATTGGTTTTCTAGTAGGTTTGGTTGTAGATGTAGATTCTGTAGGAGGGTCTATTTTTTCCATTTTCCTTTTCTTAGAACTTGGAGTAATTGGTTCAATGTCTTGTTCTTATATGTCTTCTTTACTACCCTCATTTATTTTTTCCTTTTTTTTCTTCCTTTCTCACATTGGCCCTAGTCCTAATTGTAATTTTCTAAGAGGTACTAATGCTCAGGTCTGCTGAAGGACTTACTTCAATATTAGCAGATGAGGGTTCATGTAGGTCTTGCTTAGCTAGTTTTTTGGTTGTAGGAAGTTCAGCTACAGGGGATGCCCTAAATTATGAGGCTTCCATGGTCATTTTAAAAACCAACATGAGGTATTAACTTTGTGCATCAATGGTTGACCTCTTGGCCCTACATTTTCAAACTAAAACCTCCTAACTCTGACGAATTCCTCCCAAGACATTTGTGAAACCTCACTCAAATACCTTTCAACTAGAAATTTAATAAGATAATGGTGATTGACCAAGTGTTGCCTACCTTTTTTTTGTTTTAGCCGCACTAATGGAGAGAAAATTGAAGAGGACATTAGGCACATTTATTAGTCTACCATGTTGCATATGACTGAGCAATTAAAAATGAATGGAATACATGCATGATTTTATTCATTTAAAAATCAAACACTTCATAATGTAGAATAATAATTCTACCCAGATAGGCAGTAGAGAAAACCTCCTAGTTCCTTGTTTGTCCAAAACCAAAAGAGGGTCCCTAGGATGAATAAACTGGGCCCTACAAGTCCTTGAATCTTTGTCTCTATAAAGTGTTCTCTCATAGATAGAAGTCTTGTAACCTATGTAATGCATTAATCTATGGTTATAACATTTAAATCCTTTACCTTCACTTCTCTATCAAAGAATGTATGAGAAAATCACATTGCAATTTCATCATTAAACCCAACTAACCTCAAAAAGTAATTTAACTAGTCACAGTTTTTAAATTGTGAATCACATATCAAGTCCTTAAGTAAAGCATCATGAACTCTAAGTTCATGTCATATAGGTTTTCCTCCTATGGCTACACCACAAAATATCCTCTAATTTTTTTTGAAAATGTCCTCATTAACTTTCTAAAACTCATGCCTCAAACTCTGCAACTGCTAAAACTTCAACTCCCAAGAACCTTTTTGCAACTTCTACCTTATGAGACTTAAATTTATTAACAAAACCCTTTCTTTTCTTTCTAAATTTGGACTCAAAGGTATACAAAATCATAAGAGTTAGTCATTTTAGGCAAAAATATGGAAGCAACATGAATTTTTAAGAGAGAGTACATACAAAAATATTTCATCTGCCTTGGATTGTCGCACCAATACTTTCCAAAATTAAAATTCGCTACAGTTTAAAATCATGGTATGGCATTGCATCATACGAGCATGGCATGGCATGGCTTAAATCTAACATGGATATGCCACAACAAAAGTATTCCTCACCCCCTAACTTAAAGAGTGACATGTGTCCATAGATGTGGAATGGAGAGTATGAGAAAGAAATGACTACTATGCAAATTATATACATTAAAATTATGGAAAAATAAATGCATCTAATAGTTTAATGAGCACACATGTGTACCTTGTGCCTACACGCATGCCTAAATGTGGTCATAAATATATGAAGTGCTTGATTTTACCAAGAAGTAATTGTTATAAAGTACCATGCTAGGCAATAATTACAGTGGAATTATGAAGTGAAGTGGAAGATGGGTGACATGGAATAAAATTAGAGTGAGATGGAGGTGGTATGATTATTTTGGATAAAAAGTACACCCAAGCGATGTGGGTATATTTATTATGGATGCATGCACATTTTTAAAAAAGGAGGTGGAACATGAAGTGCCCCTACTTTTGATGTAGGAACTGCAGAGTCTTTTTTATTTTGGAATTTTTGCAGGAACTCTACCTTTGTAGATGGCTTGTGGTATAACCTTAATCTATGACCATTTACCAATATCTTGAATCTAACCAAATCAGTTGTTGAAAGTTGAACAACACCATTGTCAAAGACTTCTATAATCTCATATGGACCTATCCAATGTGTCTATAAATTTTCCATGGTGTCCTTATATCTTGAATCATTCAACGGTGCCCAATCATGAGCAAGGTGAAATTTATTTTCCTTTATGTACTTATCATGCTATTTTATTCTTTGATTTTGGGATATTTTTTATTGTTGTAGGGATGATTTTCTAATCTCATATAAGGTATTGAGCTACATGATTCTTTCCTCTTGTGGTTTGGAGAGATCCATATCCAATTCTAATGTTTTTCTTAGTGTTTTATGTTCAAATTATAAAGGCATCATTGTTGTTTTCCCATAGAGAATCTCAAATTGTGTAAAACCATTTGTTATTTTCCATGTGGTCTTGTAAGCCCAAACTTCTTCTAATAATCTATTTTCCCAATCTTTTCTATTGAATGTCATTGTCTTGGTCAATATCCACTCAATGTCTTTATTTGTAATTTCAACATATCCATGGCTTGTGGGTGATAGGGAATTTTTTTCCCATGTCTTATGTTGTAGATAAATATTTCCATAGCGGATAAATATTTCCACATAAAGGAACTCTGCAAAGTTTTTGTCCCTGGCATATTTCATTGGTTTGACCTCAACCCACTTAGTTACATAGTTAGTACACACCAAGATGTATGATTTTCCATTTGAGGGAGGATCTATAGGTCCAACAAAGTTCAATCCCCACTTATCAAATGGTGTAACAATCACTTGAGGGTACAATGAAATATCATCTGATTTAGTAGGTCTACCCATCCTTTGGCACCTATCACACTTCCTAGTATACTTTCTTGCATCCTTGTGTAGATTCAACTAATAGTATCTTGTATTCAAGACCTTCATTATTGTCCTTTTGGATACAAAATCCACCCCATAGGATTCATCATTACGTGCATGTAGGATTTTATATAGGTCTCATCCTCCATGGAAAACTACCTCATGACTTGATCATTCCCTATATAGAACAAACAACCAACTATCCAAGAAAAATTGAAACTCTTTTCAACAATAAACCTTTTCTCCTTTGGAGAGAGATGATTAGGGATTATATTAGTAGTTATATAGTTATCTATATCTACATACCAATGTGTATTAATAGAAATGGAAAATAGATTCTCACCAGGAAAGGAATCATTAATAATCTCATAATCTTCCTTACTTTGTAGCCTAGAATGAAAATCTTCCACTACATTTTCTTTACCTGGTTTATCAATGATGGAAATGTAAAACTCTTACATCAAAATATAACTCTACCTATTATGGTAGGTTTTTTCACGAGGTACTTGATAGCTGCATAATCTCTGTGTACAAAAAATTGATAACCAATGATGTAGTGTCTGAACTTGTTAAGGGCATAAATGAGTGTTAACAGTTCTTTTTTTTTAACAATATAATTCAACTTTGGTCCTTGTAGGTTTTTACTAATGAAATAAATGGAATTTTCAATAGTACCTTCTTTTTGGCCTAAGACTACCCTAATAGCATGGTATGCAACATCTATATGAATACGAAAAGGTATTGACCAATTAGGTCCTCAAGGAAAGGTTCTTGTGTCAGGACTGACTTAAGTTTTAGGAAAGATTCTTCACATGTTAATGTCCACCCAAATAATGCATCTTTAGTTAATAGAGTATATAATGGTCCTTCCATTTTGCTAAAGTCTTTGATAAACCTTCTATAACAACCTTCATATCCCAAAATTATTATGACATCCTTTTTTTTAGTAGGGATAGGAAGGTTAAGATTAACCTCTATTTTTGTTGGATCAACTTGACTACTAGCTTGAGAAATATAGTGGACTAGCACTACCCTTCTTGCATCATCATGAAACACTTCTCACTATTCAAAGAAAAATTGTGATTTTCACATATCTATAGTACCTTTCCTAGATTTCTCATTGCTTCTTCAAAGGTAATTCCATATGTGGTAAAGTTATCCATATACATTTCCATGCAAACATGTGAAATATTTGAAAACATGAGAATGACTACCCTTTGGAAAGTGGCTGGAGCATTGCATGAGCCAAATGGGAGAAAAAAATAAGCATAAGTTCCCCATGGACAATTAAAGGTGGTCTTTTCCTGATCTTTTGATGCAATCTTGATCTGTTTGTATCCACTATAACCATTTAGGAATGAGAAATATTGCTTCCTTGCTAGAGAGTCTAGGACTTGATCTATGAAGTGAAGGGTAAAATGGTCCTTTTTGGTTGCAGCATTCAACTCCCTATAATATATATAGACCCTCCAATTTATACATTTCTTAAGAACTATGATAAGGGGTGACACCCACTAGCTATTAGAGATGGGATAAATAAACCTAACATCTAGCAATTTTTGTAACTCTCCTTTGACTATTCCTCTTAGTGCAGGGTTAATTAATTCTTAGGGACTAGCTTACTAGAACACTATCCTCCTTGATGTAAACTTGGTGAATTCACAACTTAGGATCCAAACCCTTCATATCATTATAATCCCAGGAAAATGCTTTATTTTGAGATTGTAGTAGTTTTGCCAAAGATATTTATTATTCTTGAGTGAGCTTGTTATTGATGTTCAAACATCTACCTAGTGAGATCTCAACTTGCTTTGTTAACTCAATCATGGATGCCTCATCGAGGTATGACATTTGTACTTTATGTGGCAACAATGTATGAAGCATATTTGTGGCCATAGGAAAGTCTAATGAACTAGGAGAATGGAGGATGGTTTGTAATGAACATGATTGATCTGATAAAAAACCAAAAGGTTTCTCATCCACTCCATAATGATTTTGAAGAATTTTTCTAGGTAAATCATCCATTTCTTGAAGTCATAGGAAAGGATCCCTATCTATAATCATGTGTTGCACAATTGAGTTAACTTCCTCTATTTATTCCTCTAGGTCTAGCCATATTGGTTGTGCTAAATCAGGCTAAGGCCGGGCTGGTGGATAAAGATAAATTTTCTTTATGGTCAAGCCATTTGAAATAGTCATATCTCATGACTGACATCCAATATATGCATCATGAGTATCTAACAAGGGTCTCCCTAAAATTATAGCATATCCCCACAATGTGGCTTTAGGAGAGAGTATCATAAAATCAACAAGGTTCTCCCAAGAATCCAAGGTGACTACAAGATCCTTTACCATTCCATTAGGCTTAACAATGAGCTATCAACTAGTTGCAAGACAATAGGTGTAGGTCTAAGATTGGTGATTTAAATATATTGCATGATGTCCTTTCATCACATTAATGGCTTCCCTTAAATCAACTAGGGCATTTTTAACTTGAGTACCATTAATGATTACCCCAACTATAGGACTTCCAAGAGAAAAATATTTGGGTACAGTCACTTTCCAAAGCATAATGTGTTGGCAAGTTGGCTATACTGATGTATATGACTTAGTATAGTGTTTTCATTATGGAAACAAAGTCATATAGCAGTTTGGAGTCAGCACACTTGATGAGAAGATCATAAATTAGCTAAGTGTTGAAGACTAGACAATATACAGAGTCCGTGAAGCTCAGAGCATCAACGCACATGCGTATGACCAAGTTATGGTATGTGCCCTAGAAGATAAGTTGGTTAGACTATATTCATGCTTAGTCTATGAGCGCATAATTAGATATGCAAGTATGAGAAAGATACAGACAGTTGAAGTTACACATCCAGTGTGTGCTAGAGAAGAATAGAGTAAGCAGTTGACTGTTAGCATTTTGAGTTGTGATTATATTCTAATGATGTAAAGGCTATGTGCCTATTGTAATTAGGTTTTTTACATGTATATATTTTTTTTTGTAAACATGCTTGAGCCAATTCAATTAGAAGTGTTGTATGTAATAGGTTTAAGGGCCGACCTAGTTGTTTATTTTGTATGCCCATATAAATATGAGATGCGCCCATTGTAATTGATATAGAAGTGAAGAGAGAGTTGTGATAAGAAGAGAATAGGTGTGTGAAGAGACTATAAGATGTATTAGATATTTGCAGGAGATCAAAGCATCAACGCATCAAAGGAACTGATCTGACAAGCAATGTCATAGTGATAGTTCATCCAACATATATAGTGTGTATCTGAGATCAAAAGGTTGTAGCCTTCACCACTTTAGCAGTGAGCTCTAGGATAGTGCATCCACTCCCCTAAAAGGAACTATTATAAAAGACTCCTAATAGGGTCTGACCCTTGACAAGGTCTACTGTACTTAATGCATTGTAAAGCAACTCCTAACAAGGTTAAGGATCTTCTAACAAGGATCATAAAACACTAGTATAGAATATTAGTGGGTGTCAATTCCCACCGGGGTGTTTACCTATTTGGGTTTCCCCGTAACCATATTGGTGTTATGTGTTGATTTCATGTTTCATGTTTATGTGGATGTTCATTTTAGTACTTAAGAATTTAAGTTCAGTTTAAAGATTAAGTAAAAAGATAAAATATAGTGAACATTGATTCACCCTCCCCCCTCTCAGTGTTCCCATTCCTAACAATTAGCATCAGAGCTTTGGTCCTCAGCAAAGAAGTTTAACCACTTGAGGAGATCATGGACAAAGAAGAAATGAAACATCTGAAAAGAAATCTTGAAGCTTCTCTTGAAGACCTGGACAAATCTGAAAGAGAAACTGAAGAACTAAAGGAAAAAATCAGTGATGCTCAATTAGTCATCAAAAGACTAAGGAAGGATTTGAAAGAATGCTCTACCAGTGATCCAGGGACAATGGTCAAGAAGCTGAATGAAGAAAATACATCCTTAAAAGAACAACTTGAAGAATTTGATGATAAGCTGACTAACAATCAGGAAGTCTTTGATGAACAAGTCAAAGAGAACCTTCAACTAAATGAAGAATTGAGGCAAGAAAACATGGAAATATTAGAGTTAAGAAACAACAAAGAAAGCTTGGAATTTGAATTGAAAAATGCAAAGAATTACATTGACAAATTGCACACCAGTTCTGATTTGATAGAATCTCAGTTGTATGCAAGAAGAGCTAAAGGAGATACTAGCTGCATTGGATATAATGAAGCACAAAATCAGATTGACAACATGCGAGCAAGAATGAAAGCACCAGAAGGCACCTTAGATACTAAGGAGACTGGAAGTTAGACTAAGGATCATATTGAACCACCTAAGAATGAACACAAACCAGTAGACCACACTTGTTATGCATGTAACAAGCATGGACACATAGCAAGGAACTGTACAGAGGTAAGGCCTTTCAATGGTTACTGTTATTCATGCAATAAATTTGGTCATAAAGCTATGAATTGTAAGACAAGTCAAAAGAACAGGACTCATAATCAAAGAAATCAGAATCATTCAAATGTAAGAAGTTCTCAGAATGTTACATGTCAGATATGTAACTATAATGGTCACTTAGCTAAACAATGTAAGATGGTGACTCATGTCAATGGACCGAGGAATATAAGGCCTCTAGTCATTTGTCACTCTTGTAACAAGGCTGGACACATCTAAAAATTATGTAGATCAAGGACACAAGGTTAGGAAAGCCCTAAAAAGACCGAAGAACCAATATTGGATCCCGAAGGAGAAGTCTAGTTTATGAAAGCCTTAGAGGATGCAAGCATGATTTGGTCAGAAGCAAAGAAGGATAAGGTTGATGATTATGTATTGGATGCATCCACAGTGGACACACCCTCTACATCTGGATGAATGGCCCTCAGGGTCATAGGGGGAGCTAATTTATCTCTAGACCCCTACGTGGCTGGTATACTCACTCTCAGAGTATGCACCTTTGGACTTAAGCTTTTGAAGACTAAGGGAACCTTCATGCAAGAGTGCACTAGATAATTTTTTGTAGAATGAAAGATAGAAATTTCCAAGTGACAGCCTGGTTTACGTGACAAGCATTAATGGTAGAATTTCTACTTTAAAGTACACAGCAGTTAGAAGATCTCTCATTGAATTTGAATTAAGAGCAATTGAAGAGCAGAAGAACCTTAGAAGTTGATTGAGAAGGATTGAAGTTTGATTCTTCAAGTGATTTGTTGTGCATTTGATTAGTTGCAAAAACCCTAGTTCATCGCACCAATTCAAAATCTCTTGGAAACCTTTGTGAAAGCAATACACAAGTGACGGCCACTCCTATAGTATTTGATGTTGCAGAGAAGAAAATATATATGTTTAGGAGGCATCCATTTAAATCTACACTTGATGACCTAGAAGGGGAATTCTCCCGCACACCTATGGGTGTTATGCATGTCGAGGACATTAGGACATACATCTACTATAAGAAAGAACCAGTAGGATTGGAAAGATTAAGGGCGCACATGGAAACTATGTTAAAACCAGACAAAACCTTCATAGGTGAGTATGCAGGGTGAGATAATCACCCCATAGTGGAGTATGCTATGATATATGAGTTCTATGAATCAGAATGGATCAAGATTCTACTGAGCAAAATTCATGATGACCTATTTTGGATAGGTGAAGTGCTGGTCAAAATTACCAGTGACCTAATTCATGAGATGATAGGCCTCTCAAGGATAGGTGCCATCCTTACAGTGAGAAAAGATGTGAGGAATATTGTTGAACATACTTGCAAATCAAGAAGTGATAGGCGTGGTATGACTATCAAACTTATTGAGCAAGATGACATCAAATTGATGTCTATGATACTTGGATATAGGTTTCAACACACCAGCAAGGTAAATAGTGTGTTCACGGCCATAATTCTTGTAGCCATAAGAATTGTAAATGAGAATGGAGAGTTCAACCTATGTGAGATCTTGTGCACATAGCTAATTGACAACATCAAGGCAATCAAGCATGATAAAACCAAGATATTCAGGTTTGGGTCCCTAATTATCTATATGTACTTCCATATTGTTGGAAAGGTGTCAAATTCATACCTAGAAAAGACTATTCCTACCATGCCTTAGATATCTTTCAAGGCATCTACAGAGAGAACTCTAAGAGACTACATGACACTAGAGTTGAAGACATTCAGGGTCAAAATGCAAATGAGGTACAGGATACCAAAGAACTTTGTTGAGAAATACAAGGATGCTATTTGTTTTATGGTTGAGATAGACACAACATGCATAGAGGTAGTTGAACCAAGAACAAAGTGGATTCATCCACTAGGATATGAAGTGGAAGAACCTATTCTAGAGGGTTATGCTCAAGTTCTATTAGTAGCACCTAAAGACCCCAATGAGCCAAGATAGGGAACCTATGAGGAGAAGACAAGAGAGATAGATGCTAAACTGAACAACGCAGCAACAAAGAGGAAGGTTGCCAAGGTTACCTCTGAGATCTTGAGAATACATGGAGTGTCTCAAGAAGATCTAGACAAAGAAAGGGAACAAAATATTTCTTTGGAATTAGAAAGCGCAGATGCAGCAAAGGAAGAATTAGATGATCCTAAGCTGAAGAAAGTGACGATTGAAAAATCTAATGAACAGAAGGGTAAAACTGATGTTACTCCTTCTACGCCCAATGAAACCATTGACGTTACTACTCCTCTTGAGTATAAGGAAATGCCTAAGAGGAAGAAAGAGATCAACATTGGTCATCCATCCTCAAGAGTAACAAGGAACATAAATAAATCACAAGCACCTCTTGAAGTAAGTTTCAAACCTAGTCTCAGTGTGCTAAGTGCAAGAATAATTGATGAGGGAAGAATTGATCAAGTATGAAAGTTTTATGAAAAATACAGTGAGATAGACAAATTTGAGATACATGTTATGATAGTCAAACACATGTTAAAGTTCAAGAAGTCAATCTTGGAACTTAAGACTATGATCCTTGATAATGTGTGGAACATCCTAGAATTCCAAAAGAGACAAGCTATTGAAGAAGATCTATGGATAAGGGAAACGATTCTAGATGATACCCTTCCTATATGTTCTTTAGAGGAAAATTATTTTTTGTTAGACTTAGTAAAGCCACATCTTAGAACCAAGTTAAGGACGTTGCATATAATGGACCAAAACTATGATCTAGTGGCTAAGGAAACAAAGAAAGCCTTTGAGAAGGTCTTTATGAATAGGCACATGTATCTAGCTACTCCGCCCACTTCACAAGCACCCTTAAAGGAATTCAAGGTGGTAGAGCCCACTAATTCATCAGTGATAGGTCCTCAAGACTCAACACCTACAGTTGAAACACAAACAAAGATATTAAGTCTGCACCCATGACAGAGTCACTAAAAGATAGCACCATTATCATTGATAATGTAGAGATAGCCATGGCGACCACTGACACTGAGTTGGACAATTTTGAAGAAGCTTTTGTGAGAACACAAGAAGCTAGAATCTTATGTAGTAACACTCCTCCTACTCATCAAGAAGAAATTTTGACTGAGGATATAACAACTGAGAAAGAAGAAGAAAAGATGGAAGAAAAGAAAGAAGGAGAAAAAGAAAAAGAAGATGAAAAACAAAAAGAAGAAGAAGAGGTAAAAGGAAGTGAACAAAAAGATGAAACATCATCTAAAAAAATCAAGGTAAAACAAGAAGTGATGCATAGCACTCCCATCACTCCCTCAATAGCATTGTTGTCAAGTTTGATACCTAACACAACTAGTTTGGACTCATGGGGAGAAGAAGACCTGATTAAGTTTGGCATCTTGGCTATGGAGAAGGCCAAGGAGAAACAAGTGATGAGGAATTCTCTCCTTGTAGAGTTAGTAAACATATTGAATAGTTTGTTACCTACAGATAAGAAAGTGTTCAAGGTACACTCTGTTGATGATGTAAGTGCAGTCATTTCACAATTCAAAAGCAATTTCTCTAGCCTAGAAGAATCTAAATCCTTAGTTGTAGAGGAGAAGTACTTGAAGAAGAGATTAAGTGAATTGGTTAGCAACTATACACTTGACCTGAGCTCACTAAAGGCTAGTCAAGCATCCCTGAAGGAGTTTGCAGCAAAGGGAAGAAAGATCATTGCTGAATGTATGAACCAAGACAAGTTAACTGGTGATCTGTACAAAAAGGTACAAGAGGCAGAAGTCATGATAGACAACATAAGGAAATCAGTTGAAGATCCATCTATTGATGTGAACATGTGCAACAATGTCTACCAAGGATAGTTAGACAAGATTGAGAAGGCATAAAAAGAGATGATCAAGATAAGGGCTAGGCAGACTTAGCTAAGGAATACTCTTGTGCCCTCATTAGACATACTAAATCAAAATATCAAGGAGATTGATGCCACCATGGTGACATATGATCAAGGTCATAGAACTAATCTGGAGAAGATGGAGAAGCTACAGTATGCTTTATGCACCCATCTACAGATTGTAAATTCACTAATCACATTTTGGAAGAAGGAGATCCAAAATTTGCAGATAGCATATCCGGATGTTCTATCACAGTAAGTTTTGGTAGATTCAATTTTGACACACCTTTTTCATTAATGTTAAAGGGGTAGTATGTGTAGAATATGGATTATAGATATGTATAAGGAGATATAAGATAGAAAGATATGTATAAGACAAAAGTTTTTTGTATTAAGGACAGTTAGCAACTTGGTCATATTCCTTTGTTGCCATCAATGAAAAAGGGGTAGATTGTTGGAAAGTTGGCTATACTGATGTATATGACTTAGTATAGTGTTTTCATTATGGCAACAAAGTCATATAGCAGTTTGGAGTCAGCGCACCTGATGAGAAGATCAGAAATCAGCTAAGTGTTGAAGACTGGACAATATATAGAGTCCCTGAAGCTCAGAGCATCAGCGCACGTGCGTACAACTGAGTTATGGTATGCACCCTAGAAGATAAGTTGGTTAGAATATATTCATGCTTAGTCTATGAGTGCACAATCAGATATGCAAGTATGAGAAAGATACAGACAGATGAAGTTACACATCCAGTGTGTGCCAGAGAAGAATAGAGTAAGCAACTGACTGTTAGCATTTTGAGTTGCGATTATATTCTAATGATGTAAAGGCTATGTGCTTATTGTAATTAGGTTTCTAACATGTATATATGTTTGTTTGTAAACATGCTTGAGCCAATTCAATTGGAAGTGTTGTATGTAATAGGTTTAAGGGCTGACCTAGTTGTTTATTTTGTATGTGCATATAAATATGAGATGCGCCCATTGTAATTGATATAGAAGTGAAGAGAGAGTTGTGATAAAAAGAGAAGAAGTGTGAAAAGATACTATAGGATGTATTATAGCTTTGTAAGAGGTCAAAGCATCATCGCATCAAGATGGTGCAAGAGCACACCTAGGCTACCTCTATGTTTTATAAGTTTTGGCATGTACTTGACTCTAGCCAAGTCAAGAAGTTAGATTAGTTGTTTGAAGACCTTAGAAGGTCATTTGAAAATGTTGGCTAGGTGAGTTAGTAAATAGGACTAAGGTCACAATATTATCCTTTGTTAGTTGTTTATTTAAATTCTTAGTGCTAGGAGCTTAGTATGAGGTTGGAGTCTTAAATTTGTTCTTACACATTTAGTTGTTGTAAAGATGCCAAAGATCTTTAATGGCATTAGATTATTGAAATGGTGGAGGTTAAGAGTCCTAAGAAATAGGATTCAAGCATATGTGAAAATTGCCAAGTGTTCAAAAGAAGTTGTCATCAACATTTGCAATTAGTGCAAAAGTGACATGCAATTCAGGTATCTTTGGATTCCCTAATGTTTAGGAGATGGTGCTCAGCCAATAGGCCCTAAAATCAATGAGTTGGCATCTAATGATATTAGAGACTCAAATCTCAAGTTAGAAGTTACATTGTAATAGTTTTTGGAAACAAGTGAATAGAGCTCTGCAAGTTTTACAGTGAATATCTGGTGTTTATGTGTTGACAGTTAGGCTTAATGGATTGAAAGGCTGAATCTAATGATTAACTAGTGTTCTATAGACTATTTGAAGACTTTTTCATTTAAAGAGAAAGTAGTTTTGAGGTCGTTTACCTTCTTATTTTCAGTGATCTAGCTTAGGGAGTCTATTTTGTTAGTGTTTTGAGCAGCTTAAGGAGTCATGGCTCCCCCATGAAATCTAGCCATGGAAAATTGTTCATGTTAGATGGAAATGGTAGAGGAGTTAGTAGTGTATATAAGTCTAGGATTTAGGAAGAGTCAAAGAGTGGAGAGCTATTTGTATTACTAGGCCCTAGGCGAGCATTTGGAGCTCGGTTAGAGGTCTAGAGATGAAAGTTTGAAGAGATATTGCATGGTATGAAGGTACAGTATGGCTCCCATACTTTTTCAAGAAGGTGTTATTAATATTTAGTCATTATATGAAGATTGGGTTCATACTAATTAGTCACATTAAGGTTTGAGCAAGTTTCAAACAAGTTTCATTGTTCAGTCCTAGAAATTAGGCCTATTAGGCCTATTGTCCTAGTTTGTAGGAACCCACTATACGGTCACTGTCAGGCCCAAAACCCTTATGAAAGTTTTAAAACTTCCAAAAGGGTATCTAAATAAAGTTTCAAATTGATAAGTTGTTTGGGAAAGTTTTTCCAAAAAGGGGAAAAAGGGACTGGTGAAGGCTATAAGGAAATAGCCTACTTTTAAGGTCTCTAATGGAGAAATGTTGCTTCTGATAAGAAAATGGCACAAGATCCCACTAAAATGGATCAAATTCATCAAGTTATGGATGTTTACAACATGGAGAACACCCCTGCAAGGAAATGTGAAGAATTAGAGGATTTGGCACTTAGAGCCTTCTAAGTGAGTGTAAAGAAGTGTACTAAAACTAGGGTGTTAGTCTTCTAAGGCTAAGCACAAAGGATAAAAATCTTGGAGAGGAGTTAGGATTGGGATTAGTTAATTATCTAAACCAATCATGACCTAGGGGAGACTAGGTACCTAGAAGAGACAAGCTAGGTCTCTTAAGTGGCAGTGCAATCACCTTGGAACACTTACATCACAAAGGAACTGATTTGACAAGCAGTGTCATAGTGACAATTCATCCAATAGATATAGTGTGTATCTAAGATCAGAAGGTTGTAGCCTTCACCACTTGAGCAGTGAGCTCTAGGATAGTGCGTCCACTCCCCTAATAGGGACTATTGTAAAAGACTCCTAACAGGGTTTGACCCTTGACAAGGTCTACTGTACTTAATGCATTGTAAAGAAACTCCTAACAGGGTTAAGGATCTTCTAACAAGGATCATAAAACACTAGTACAGAATATTCATGGGTGTCAATTCCCACTGGGGTTTTTACCTATTTGGGTTTCCCCATAACCATATTGGTGTTATGTGTTGATTTCATGTTTCATGTTTATGTGGATGTTCATTTCAGTACTTAAGAATTTAAGTTCAGTTTAAAGAATGAGTAAAAAGATAAAATATAGTGAACACTGATTCACCCCCCCCTCTCAGTGTTCCCATTCCTAACATAATGTTTTCTAACTAACCTAGGCTATGCACAATTTAAGGATCTTTCTTCTTTCTCCCTAGTTTCTTCAAACAAGATTCTTTAATAGATTTTACATAAATAGGGACATATTTTATATCTTGGAAGAGAGGTATCTTGACACATATATGCTTTTGTTGGTCTATTATATAAAAGGTTGAAGACTCTTTTAATTTGGGCACTTCTCCTTCTAATCTATGAGGAAATAGAGGCATAACATCATATCATTTTATAATCTCAGTTGCTTCCATCAGATTTGGTTGGGTAGGTGTAGAAGGTGCATCCTCTTATTCCAATTCTTCCATAAGAATCTTAGTTATAATTGATGAAGCTAGAGATGGAAAGGTTATTCTAGACCTAAGGTGAATATTACTAATTTTTATAGCATATGCAGGGTATTGGTTAGGATTTATAGAATAGATAGGCTATTGTTGTTTCTTGTTGTTAGGATTAGGAATTGGTTGTGTAGGTAACTGAGTATACTTAGGGGAACCAATATTGTCTATAAAAGGGTGGCATTAAGGCTAGTTGTCGAGGCTGCTAAAGATAGCCAGTTGGTTGATTTAGCCATTGTTGACCTCCTCTCCATTGTGAGGTTTTCTGCCAATTACCCTGAGGTGGTTTCAAACTAACTTGAGCTTTTGACCAACTTCCTTGAGGTTACTTCTACTTCCCTTGAGTAGGTTGCCACTGGGGTGTGTGGTTTTTATAGTTTGGTCAAGCATTATGGGGATTATTCCAAGGTCGAGGTAGATAACTTCCTAAATTTTCATTATATAGGGGTTGTCATTAATTATCATATGGATTTGAATAAGGACCACAAATATTTAAGGGGTCTTTTGGAATACCTTGTCTTGGAGCCCATGGCCTTCTTTGAGAAATGAAGAAAATTTGGTCATCATCTCCCTCTACTGGCTTGAATTTTGTAGGAATTTTATTTCTCTCTATATTAGCCACCATCTTGTACCTATATTCCTTCTTCTTCGATCTACAATAAGGGAAATATTCTACTAGCATCACCTTTTCTTCCTCATGCTTCATCTTGACTTTCGTTGTATCCAATTGAATGGCCATATTATTGATGATGTCTTGCTTGAAGTATGATAGTAGCTATGTGATTTATGTCCTTGAGACTCTGTTACCAAATAATTAACCCTTAGTGGAAGGGTAACCTCTTCTCTTTGTGCCAACTTCTCTAGAGTATTTTTGGGATATCTTTTAAATTTCCTCCCAAGTTGATTGGGTGATATCTCCTCCTCCCATTAATTCCAATGCTTAAATAAAACTTTCATTAGTTCCTCTTGAGAAGATAAATTTTTGAAATTATTCATTGAGTTGATAGTGTGTGGACTTATCCAACCTAAGAAGGAACCTTGAAATATAGTCATGCAAACTTTCATCTTTTTTTTTTTGCATTTTAAAGATGTCATCTCTTCTCATATCATTTCCCTTTCAATATTCTTTGTAATTTTCTAGGAATATTATTTTCTTCTCATCCCAAGTATTTAAAACATATCTCCCTAGACTCATAAACCATCTTAATGCTTATTCCTTCATAGTAGCAAGGAATAACTTAAGTCTATGAACATCATTGGTATAATCATAACTTCTATATAGGCTTTAAAAGTCAATAAGAAATATATCAGGAACCTTTATCACTAGGCCATAGAACTTAGGAAGAGTTGAAGTAGGGATATTCTTGAGGTTATTATTATCATTTTGATCAGTGATAGGAAATGGAAAGGTAGGAGTTTGAGGTCTATCCATCCATGGCTTATTTCATATTTGATTTTTTGGTTGATAAACTACTGAATCAAGTTGATCACCAACTTGGTTTTGAGAAAATGGGTCCATAGGTGGAGGAATATTTGGATAGGAAAATATGTTAGCAAATGGATTTGGATCAACTATTTATTCTTTGAGGAAGATAAATAAGGGGCTAAATTTGCAATATCATCATCATAGCGGTTATCTTCTTCTTCTTCTTGGGGGACAAAAATCTCACCAAGCCAGTGTATTGTGGGAAAATACGGTGAAGAATGCAACAATAGATCACTTACCAAGTTTTTCTTAGAGAGGTGTAGAGTCATCATACAAGGGAGAATCAAGGGGGATCCTTTCCAAAAAATTAGATTTAGAAAGTACCTCTAATGAAGCTAGGGTAAAAGCATGGGACCTTAACCTTACGAATTTGGAACCTTTATATTGATTTTCAATATAAGGAGGAGATGATGTAAAATATATATTTAAATCTAATCTAGATGAGTAAGAACAAAGGATAGAGATAGAACACATGTACCCATGAATAACAAGAGTGTATAAATTCTCAAAGAGTAATTTTCTTTTAATCGGAGTCCTGAAATAGTCTGATTTCTAAACTAAACAATCTGGGACCCTCAACTAAGATCTCTGTCAGGAACAAGTCAACTTGCAAGGT
Source organism: Chamaecyparis obtusa (assembly GCA_027943335.1). Classification (NCBI taxonomy): domain Eukaryota; kingdom Viridiplantae; phylum Streptophyta; class Pinopsida; order Cupressales; family Cupressaceae; genus Chamaecyparis; species Chamaecyparis obtusa. Next base: position 2,229,167 of record BSBK01001439.1, read on the forward strand.
ATAGGTCAACTTCAACCTATACCTAGACCCAAAAACTAGAATGGAGTTCTATAGATTTGATGTCTAGCTTTCCAAATCAAAATAAAAAATAGGTATTATAGTAACAGGGTACAAGTTGAACTTGACCTATACCTGAAATTGTCAAAACTTGAAATGAGGAGTGGATCTAGAAATTACTTCAAAAAGGGTTCTCATATCTACAATGCAATCAATACTCTGAAACTTTCAAGTTTGAAAAAGTGTGTGCAGGTTCCTATATAGGGGTTCACCTTATTCAACCCCTCCATTTTGATTATTACCACCTCCATGGATAGCTGTTACAGAATGTAAGGTGTGTAGTGCTTGTGAATCTAGAATGTGGATCTAGAAAGAAAGGAGCTATGCGAATGTAAATGTAAATGTAAATGCCAAGATAAAATCCTAGAGAGTGAAACCCTAGCATGAAAATGCAATCAATATGTTCTTGAGTGCATGCCAATATGTAAGTATGAATAAACAATGCACAGGTCTGAAAAAAAGAAGGAAATCATACTAAGAAACCAAGAGCTAAAGTACTCCTAACTATCTTCACAATCCTTTTGTAAATGTATGATTTATTGAATGCTTGATTATTGTTGTAGATGCTTGATTCAAAATATTGTAGGTGATTAATTCCTTTGCTTCAATGGATAATTACAAGCTATGGCTTCCACCTTACAGTTCTCTATATCAAATTGGGGTGTCCACCAAATCATGCTTTCTTTTCCTTATTACCAAATGAAGCAAATGAGGGTTATTTTATAGTGATTTCAAGATCAAAATTTTGTGAGGGTAGAATGCACTAAGCGGGAAAGAAAATAATCTAAAATGGGCCTCGAGATCCCTTGAAATCAAAACCCCAAGTATAGGTCAACCTCAACCTATACCATGTGTAGGTCGACTTAAACTTGTAACCAAAGTCTAGGTTGACCTTGACCTATACCCTAGGTATAGGTCAACCTTAACCTATAACTTGAGAGGCACATTCTATGGGAAAATCTCAAGGATTTCATATGTGCAATTAGTTCAGGAAGAAATAGGGAGATAAGAAGGAAAACATGATTTGAATATGAAATAGGGTCAAAGTAGGAAAATAAGAGGAGGATGCATAGAGATTAGATCCATCTTTCACCTTTGTACAAGCAAAAGAAATAAATAAAAGGAGGATGTGTTAAGTCCTATCTTGATTTCACTTTAGTGGAAGCAGAGAAGCACTAAATGTGTTCGTGGGGTATTCCAAATGCATATGTATAATGAAAATACACTAAAATGAGAGCTAAAAAATCACTAAATTTAGTTCTTCCAATTTAGGATTTTACACGTATCCCCCACTTTAGCATTAAATGACACTATGTGCATATGCAAGCTAAAGTAAAGAACACATCAGTAAATGAAAAAAGGATATAGAAAAGTCAACAACGCATAGATCCTACAAGAAATCATTAGTGACCACATCCTACAAAATCACATGTTAGTAATAATCCAAAATCACCTAGGACATCGTAAGGAACAATGTGAAGTTCACGGGTAGCTATATGCCCCCCTATTCTGACTTTCTAATTAAGGAAGGTGAAACAGGAAATCATGTTTACCGTGACAAATTGTAAAAGAAAAATGTTGACAAGTATGCTTCCAAAAATGTTCAATATTTTTTCTAAACGTTCCAAAAGATATCGCTAAAGTAAGGTCATTGAATCATGGTTTCAACACTAATAATAGGGTGGCGATCAGAGCTTCCTAGCTCAAGTTATGATGAAATGATTGATCATAGGTATTATTGAAGGGAGAGAAGCATTAATGTTTAAGTGAAAATGCAAAAAAGAAATGACCTAAGTCAAAAATTATATAAGTGAACTCATCTTTTGAAAATTCATTTGTGATGTTTACCTTTGTTGCATTCTTATGAAGGAAGAGGAAGAAGGAGAATATTCCAAAGAGAGTACCATTGGATCTGATGAGGATGGAGTTCCTTAAGAGAATGGTGGAGGAAGGCATGCCCCCAAATGAGGTATGTCTCAATTCTCATGCTTGTTTCCTTTACTTTTTGGCATTTGTGTACTTTTCTAGTAGATGTAGGAAGTCGTTCATAGTGATATTAGTATCTTTCTTGTGTTTAGGATCCAAAAAGTTGACATGTACCAGAGTAATTGACCCGTACCTAGGGTACAAGTCAACCTCTACCCAAGAAGTTGACCTATTCCTAGGAAGTTGACCTATACCTAGGTGTTTCCAGTTTCTATATTTTTTATTGATTTGATGTGTCGAAATGATGTACTGATTCAATGTATTGACCTATGATTGAAGAAGTTATCATCATTATGAGAACACTACTTAACAAAGATGATGATCTATCTTCATGGACAAGTTTCCTCATTGCATCCATAGGAGATCTAGCTCTTGAGAGATGTAGGAATGCATTGGGTATAGCATCTTTCATAAATCTAGTTCCATCAAGCTATGTTACTATAAATGATGGAGAGATGGGATGAGGATACATGCACATTCCATCTATCATCACAAGAGATGATTGTGGCATTGGAGTACATTTATCAAATCTTACAACTGACGATCTCGGGATAGACAATGAAACCATGGTTGGATAGGGGTGATGACGAGGTGATGAGAGATCAATAGTACTACAAAGGGCATTATAATTTCTACACATTCATATACTAGATCAAACTAAAGGCCATACTCTATGGGAAAAGTGAGCTACCTTTGATCAAGAAAATCTTGCTTTTTACTATTGCTAGTGTTGTGACTCATGATAAAAAGGGTACAATATTCTCTACACCTTTGACACACATGCTACAATAGATGGAGAAACACCAAGTGGTATATTCATGGGGTAGGAGTATGATAGCCCACCTATACTATAAGCTTGGTAAGTTTTTGATATAGTGGAGAGAGAGATTGGTAGTGTGCACACTTCTATAGGTGTAGATGTTTGAGCACACCACATACACCTGACCAATGGGGTATCCAGTGGAGCTATATGTTGGAGATTTTCTAGCAAGCCAGTGCTAATTGTATGTTTGTCATTGATGACAACATATGGTAAGTAGCATGCGTTGAAGACTCATGCAGTAAATTTTGAGTATATGTTGCATGGACATGCTATCAACATGATATCATGGACACAGAGGTTAACTATTAGTACAGATAGTTATATAGCAGCTTGTGTCAGCAGTGTTCTTAACAAAGTTACAGACAGTGTTTGGTGAATGATTGTCCATATAGTTATCATGGAGCCTTGCACATTTGGATATGTGATGGAGACATGTTAGTGATGTTACATTCATGGAAATAGATTTTGATGATCGGTAGAAGTGAAGTTATGCAGTCACTATTCAATAGTAGCAATTTCCTGTGTTTATTCAGAAGAGTCGATAGAGATTTTATTAGTTCTGGAGTTGCGCCTATCATTTTAGTATGCACCCTTGGATTAATGCTTGGAGAAGAGTTAGTAATGTTAGCTTAAGAGTGCATGATGTAATTCAACTTGAGGAGAAAGATCCAGTTATTTTGGTAGAGCCGACAGTGTGTAGCATGTGTCTACAATTATCATTATTAGACAGGTCCCAGAATGTGTTGCATGCTTAGTAGAGCCGACTGAATTATTATTGGAGTGACTTCTCTAATATGATTTCAAGGTGGTTCTAATAGGCCAACTTGATTATATCATTTAGAGGAAAGATATTTATAGGCAGTCATTTGTAATTGCTAGAGTGTGGTTTAGAGTTGATTGTGAAGAACAAAGCAGAGTGTGCGAAGTGTTGAGCCATCAGAAGAAGGTCTATGTGACCAAGTAAAGTATTTGTGCTATACATTGGAGCTGATCCATATAGCAGGTCAAAGCACAATTCACCAAGATCCAGATATAGTTTGTATCTATTATTCAGAAGGTTGTAGCCTTCTCCCATTTGAGCAGTGTGCTCTCGGATAGTGTGTCCTCACCCCTAACAGGGTTAATTGTAAAAGAATCCTAACAGGGTCCAACCCTTGACCAGGTCTACTGTACTAAACATATTGTACAGAAACTCCTAACATGATTAAGGATCTTCTAACAAGGATCATAATACACTAGTACATAATATTAGTGGGTGTCAATTCCCATTGGGGTTTTTACCTATTTGGGTTTCCCCGTAACCAAAATATTGTTGTTGTGTTCAAGTGTTCTCTCATTGTGTTTATGCTTTATGTTTAAGTATACTTAATTGGATAAAGAATTGAAACTTGTGGATAACTGATTCACCCCCCCCCCCTCTCAGTTATCTCTTGGACCATTCCTAACACTATATTTAGTGGAACAATGAGAATTTTCTTATCCACTAAGTGATATGTCACAATTTGGTGATGTTCTTCACTAGAGGATCGCCTTGGATTGGATTCCAAGTACAAAGATTATCTAGAAACCATACAGGTGTATGCAAGTATGGAGAGATGTAGATGCATAGATGAGATGTATGTAGAGATTCATATTCCTAGAGGGTAGGCACAAATATATAATGGTGCCTTACTATTTTGATAGATTCATGTAATATTTTGGTATACAGTCATGGGTACAGATATCTAGAGAGGCTCAGGACCATTCCATGACCCACGGTTGATAGTGTAGAGTTGAAAAATACTAAGGGAGATAATAATATTTAGGTTACACCTATAGTATATTATTAATATGTGTCAAGAGACTACCTTTGATACCTAAGCATGGAGGCTGTCAGGCCTATCTTCCTAGAAGACTACCCCTTCAAAGATCCTGGTCCATTCTATAAAGCACAACATGGAGCATCCAAGGATAGATAAGATGACAATGAGGATGATGATGAGGAAAAAATTGATGATGATGATGATGATATGGCACCAATAGAGGGAGATATGGAGGAGGATGAGTATCCAGGAGACATATCAGAGGAGGCACCTATGATGGAGGATCATAGTGTGCTAGAGGAGGATCTGATATTTATAGTAGAGGATAATCCCCTGCAACCACAACCACTGAGGCCTTCTCCAGAGACCCCTCCCTCAAGAGACACCAGATACTAGGAGCATGGAGAGACTATCTAGTTCATACCCCCAATAGTATCTTAGGATAAGGATCTGATGTCTCTAGCTACCAACAACCCTAGCTACCAGGAGGGAGACCCAAGTATGAATAGATAGATAAGCTAAAAATTTCAATATATGATCATGCATGTAAGATATGAATTAGATGATGGATGATACAATTGATGTCTATGGATGGAGATGCTTTATGAGTGATTTCTTGAGGGACTTGACTATAGAATTATGGGTACCATCCACCTCATAGGATAGGTACGAGGCACTATGAGATCCCGACAGGCATAGGAATATTTTCTCATTGTAATACCCCAAAAATGGGCTATAAGTTCATTAATCTTCTATATCGACACATTGAATGAAATCGACATTGAAGTCCTAACCTAAGGCACATCTGAACATCATCGAATCCTAATTGATCATCTTAAATTCTACATCGGGGAATATTCCTATTAATATTCCTAATCATCTTAATTATCCTTAATTTAATGATTATTTGGCGATAAATCACAATTATCCTAAAGTTGATTAATTGAATATGATGAATATTTAATTAATTAAGTTTAATTCTTCCACTTAATTATTTAATTGAATTTAATTATATTTATTCCTAATTATTATTATTCAAATTTGACAATAAATCAAGATTCCTATCATTAATTGATTAAATTCTTATTTAATTAATTAAAACAAGTTGTCATATTTAATGGTATTATTTTTGAATAAAAGTTTGATTAAATAATTGATTAACCCATAAATCAATTGTTTTATTTCAAAAATCAGTTAAGTTGGAAATAAATCACTTTATTATTAAATTAATTCATAAATAAAACATGCACAATCAAGAAAAGCAGACAACTATCAATTATCAATTAAAGCTAAACTCTATTTTGAGTTAAACTTTGCTTTTGCATGTTTTTGTGAGTTAATTATCCTTTATTTAAAAATAACTCAAAAATCAACCTGAGTTATTTGAGTGATTTATGGCTTTTTTTTCCCATGCACCTCTAAAGCCCTGGATTTCTATAAATTAAGGCTTTAGCTCTTCACAAATCATCCACAAGAATTGCATAATCCCATTGCTGAATTGGAGACTGAAGAATCATCTTTGCGAATCCAAGCTTTGTGAGATCAATATTGCATAGTTTTTTCATATCATATTAGTTTTCATTTGTTAGATCATTTAGCATATCATAGCATATCAGTTTTTACATATCATAGATTTCATATCATTTTTCATATTATTGCATCTAAAATCCAAAAAAATAGATTAATTGCATTCATATTTCATATCAATTTTGCATTCAAATCCTTCATTTAGGTGTCGTCAAGGTCACTGATCTCGATAACAATCTGAGAACATCATACTCGCACCTATTAGAAGGCAGTAAATCACCTGGTTAGTTTAGCTTTCAATTCATTGCACAATTTCATTTTTGCTAACCTCTAATGTTTTACTGAAGTGTTGTGTCTACAGATTAGGTACAATTTTTACACACACATTTCTGGCGCCCACCGTGGGGCAACCCACCTTTACATGCTAGTTTTGATTTTTTTTTTTTGGAGCTAAAGCCCTAAAGTTTCAAAGATTTAATTTTATCTCTCAAACAACTTGGATTTTTGCTCTAAATTTTTTTTTGCAGGTTGCATATCAGGGAAGCTACAGTAAAAACTCAAAATTTTCTGAGATGTTTTGAATTTTTAATAATTTTTTCTTGAAATTCTAGAAAAAATCAATATCTGACACAAATCAGCATATTTTTCAAATTTTTTTATATTTTTAGAAAGCTCTTTAAATTCTACAGGGGGTTCATTCTTTGTATTTTAAATTTGGATGCAATATAATAGCTCAAATAGTCAATTTACAAAAACTGGTATGTTTTGGTAAAATGGGTCTCTAGGGCACAAATGAAGAGATTTTTCTAAAAAATTTACATTTTTGGAAAGCTCTCTATTTTTTAGTAGGGGTCTCTATTCTGAATTTCTATTTTTATAGCCAAAATCATATAAAAAAAATTAGATCTTGTTGACTAGGTCAAATGCAACAAATTTTTTTTTTTTTTTGTGACGGGTATGCACTTATTTTTTTTACATGGTTCAATGAATGATATGAGTTGTCATTTGGGTTAATTGCTAGTTATTATTGTTGATAATAATTGATTTTTTGAGCTAACCCTAGGGTTTTCATAAGTTGAAGATACGTTGCATATCTTGTTTGCTTGTTTGCTTGTTTTCTTATCGGAGAGTTTGTTGCTTGCTTGCGCGAGATTGCTTAACAAAGATAAAAATCAAGTAAATATCTACTAAGCACATCGTGAGGATCTCAGGTATTCTACTTGTTCTGATAATATTTTGATTTGGACTTAAAATAAATCTCTCGTGTGTCTAGCTTGAGTGCTTCTTTTCATGCTTTTATTTTACACACTTGCATAATTGATACTAGGTTGTGACACCTTAGGTATTCATTTAAGCAGTCTTAGATACTTGTGATTGATCTAGATTTCTATCTTGGGTTATTAGACTTGCTAATCTATCAGCCCCTTGTTCCACCCCGTGGTTGCAATCTCAGCGCCATAAAGGGGAGGGGTCTAGAGGATAGAAGCGTTAATTGTTCCACCAGACAACCCTTTTGTGCTTTTTAGAACTCACTTGTTTTCTAAGTTGTGGACTCATTTTTAGCTTGTGTGAGGGGTTAATTGTTCCACCTTGTGGACTCACCTCATATTTTCTTTAAGCGTTAAGTGTTCCTCTTTCTGCTTTTGGGTACTTTCGGTAGATTTACTTTCAGAAATATATCTGTGCTCACATAGTAATTAGGCCCTATGAACACTATTTGTGATTCTTGAGAGATTGGATTCCTAGTGAAATCCTTCTTGATGATGGAATCCTTGTAGGTAGGGAGGATACTTAGTGTATTTCATGTTCTACTCGGTTAGTGCATCTACTCTTATTTGATCAATACATTTTCTCTCCAGAGAGGTTGATAGATCACGTGGGGTTGACATCACAGACCTTGGTGAAACAAACTTTGTCTTAGCATGTCAGATTAATCTATTTGCTTTGTTTGGGTTAAAAGTGAAGAGACATCAAAACTTTGGATCTGGAGCCAAGTCCCCTTGTGGTATCATACTGTGAGTCACCTTTAGAGAGGGTTAACCATAGCGGATGATCCCTTCACAGGGAAAACTGCATTGACGAAACCTCAAGCGGTAATAGCCATTTCAAATATGGTAGTAACAACCACTATATAAATGTCCTTGTGGAATAAATCTTCACAGGTGTGGTTCATTGTTGGGTTGTCAAATCTCCCTAGCAGCTCTTGATTGATTAAATTCTCGGACTGTGTCAAAACCCTGGTGCGCTGGGATTGGAGTTCACCCCTTTAGATCATAAAAGTTGCAGAGTCAAACCATTACTAAAAATCCTAGCGAGGCCAAATTTTTATTTTCTAGGGTATATGTGCGTTATTCCAAAACATTTTTGGAACATACACAATTAGCACTTTTGAGGATTAGAATGAATAAGTCACTTGATTGTTCATGTGCAAGGTTGCTTTTGCCCTTGTTCATTGTTTTCAGACATGCTTGAAATCACTTGCTTGCTATTTTGCATGCTTGTTTATTTATCTGGTTATTGAAAATGGACAAATCTGTTACAATCCTCAAATCTGGACATTAAAATTTGCAAACAATCTGAATCTGAAAACTCAAAATTTGCAAAATATGAAGTAAAATTCTTTTTTGGAGCCAAAAGTCATCTCAGGAGGTCAGAAAGTCATACGAGTTTCTATCAAGTGTCATCTCATTACTGCCCATCTTTCATATGGTAAAGAGCCTAGTGTCGTACGAGTCTTCCTGCCAGTCAAATTCAAAAAGTCAAATCCTGCTAGCAACTGTCGTGCGAGTTTTGCAACTGTCGTGCCAGATACTTAGCTTTTTCAGCCTATTTCCAGAATCTGTTGAACAAATCACTGTGTCAGGAATAGAGCAGTAGCTACTAAGAATCCAATCATTTTCCTAAAGTAGCCTTTTGAATCTGATTTAGCCTTCTGTTTAATCAATTTGAGTCTTTATCATCTTGTGTCAAAACCTTGTCATAACTATCAATCTTCAATCAATCATCAAACTGACTAAGTGTTGTGAACTCATGTCCGCTATCTTTTGGGCATCTACCCATACATCTAGGGCATAGTATCCCTCATCTAAGTCATATCTATACTTCAATCAATCAAACCTTGACAAGGTTGCGTCATCTGATCATCTTGATTCAATTCATTCTTCAGTTGTCTTCATCTTATTCTTTTGCTTCACCCAAGGTTAATGGTGGAAACTAGAGCTTCCTCCCATAAGAAATCTGGGGAAATATGTCATACTTTACCTTTGACTCACATAGGTCCAACTTTTGAGCAACTCTGCGATTCTGGTCTTTACGAAGACGACAGTCTTGGCAACTTTCAATTGAAATCTGGTCACATTCCCCCTCCATCAATTCAAGGAGTCAATCAACAAACTCTACATCAATCTATTCCAGGGAGTCCTAAAACTCTTAACATGTCTCAAAGAATCAATACACACGAGGAAGAAATTCTAATCACAACTATGATGAAATAGATCCATGCTATGCAAGTCAAGCTTAACAAACTTGAGAAAGAAAAGGAACCTAAAGAGTTCTCCATGGAAGCTCTATGCCCTTTTCCATTTGATAAAGACTTGTACATGTCACCATGCCCTTGGACAAAATATGAGCAATGTGATAATCCTTTTGATACTTTTTCCATGAAGAGTGACACACCCATCTTTGAAGACTATGATGACTATGATGATAGACAATGTAATGATACTTATGACACCTCTATTCTTAAGAATCCTCCTCGTCGTGTGTTCCTACTTACTACAAATGGGCTGTCACATTGGATAGATTGTGAGGCTGATCCATATGATTCTGATTTTGAAAAAGACTTTGATGATTTTTGTGAACAATACCTTGATTATGATCCATCTACTACTGCCGAGGACTATAAAATGCACCGTGCTGATTGGAAACATAAATATTATAAGAATCCTTCCTCTAAGAAATCTCATGCTGAAGATAAAAATGAAACTCTCAAGAAAGATTATGTTAATGATGAACTTTTTTCTTGTGAGGGTTCCTTTCCATCCCCTACTTCCTCCAATACCCATATATTTCCTAAAGCTTCCAAGCCTATCAAATCTTTCACAAGTCCTTCATCCACCAAAGGTCCTAATACTTTTCATGTGGTTCCCTATAGTTATCCTCAAGGGCTACCTCTTAAAGAAACTCAAGCTAACCTTCACTTAGCTGAAAATACTTTCAATAATGCTAAACCCAAAGAGCTTAAGCCTTTATATGCTATAATGCCTACTCTAGATAATCCTTCCCCATCTCTTCCAAAGTCTTCTATATAATTGCAGCATGATCCCTTGTCCTTAGAAGTAGCTCCATGTCAAGAGGACTCTAAAAATGATAAAGAAAAGAACATAAAGAAAGATCAAGATCAAGAACCTTCCATGTCATCCAATCCTTTTCATGATGTCTCTCATTCGCTTCAAGGTTCTTTTGATCCTGCACACCCTTTCTCATGCATTCCACCATGTCTTAAGTCTTCTCCTAAGCAAGATCAAGCTACTACTTACACTGTTGAGCTTATTGACAATCAAAATAACCTTACTACACTTCTGCTTTCCAAAGATGATACTTCCATTAAGGTTGGTAAAAATGGTGTTGTTACTTTAATGTTAAGCCTATTGAAAATCAAGAGAAAAATTATGTGCTTATGCTATCCAAAGATCCTTGTCAAGATCAAAGTCTTCCATCTTCTTATTCTACCACTCCATGTTTGTTTCCACATTCTACTCTTCCTAAGTCTTTGCAAGCTTTGAACAATCCTATCAAAGAAGGTGCTCATATTCAAGATTTCCACGACCCTATTGAAAATCCTAATGCTCACTCTAAAGATGCTGATGTCCTTGGTTGTCATATAAATGCTGATGAACTTGTTGATTATCCTTTGCGACTTCCACTTCCATCCTTGAGCCTCCTCCACCAATACTAAGAGCTTCACGTCTTCCTTCCATCTTGGGTCCTTATGTCCCTTCACTTTCCCCTCCTAACTCTCCTAATTCACCATCCATCTTGGGTCCTTACATCCCTCCATCTCCTATCTTTCCTCAAGATCAACATAGATGCATACCCTTGAATCCTTTTCATCCACCCACCCATTTAAACCAGTCATATCCCCCTTCTTCTTCCACAAGTCCCAAGTCTTTTGGAAGTAACTTGAATGTTCAATACAAGAAAAAGAAGCAATACAAGAATCCATCAAAAAGAGAATATCACCCTGTCTCCTCTAATTGACATGGAGGCATAAAGTCAAAAGAGATATCTAAGAAAAAAACTACAAGACAAGTATGGGTTCCAAAATCCATCATTAAATATATTCTCTCTAGATCATCAAAAAGAAATGAAAAGCCTATGGCTATATGGATTCCAAAATATCTCTTGAAAGAGTCTGGTGTTGAACAACAAGTGAAGTTGACATTCAAGCTTTCAAAGGCTTCCACTTCATCTTCTTCCAAAAATATTCTTCCATTCTATGCGCCTAAACCACAACTTTTGCTATCCATTCGCCATATTCCTTCATGTATTCCTTCATTCATGTCTCCTCCATCCTCTAACCACCCTTCAAGGTGTGTGTTGATGTTGATCTTGCCTTCCTTTCCATCTACCCATTCAATCCTTCCATTTATTATCCTTCTACCTTCTATCATTTTTCCTCATTTGCCTATTCCTCCTATCTTCCAACCTCACTCGCTTTACATAAAACCTTATCCTCCATTTTTCTCTTCCATCTTCCTTTTCCTATCAACATCTTTGAGCATATCATTTTGAATCCTTGGCATATCATAGTTTATCATTTCAAGGAGCACTATCTGAAAGCTTGCCTTCTTCCAAAAATTCAAAAATTCAAAATTTAAAAAATAAAAAATAAAAAATAAAAAAATAAAATTAAAAATGTGCCATGGTGAAAACCTGGAAATAGGCACCTTGGTAGCAAAAGTAAAGAGAAATAAATTCATTCTATTGAGAAAACCACTCCCTTGTGGCACCTTTGATAAGTACCATGATGAAAACCTGGCAATCAGGCATCATGCATAGTTCTTCTACATATTTCATCCATTCCATCTTCTCTCTTTGATCTTGACAAGGTTGACCTATACATGAACATTAAGCTATTTTGTGAGTTGTCTTATGATGATCTTGCTTTCATTCCTTCCATGTTTAGCCTTCATATCCATCTTCCTCCATTCATTTTTGCCTTTCGCTATCCATTTCCCCTTTGGTCTTGATCTAATAAAAAAAAAAAAAAGAGTAAAACACGATGCTTTGAAACCTCTTGACATGTCTACTCCTTTGGACTACATCCTGTCCTTCTTTGGCATTACGCTTTTGTGACTTATCCTATGCTGGCCTTTCATTGCTTGTCCAAATGTGCTTTACATGACAATTTTTTCCTAGCTTGGGTATTCTTGAGGAGTTTTCCCTTGAGGATTTCTTCCCTTCATTCTCCTTCATTCGCTTGTCTTCCATCTCTTCGACTAGCTTGCTAATCCCTCTTGTTCTCCACCTTGCCAGACATTGAGACTACACGATATGATCTTTCTTGGGAGTTTGCAATGGAAAAAGATGTCATCAAGTATACCAAGTCTTAGAACTAGTATCAAAACAAGTATCAGAACAAGTATCAGAACCAGTATCAGAACTAGTATCAGAACAAGTACCAGAACCAGTATTAGAACAAGTATCAGAACACCTACTAGGGCTACACCTTTTTCTTTAGTTTATGGGTATGAAGTAGTACTACCTATTGAGGTTGAAATCCCATCACTAAGAATCAGAATGCATGGTCTAGTAACTGATGATGACTACAGAGTGTCTAGGTTGCAAGAACTTGAACTACTAGATAAGCACAGACAAGTAGCGTATGATCATCTTAGAGTATATCAGAAGAGAATGTCTAGAGGTTACAACAAGAAAGTCAGACACATAGAATTTTAGGTTGGTGATCTAGTCTTGAGAGAGAATCTTAAAAATCAATCACATTGAGAATGCAAGGGGAAGTTTGAACCCAACTGGCTGGGTCCCTTTGTAATCACCGCTACTTTTGGCTCTGGTGCCTATCAACTGTCAATGATTGAAGGAGAACAGCTCCAAGAACCAATCAACGTTCTCCATCTGAAGAAATTCTATGCCTAAAGCATTTAGTTTATGGTAAAATATCCTGAAAAAATCTTAAAAATTGGAAAAAGTCCTGAAAAAATGAACATCTTGGTGAAAACCTAGCAATAGGCGCCTTGATGATTCACAAAAAAATAAAAAAATATGAAAAGTACAAAAAAAATTGAAAAAATGAAAAATACAAAAAAATGAGAAAAGAAGAAAAAGTGCCTTGGTGAAAATCTGGAAACAGGTGCCTTGGTAGCAAAAATAGAATCTCTACCAAGATGGTGAAAACCCGGCAAACGGGCACCACTTGTTTCAAAATGCTCCATCTATCAGCGTGATCTTGGTCTTTCCCAGCTTTCAGTCTTGCTTTAGTTTGTACATATCTCCTGGTTTGTTTCCGCATTCCTATTTTCAATAAGTTGGTCTGTACACCAATCAGCTCAAGTGTTTGTATCCTATCAATGCTTAACACTTGGGGGCAATCAATGTCAAATTCTATGGCCTCCAATGTATCTTAGACATATCATATGTAGTCAACATCCTTTGAAGCTTCATGTGAGTCAGTCAGTCAGTCTTGTCTCTAGAAAGGATTTCGCAATCAACATCAAACATCAAATTGAAAACAATCTGTGATTTACATGCTTTTATCTCCTTGTATGCTTACTGTTTCGTATTGAGATTTTTTGCATATTATGTCTCTTTGAGCTCTTCAATGATGTCCTTTACAGGAGTTAGAGAGTGATGACTAGGGGCATAATCTTTTCTTTGTCTTCTGCTTGTATGTGAAAATCTAACAACTTTAGAAATTCTGGATTGAAATGGTGTCTGACTGTAAGAGCCTCTATCTCGAATTGGATGGCCATGCGTACCTCGACCATTGATACCCAGAAAATTCAAGGAAGTTTGGTCTAACTATTGTCTTTTTGAGTGAGTTCTTTCTTCTACTGTGAAACATGATCTTACCTAAGGATGTGAATGATAAAGGGTCACTACGGGTAATTCACATTAGATTTGGAATGATCTCTTAACTATTTGATGTGTTTGCAATGCAAGGTGTATTCAGGTCATCATGACGTTTATGTTTTGATGCTTATACAAATTGCTATATCAAAATGGAAATGATATTCAGGTCATCTTTGTGTTTGTGCCTTGGTGCTTATATCTAATCTGACATTCTGAAAACAAAATCAATATTCATATGTCCATGGTTGCCTAGCTAGTGGGTGTTGTATTGATTCTTGCGCATACAAATTGATATTCATATGTCTCTGCTTTCATAGCTAGTGGGCATTGTATTGATTTATCCAATTACCTAAAAGTTCAATGATGATAACAAATCGACATATGATTAGTGAGTAGGTCCTAGGTCTTAGGTTGCATTTTGAATTTCATTTTTCATCTTTGCATGATCTCACAATGACTCAAAAAACTTCAATGCTTAAACGATTCTTCAATCAATTCTTCACATCTAACAAGAGCTGAATCTCACATGAAGGTTCCTCCAATGAAACAGCAAGTAGAATCCTTTTTCAGGATCAAAATCAAAATCAGTAATCATTCATATTATTAACTACTTGCATAATCAACCTTCAATCATCATAAGAAATCCAGAATTCAACTTAACTGATTATCTTACATCAAACTATCAAAATTTCAACCATAGTCAAGTCATGGTCAAACCTAGTTAAACTTGGTCTTTTGGACCTCCAAATGATGTAGAATGTGTTCCTGGACATGTTTAACCACTTCTCAAATCAATTTACATGCTTTTGAACTATTCAACGCTGACTTCTCTTGTCAGATTTCAATTTTAATCCCAAAGGGGGCATGGTATTGCATATCATTCAAAGTTTGTAATCTAATTTTGAAATGATATCTTTCCTCAGTAATCAAGACAACAACCACGTCTAGTTGCTAATTCATCAAAAGTCCTCATCGCTCAAGGCAAATCTATCATCACTTGGGGCATATCAGATTCATCAAGATCCATATCAATCTGGTATTCTCCTAATCTTGTAAACTGTATCAGCTTTTTTCATAACCATCGGTTCATTAGTGTTATTTCCTTGATTCTTCGGTAACTGAAGGGTTCAGATGTGATACCTACATGATTTTTCTAAGGACAATCGAGTCTAGAATCGGTCACTCACTTCTTCGCAATCATAAGGTTCAGAATCACGCATTTTGACGCTTTTGTTTCATTGGTTCATCATTGCTATGGTTAACATTATCTTTGGTCATTCAGGACCTATTATCTTCATATCAAATCTTTCAATCAGCTTCTGTCTCATATCAATTATCAATTTCAAACATCAGTTTCAATATCATACACAGACTGTCTTTGAACCACTGCACTTCACACAGTTATTCAAAGAGGGGCAAAATGTAATACCCCAAAAATGGGCTATTTCATTAATCTTCTATATCGACACATCGAACGAAATTGACATTGAAGTCCTAACCTAAGGCACATCTAAACATCATCGAATCCTAATTGATTATCTTAAATTCTGCATCGGGGAATATTCCTAGTAATATTCCTAATCATCTTAATTATCTGTAATTTAATGATTATTTGGTGATAAATCACAATTATCCTAAAGTTGATTAATTGAATATGATGAATATTTAATTAATTAAGTTTAATTCTAC
This sequence comes from Chamaecyparis obtusa, assembly GCA_027943335.1. Lineage (NCBI taxonomy): Eukaryota > Viridiplantae > Streptophyta > Pinopsida > Cupressales > Cupressaceae > Chamaecyparis > Chamaecyparis obtusa. The sequence continues at coordinate 2,245,142 of BSBK01001439.1, forward strand.
CACTTAATTATTTAATTGAATTTAATTATATTTATTCCTAATTATTATTATTCAAATTTGACAATAAATCAAGATTCCTATCATTAATTGATTAAATTCTTATTTAATTAATTAAAGCAAGTTGTCATATTTAATGATATTATTTTTGAATAAAAGTTTGATTAAATGATTGATTAACCCATAAATCAATTGTTTTATTTCAAAAATCAGTTAAGTTGGAAATAAATCACTTTATTATTAAATTAATTCATAAATAAAACATGCACAATCAAGAAAACTAGACAACTATCAATTATCAATTAAAGCTAAACTCTATTTTGAGTTAAACTTTGCTTTTACATGTTTTTGTGAGTTAATTATCCTTTATTTAAAAATAACTCAAAAATCAACCTGAGTTATTTGAGTGATTTATGGCTTTTTTTTCCCATGCACCTCCAAAGCCCTGGATTTCTATAAATTAAGGCTTTAGCTCTTCACAAATCATCCACAAGAATTGCATAATCCCATTGCTGAATTGGAGACTGAAGAATCATCTTTGTGAATCCAAGCTTTGTGAGATCAATATTGCATAGTTTTTTCATATCATATTAGTTTTCATTTGTTAGATCATTTAGCATATCATAGTATATCAGTTTTTACATATCATAAATTTCATATCATTTTTCATATAATTGCATCTAAAATCCAAAAAAATATATTAATTGCATTCATATTTCATATTAGTTTTGCATTCAAATCCTTCATTTAGGTGTCGTCAAGGTCATTGATCTTGATAACAATCTGAGAACATCATACTCACACCTATTAGAAGGCAGTAAATCGCCTGGTTAGTTTAGCTTTCAATTCATTGCACAATTTCATTTTTGCTAACCTCTATTATTTTACTAAAGTGTTGTGTCTATAGATTAGGTACAATTTTCACACACACACTCATTAGTGGCCTTAGTGTTATAGCAGAGGAGAGAGAATAAGGAGAGACCCAAGAGACGTTTGGTAGAGGTTGAGCATGAGCTACATGACCTATGAGGTAGACTACAGGGTTGATCAGAGTGGAACTTATTGAGGATTCACTTATGGTCTATAAAATCCCATATACTATTGGCATAATTGATGCAAAGATTGTTGAGTGTTGATTAGTAAAGGTTTAATGACAAGAAGATCATTAATTGTGTTTTCATTGATGTCAACTAAGTACTATTTTGGTTGACAATGAGTTGATAAGTGTTTGAGTTGTTGAATCCAATGTGCGGTGAGTATGTGAAGGAATTGGAGTGTTTGATGCTTATGCAAGACTTGGAGATGTCTCTAGATGTTGTATGTATGACCATAACAACCAGAAATAAGTATGCAGAGAGTTATGATCAATTGAAGAGAAAAAGGGAAGATAGAAGAACAAATAATGACAGTCAGTGAATGATTTGATTATTCTATCAAATTAGTATGGATTCAAGTCTTGTGGTCATGATATGATTATCTTGACAAGGATATGTTATTGATACTACAATTGCAAGATAAGTGGAGTACTGGAAGGCATAGTTTCAAGGGACAAAAGATCATTATATGCAAGATAGTAAAATGTTTGAACAATTGGTGTTAGATCAGTGAGTGGTGATGATTCGATTGGTTGTAGTGGAATTTTTTATGATCTAGGTGTTAAGGTGACATGGCATGAAAAATGTGTAATATTTAGTGATTATCTATTTATATGTTTGATGTGATTAGATTTAATCAAGTGTTAGAAGCGTGTTTAAGAAGTCAAAAAGTTTGACTATTCTTGATCCAAATTAACGTGTGACAAATCCAATGGCTGACCTAAATTTTTAATCAAATGTTCTAGATAGATAATATATTTTAAGGTTCAAGGATTGACCAAGAATGAATGAAATTCAAATGTAATATGTTTTGTAATTCAACTAATGCCCTAATGAACATGTAATGTATTTATATGTAAATTGGTAAATTATGTAAGTGTAGATCATGGATTGGAAGGTGTGGTCAAGTGAAGAGAAAAGATTGTCTACAAAAAGTAGTGTTGTGCTTAAATGGATTTGAACAAGTACCAGAGAAGTGCTACACCCAAATTATTATACTTTTTGATTCTTGATAGTTTCTACAAGAAAATCCCTTAATCGGGTAGACTTTAACAAGTTTTATTTGTAAATCCTTTAACCAGGTGACTCTTAATTAGGGTTTTAAATCCTTTAACAAGGTTACTCCTAATAGGGTAAAGCTCCTAATAGGTCTAGAGGTAAATCCCTTAACCGTATTACTCCTAAAAATTGCTCCTATTAGGGAATCATTATAAGCTCCTAATAGGGATAGATATTTAACAAGGCCCATTTTAGAAGAGTGCAAATTATTAGTGGGTGATAATTCCCACCGTGGTTTTTCTCTCTAATCAAAGGTTTCAACAATAAAATACCAGTGTCACTTTATGGAATATTTGGATGGTTTTTTGGTTACTTTTTTTATTGCTGCATAAGGTTTAAAGTTTAAGAATGTTGTAAATGCTATTGAATAAATTGTGAAAAGTTTAGATATGATAGATTACTAATTCACCCCCTTCTTAGTAATCTTGGACCTTATAGTTTTTTATTATTGGTATCAAAGTATAGGTCCTTCATGAAGGACCAACTTAATTTTTATCCACACTCATGGGATGTCATGAGTATAAAAGGTCTATATGCTAGATCCTAGGTTTTTTAGGGTCCTTTGGACCATTTGTGATGTAATAAAGACCTAATTGTGAGACCATTGGCACGAGTTGCATATATAAGCCCTCATAGTCAAATTGGTCAAAGGGTCTATAATAGAGTATATTTTCATGTTTTTAGTTGTCTAGGGTCCATTGAAGTTAGGATGTACCCATTTTATATTTTTATCAAATATTTGGGGCCAAATTATCAATATTGCTAAAAAGTTGCATAGCAACTTTTAGTAATAAAACTTGTGACTTTGCCTAATTGGCCCTTAAACCTTCCCAATGGTCAGCAACCCCAAAAATTCAGTTGGTAATGTTGGATGAGGTATATTTAAGACAATTTGAATTCAAATCAAATGGTTTTGAATAATTGTGAATGATCTTGGTGGTTGAAGCAATAAAAATATTCTATTTTCCTGCAAATTTTCATGTTCCCATGTTGTAGTGATTCATAGTGGATTGGCGAGGATCCAATTGCATTTGGATTGAATTAAGGTATGTTTTAGGACTCTAAATAATTTGGTGGCATCCATTTTGGTGGAGTTAGGAGCATTCGATTGAATGAAATCAGAAGACTGGTATGAAAGTGCCTATTTTCTAGGACCCTGAGAACAAATGCCTTTATGTTAGTTTTCTACCCTTAGAATTCAATGATCTTTGGGAGAAAACTAGTAGGGGAAATGTAATTTAATAATTCTAAAACCTTTTTTAGGGAAAATTTGAGGGTAAATTTTTTAACCAAGCCCTATTTGGGCATCTCAATATGATCGATGTGTCTTAGAATAGTAAAGCCTTGGTAAGGAGTGACAAGGGAAGAATCCAAGCAATTAAATGGTGGATTCGATGCTTTCTGAGACTAGTCAAGAATTCTAAACCATTTAAATTTTGGAATAAAACTAATTTGAAGCACATGTAGTGTAACAATCCTAAATTGAGCCTAATCAACCAAATTAAACCTAGTTGGGGTTTGGACATTAGATTGAGGGTCAGAGTATAAAACTTTGAAATCTCTTAAGTCTTCCAAAAGGGTATTCAAATCTCTAATTTTTATTGTTTTTTTTTTTGGGGTGGGGGGTGGTTTGGAATTTTTGGGATCCAAGTCCAATTTATCAACTAGGTCGACCTAATTCTATTAGGTCTCCTCACCAGGTCAAGTTGATGAGTCATCATTATGGTATTTAATGATTGCATCCAATGGTTGGGTTGGGTTGGATTATTGAGAACATATTACTAGTGTTTGGTTCATCTCTAAACTGAGGAAGTCATTTTGATGAGTTTTCCCATATTCCTACCTTCAAGAAGTGTGGGTCTATAAGGGGGGGTATATGGGTTTTTGTAACACAAGTTGTGATGTTCATTTATTATTAATTATTGCATATTTCTAGATACATCAAAGTCTCCAAATACCATATAGGGTGACGCCCTAGTGACTGAAAAATCTAAGAGAAGTATTATATTTTGTGTGGGTAGAAGCCTTAAATCAAGCCTTCCCTATTTCACTCTACATCATAGTGGTATTAGAGAAATTTGATAGGATTTTGGTGAAGTATATACCAAATTATGAGTTTGAAGAATTTAAGATTGAGGCTACAAATATTCCTCCTAAGGGGATGACTATTGAAGCTGAAAGGAAGTTCCAAGAGATGGAGGAACTTAACAAGAAGCTGGAAAAGGAAGTCAATAGATTGAGGGGATGGGAAGAAACACTATGGAATTCTAGACAAGATAGAATGTTCTCTAGATTAGGAGAAGGGGATAAAGAAGAGTCCCCAAGATAGGAGGTTGAAGTTCCTGCAGAATAGAGATACCTAGTGGAATCCCTCAAATCAATTTGAAGAAGTGACTTAGATGGCCAAGAAGATATCCCAAACTTTGATGGTAAATTAGATCTAGATACTCTCATAGATTGGATTGAGAGTCTCAATATTCACTTTGAGTGTGAAGAGGTTCCTACAAATCAGAAGGTGAAATTGGCCAATTCTAATTTAAGGGGTGTTTCCTTAACTTGGTGGAACTATGTTCAAGAGGGAAGGGTCAGATAGAGAAATGCCCCAAACACCACATGGAACCTAATGGTCTACAAGATCAAGGAAACACATATGCCTAAGGATTATGATATCTAGTTACATAGGAAGAAACAAAACCTCAAACAAAAGGACATGGATGTCAATGCTTATACTGGGGAGTTTTGTCACCTTAGTTTGAGGTCTAGGAAATATGAAGGAGAGAAGAAGAAAGTGGAAAGGTACTTGAATGGACTCAAGTATAGTATCCAAGATGAATTGGTTCTTTTATCCCCTTATATAGTTCATATCCTCTATCAACTAACACTAAGGGTGGAAGAAAAAACTAAAAAGGAAGCAAGATCAAACAAAAAATTCAAGGAGAGAGGAGCATTAAATCAAAGAGGATAGTCTTCAAGACCAAAAGGTGAATAGAACCAAGGAGAGAAAGGAGAATCAAGTTCTAGAGGGAGATTTAGAGGGAGAAGGCCAAATGGAAGAGGAAGATTTGGAGGAAGAGGCTCGAGTCCCTTACAATGTTTTAATTGTAACTGTCTTGATCACCATGCAACTAAATGCCCTGAAAGGATAAGATAAAATACCCAAGGGGAGAGAAGAACCCTACTCATTCAAGAAGATTCTCAAAGTGTCAAATCACCTTCCAAAGATATAGATCCTAAGGAGGGAGTATGCTTCATGATGAGAAGGACTTTGCTGAAGGTACCTGCTACCCAAAAGCCACCAGAGAGGAAGAAAATCTTCGGAACCAACCGAAAAAGCCAAGGAAAGGTATGAAAAATTCTATTTAACTCTAGTTCTACTAAAAATTTAGTGTCTCTTGAAATGGTAGAAAAGATAAATATGGTCAGAATTCATCATCCCTATCCATACAAAGTTTCATGGTTAACAAAAGGTCAACAAACCTTGGTGAATGAACATTCATGGGTAGAATGTATGATATTTGATTCATTAATGCTTGATATGATTTTAATGATTGATTCTGATGATGAAACCTTGAGTTTATGAAGATGTAGATTTCTATTACGATATTCAACTCTTGATATGATGCTTGATTTAGGAAGTTTTATTGATTTCAATGCCCCACTGATGATTTTGAAAATTTCACGATCAATTGTTCTGATTTGAAAAATTTTGTTGGTTCGCTCAATTTGAATTCCTTTATAATATCTTTCCCCCTCAGAAATGAAATGGAAGTTGATTTTATGAATTTTTTATCCATTTATGAATTTTGTAATTTTTCTATATTTTTTTTGAATAATATTGCGCAAATTTGATTTCATTTCCAATAATGATATGACGTCCAATTGATGAGAATGCCTCAATTTTAGAAGAATTAGTTGAACATTTTTTACCCTAGGTAAAAATGTGATAAAAAGTCTCCTTCTCAGGTCAAAGATCTATATAAAGGAGTCCAAATGTCATTTTCACTATCAATTTGCAAACCTCATTTTGAATTTTCACTATGATCCCTTTAGTGATATAACAACGATTATGGTCCATGTTCGACAACATAGATTTGAGAGAGGTCACAAATTACAGTGCCCACGTGATTATGGACCTCTGGTGAGTACACCGATCCTTCTTTGTGTCCGATTTTTCTTTTTTATTATTTGTTTTGAATTTTTATGCATTTTTCTGCTTTTATTTTACCAAATTTATGACGTGTAGTATTAATTTTAATAACGCGTAGGATACTATTTTAGTGCATCTGCACACTAAAATAGCATGTATGACAGATCAAATAGTGTCTATAAACATGTTCCCTAGGATTCTTTTGGCATGTCTGATAGGTTTAGTAGCATGTATGAATAAATCAGTGCAAACAATAAATGAAGTAACACTTACACCATTTTTAATGGCGCGTAGGATGAAAAATGAAATGTACAAGTTGTTTGAGCATGTGTGATAATTGATTCAACACATATGATAAATAGAATAACTCTTAGGTCTTTTGACATGTATAATAGAATGAAATGATGTGTAGCTAGTTTTGTTCAATTTTTAACTTGATTGATTGGCCTATTTGGTTTAATTGATTTATGTGATCGATCGATGAATGAAAAAAATTGTGCTTGTTATGAAAACAAGTGTTGTGATGTCATTTTGATCATGTTTTCATGAATGTTGATTTCCAAACTTGATAAATTGATATGACTGATTTGATGTTTTTTTGTCTTCTCTGATTAAAATTAGGAAAAAATGATGTTCTCTAGGGAAGCAATAGGATGATAGGTTTTTCTAATTGGATTGTGATGATCCACTTAGATGATTATTTACTAATATGATGTCACTTGATTCAACAAGTTCACCTCTATAAATTATACATTTGAGGTTTATATCCATGGAATTTAGATATGGTTGAGCAGCTGAGTGCTTAGGAGTGATGACTTATCAGTCATTGCAGTTTGTTCTTCCTCCTAGACATGCATCAATTTCATGTGAATCGAGGTCTTCTCACTACTATGGAAAATCTATAGCACTCTGACCATAACGCTTTCCATTTTCCTATGGATGAGATGGCAAAAATCAAGGCCAAAAGAAATAATTAATTGAATCAAGGCTATTGGAGTAATTAAATAAAAAAGATCAATCAATTGATAAGTAGGAGATATTTTCCATAGTAAGTCAAATTGTGATATTGCTATCAGGATTTAACTGTGTAGTTTTTTGAGTCAAACTCATTGACCCATGATTCATGAGTAGTGGTTCACATGAACCCATCTCTCATGAGAATGAATGGAACACTTAGCACTCATTAGATCTAGGTAATGCTCATAGAGGTGAAGCACCGAGACTTCCCTAGAGGTCACCCATCCCAGTACTACTCCAACTTGAGCACACTTAACTACAGAGTTTCCTCCATGGCTGAACCCAATCTACTTGCATCCTCATTTGCAAAACCTTCACCAAGTGTTGTGCCTTATGAACCATTCATTAGAAAGCCCCTTAAGCTCATCAATTGATAAGTAGGAGATATTTTCCACAGCAAGTCAAATTGTGATATTGCTATCAGGATTTAACTGTGTAGTTTTTTGAGTCAAACTCATTGACCCATGATTCATGAGTAGTGGCTCACATGAACCCATCTCTCATGAGAATTAATGGAACACTTAGCACTTATTGGATCTAGGTGATGCTCACAGAGGTGAAGCATCGGGAATTCCTGGGAGGTCACCCATCCCAGTACTACTCCAGCTCAAGCGCGCTTAACTACAAAGTTTCCTCCATGGATAAACCCACTCTACTTGCATCCTCATTTGAAAAACCTTCACCAAGTGTTGTGCCTTATGAACCATTCATTAGAAAGCCCCTTAAGCTCATCAATTGATAAGTAGGAGATATCACAATTTGACTTGCTGTGGAAAATATCTCCTACTTATCAATTGATGAGCTTAAGGGGCTTTCTAATGAATGGTTCATAAGGCACAACACTTGGTGAAGGTTTTTCAAATGAGGATGCAAGTAGAGTGGGTTTAGCCATGGAGGAAACTCCGTAGTTAAGCACGCTCAAGCTGGAGTAGTACTGGGATGGGTGACCTCCCGGGAAGTCCTGATGCTTCACCTCTATGAGCATCACCTAGATCTAATGAGTGCTAAGTGTTCCATTCATTCTCATGAGAGATGGGTTCATGTGAACCACTACTCATGAATCATGGGTCAATGAGTTTGACTCAAAAAACTACACAGTTAAATCCTGATAGCAATATCATAATTTGACTTGCTGTGGAAAATATCTCCTACTTATCAATTGATGAGCTTAAGGGGATTTCTAATGAATGGTTCATAAGGCACAACTCTTGGTGAAGGTTTTTAAAATGAGGATGCAAGTAGAGTGGGTTTAGCCATGGAGGAAACTTCGTAGTTAAGTGCGCTCGAGTTGGAGTAGTACTGGGATGGGTGACCTCTCGGGAAGTCCTGGTGCTTCACCTCTATGAGCATCACCTAGATCCAATTAGTACTAAGTGTTCCATTCATTCTCATGAGAGATGGGTTCATGTGAACCACTACTCATGAATCATGGGTCAATGAGTTTGACTCAAAAAACTACACAGTTAAATCCTGATAGCAATATCACAAAGATCAATCAATTATGCAATTGATTTAAATTAAATTAATTATATAGTTAAATAAAATCAAATCCAACCCATTCAAGGGTACACATGTCTAAGATAAATCAATTTATCATTTATTAATTCCTAATTTTCTCACCAACCACATATGGAAAAAATCAAAATCAACCAATGGAAATTTAGGAATGAGCTCACATGGATCAAAGCCAAATCAATTCTCCATAACACATCTTGGAGATACATCTTGACCATTCATTTTATCTCTTTGCTTCAACCTTTGAGAACAAAATATTTACTTTTTCCCAACATTTGAAACTATTAACTTGACTCAAACTTAATCATGATTAATCTTAATCTACCCCTAAGCTTTTGGAAAATCTATAAATAGAGGGAAAAATTAAGAGAAAAGGATCCACTCCCATTAGTTGTTAATTGCATCCATATTATAGGCATTTTAGATTTGAATTCCTAGCATAATTGAGCATATTTTTAGTATAATTTGAGTAAGAATTGGCATAATTGCATCATAGATCAAAATTCTCATTCTAGAGATGTCTCTAATGAATGCTAAATTTGAGAGCATTTCTTTAGCTTTTATAGTTAGAGATCCATAGGATGTTTATTGTCATTATTTCCATTCAATTGCTTTGAATTTTTTTTATTTTCTATAATTTAATTGATATTTTGATGAACTAATCATATGAAGGTATTTTACAAAATGGCGCCCACCGTGGGGCATTGGCCTCAATTTTTAGAAATTTGTTAAATATTTGTATTTTCATTATTTTGTTTTGTAGATTTTGATCTTTTGTAGGTAAAGCAACGCATTCAAAATAAGTTGTGCATATGTAGTAAAGTTTGTTGCCTTTGCATGGTGAAATAGCGCATATACACAAAATTTTAACACCTTTTCATGGTGTTTTGACATGGGCATGATTTATTCTATCTCATGTCTATATTTTTTTTAGTGTGTACAACATGTCTTTGCAACACCTTTATCATTCTATTTTAGTGCGTATAATCTATCAGTCATTTTAATAGTGCATATCAATAATAGAGTAGTGTATTTAATAATTTTTGTAGCGCATAGTAGTAATAACATAAATGCATATACAATTTCCTATAGCACATAGATTTGTTAGTTTCAAAAGTTTAAATTATGTCAATAGGATGATTTTAACTCTTTGGTTTTCTGATGACATGTCATAAGAAAGTTCAAAAACTAGAATTGAAAGTTCATAAGAAGGATAGACAAGAAAAAAGGCAATTGAAGAAGGAGAATCAAATTCATTTGAATAATATTTTGGGGGATTCAAAGCAATAAGTGGAAGCTTATGAAAGGTCCTTGAAGGTAATCCAAGCCTATAAAGATAAATATGTATCTCTTAATTGGATCTTTACTCCTTGAATTAACAAGCTTTTGATAATTTTGTAAAAAGGAAATTTAATTATTTTTAGATTTTATTCATGTTTTCCTTGCTTGTGTTGAACTAACATGTGTGAAAAAGGATTCTAAGGAGCTGAAATGATCACCACTAGGTGAGTAAAAAGGAAAAAATAATGAAATAAAAACTGTGCCTAGCCTTTGCTAGCTTCAAAATAAGGTAATCTTAAGACCTTATGCAATTAATTAACTTGTGCCATTTCAATTCCAAAATCTAGTTTAATAAGAAGGAATTTCAAACCCTAAATGAGGCATTAGGGATATGCTCTTCACTTTTATAGTGAATCAAACTCCTAGAAGTGCCAAAACTTGAGAGGAAAATGAGCTAAAGAATGAACAAACACATAAAATAATCCTCATTTTTTGTGAAGGAAAGCATTAGTCCTATGCTCTTCACTTTTATAGTGAATCATAATGAAAAACATGCTTGAATTCTATTAGATTAAAAGGCTTGGGAAAGAACATTGTTAATTGTGTTTGGAATTGAAAAGGTAGTAGGGATATGCTCTTTGACTTTTGGTGAATCAAACTCCTAGACCTACTTGATCATTTCATTTCATTTCTTTCATTTCACATGTTAGATCTTTAGTGGTCCTACCTCCCAAGAACATGCCTTAATGATTCTGATGAGAGGGATGACCCAAAGTGGCAACCAAGTGAAGCCAACCTATTCTACCTACTATAAATAAAGACCTTAGTTAAGTTGAAAAGCTTAGAGGGAAAAACATCAAATGTCTCAACTTGTAGGGCTATAGGCTGCAATTGCATGTGCGTGACTACATGTTCCTTGTATGATTCATTTGAAATTTTTGTATGGGAATCCGAACTAAAATTCCAAATTAATCTAGAAATCCTACCTTTAAAGCCATGTTAAATGCTAAATTTGACCATAGGTATATTACATGAAGTGGCTTATTATAAAAGACCCATGTAAACATTTTTATTATGGTAAAAGAAGGTTTTGAAGGGGCTTCAAAACCCTTTACATTAACTAGAAAGATGGGAAGAGAAAGAAAAAAGTAAAAAGGAACAGTTGGAGGGATGAGAGGACACCACAAGGAACCCTCCATCAAAGTAGACCAAAAAGACTAAGACATCAAAAAATCCTGAAATAGAAAGCCATCACAAGCAAACTGCTACCCATAATTAATCATGTTGAATAATATATTCAGTAGTGTCATCCTTCAACTTAATCATCTTATGGATATAATCCCTCAAGTTAACAATCTCCTTGGGATGAACACCCATTTTCTTTCTGATGCTCACACGGGTTCTAGAACTGGGACCTTTAGTAGGGGCCATAACCTCTTCAATTTCATTCACAATCTTAATAATTAGACTTCCCTTATTATCTTCCACCAGGGCTAGGAGTGCCTTCAAATTCTCCATAGTAACCTTCATTCCTTCAAATCTTTGTTACATAAAGTGGTTAAGGGTCTCCTCCACTCTCTAAAGGAAATGAGAAGTAGTCTGCATTAGGAAATTAACAACACTATTTATCCTAGACTCCAACTTCTCCAAAAGAGCCTAGTCATCCCTGGGAACCCTCCCACTACTCCCTCTAGAAGTCTTCTTATGACCCTTTGTCATAAGCATAGATGCATTATCAATCCTTTCCTCCATTTCGATGTACCTCATATTAATTTCCTTAATCTCATTGTAGGCCCACATAGCCATCTGGAGGTCAAGGTCAGATCGAACCCTAGCAAAAGAAAGAAAACCTTTCACATTTTTTTTTCCTAATTATTCGACTCTTTATTCTCATGCTCCTCATCAATTTGTTTGACCATATTTTAAATCCTCTTTGACCATAACTGAATTAACCATATTAGTAGAAACCACAGGGGAAGGAGGATTACCCAACATAGGAGAGTCCTCGTAATCAATAAGGGATTGAATCGTCTAATTAACAAAAACCACCCCCACCTTAGTCTATGCATGGGGAGAGGTCTTTCAATCCTCTTTGGCATCATCCTCATGATTGTGCCTAACCTAAGTTTCCCAACCATGCACCTCAACTTGAGGAACATCAGAGCTACCCAAATCTTTAATATCCCCACTAGAAACTTGAACAAGCTCCTCTGAAAAATAAACATTAAGCACATGCATAATTTCAATATTATCACCAAAAACCACATTATCATCTTCACCACCAACGTTATCGTCCAACCCATCTATATCCATATCCCCAAAATTAACACTTAGGGTATCCTCGCTATTGGCATCAGATGACTAAAGAACATAAGCACCCTGCTCTGACCCATCCTTGACATCAGACATCTCAGCCTTCCCTTCCATCTCATCATCAATGTCCATTCCTTTCTCCTCAATCAATAGTAGAGTGACTCTGATCTTGTCAATTTTAGGGACTTTTTCTACCTTATGCTTCTTCTTGGGAGACCCCATCTGAAGCTCAGAGATAGCTCTCTTTCCTTTTATATCTTGTATAGACTTAGGAATGGGCTCTGAAAGATTAAATTTATCATAATCATGAATGAACATAATCAAACCATCATGAAGAATAGGTTTAGTATTAGGATAAATCCTATTATCCAAAATGCTAGTACCCAGAGACTTGAGGAGAAGATAAGGAAATAAAAAATTCTTCTGGTATAAAAATGGTTGACAAGAACAAAGTAAAAATTATACACCCTAGTAAAATAGACTTCTAATGTGAAATACTACATTATCACTTTGAGAATTTTGGCACATAGCAACTTAATATTATTAATGCTATAAAAATCCCCTTTCTCTTTAACAAGGAGGGATTTCTCTTCAAGGATTTTAGGGAAACTAAGGGCAACAACTTGAGCTTCTTTGCATCCTCTATAATACTTAACACTGGACTTCTCAAGACTATTAATCTCATAAATAAACTCCTCGGTAGCAGTAAAGGATTTACCATAGATAGAAACTTTACCTTCATCCCAACTATTCACAAAAACTTTGGAAATGTCTTTATCAAAACCATGAAGTCTCTCCAGATAAGAAGTGAGACCTCCCTCTTTCAGTTTCTACCAAACGATGGCCTCCTTCCACTTACATATGCTCAACTCTTCTCTTTTTAAATCTCCTCCCATTATGGTAATCCAGGAAATAGAATTCTGAAGGCAACAATGCTTGACAGAGCTATCGACATGAAAATTAAGAAACTTAGAAAATGAAGGAATACACACAAGGCCAACAAGGAATAAAATAACCCAAGAGGCTTGCGAATTAAAAATCAAATTAATGCCTCTCCGCCCTTTCCAAGAAATGAAGGCACTCGTACTACATAACATGAAATTAATTGTCCCTTTCATTATAGCTTTGTATCATTATAAGATTATGATGGATCTTCTCATATCTTATGAGGTTTGTAGGTTTTTTATTTAAACTAGTTTTACCTTGCCAAATAATGATGTCATCCCATCGAATACCCAAGTTGGCCAAGCTTTTAGGTACTGCATTGATTTCACGATAAACATGGGTGACATGGATCTCTGTAAACCTTCTTAAAAAATCATTAATCTACTCCATAATATGTCTTAGAGTCCATGAAGGTTTGTTACACCCCTTAATATAGTTAATAATGTTCATCAAATCTCCCTCCAGCCATAATTTATTAAAATATTTTTTGGCCACCATAATTTATAGGACCTGTGTAAATGTTCTTTAAACATGAACTCTTGTATTTATAGGTTAGGGGTAAAGACAAGCATTTTTAAGCTTGCTGCGGTTAATGATACATGTTACAAGAAGGAAACATCCATTCAAATCTAATAAATATTTCTAAAATCTTCCTAATTCAAAAAAGTGATCGTCAAATGGGAATAAATTCAATTCAATGTCGGTTTCCACTAGATCTCATCGCTTAAAGACATATTTTGAAGAAGACAAAATGTGCATTAGACAAGAGATTCCCTACAAAGATGAAATTTTCCAATTTCCATTTGACAAAGAACAAGAACAAGAAGATAGAATTCCTAATCTATTTAAAGAAATAATTAATCCTATTACTGGAAATAATGATTGTCATGACCATAACTAAGATTGAAACCATGAAAATCAAAATGAAAATCACCATAGAAATCAAAGGAATGAAGAAGAAATTGAACAAATGGTTAATGAAGCAGCCCAAGATCCATTATTCCTCAAGGTTATGGAAACATGTTTAGAAAGGGATAAAAAAGACACTTTCTAAATTTAGCTCGATTAGGAGCTAAGCTTCCTCATGACTATGACACATCAACCTTGAAGAAGAATGAGGAAGAAGAAAATCCATTAGGAGATATGAATAGACAACTCAAATTATTTCAAGGCCAAATTGATAAAATGAAGAAGGAAGTAGAACCTAAACTATTTTCAATTGAAGCAATATGTCCTTTTCCTTTTGGTAAAAACTTGATCATGGTACCTTTTCCTCCAAAATGTGGTCTTTCCAAGATATGATAAATACATGGGTAAATCAGACCTACAAGACCACTTAAGAGAATTTTTTTCTCTAAGCATTGAATTCATGCATGATACAATGTACCTAATGAGATTGTTTCCAAGAATCCTCGAAGGGCAAGCTATGGAATGGTTTTCAAAAATATCCATGGGTATAATTTTTTTTGAAGATTTAGCATCCAAATTTGTAACTCATTATTTGTATAACATCAAACATGAAGTTGTCATGTTAAACCTATATGATACCAAACAAAAATATGGTGAACCTTTGTTATCTCTATTGAGCTTTTAAGGTTGTCATTAGTACCAAAGGTGTGTAAAGATATCGGTCAGTCACTTACATTGAGCTAATTGGTAACATAAAGAAGAAAAAACTAGTCGATAAAGCTTATATACCGAGCAATAGACAGTTTACTAAGCACCAGCAGACACCAACACCGACAGATAGTAAACACTGAGCATCATAGTATATACTGATTAGTTTACATAGTGTTTACTGAGGATCACAGGAAATGGCATAGTAATCAGAAATGGCACATTCTTCTATTCAAATGGTTACAACGGTTTATAAAACATTTTACCAAAATGAAGAACATTTAATGTGATGATATTCATTAAATGCAATATATATATTTTGTAATAGTTGATCTAGGTTATTATTGTACACCGTAGATCTCAGGGTTATGACTATATTATGTAACCTAATTTTGTTAAAGTGACAAAAATAGAACACTATATATTTGTGTGTTCGCATCATTTTTGATGTGAGCTGATATATGAATCACAGAGCACTTGAAGCAATTGCCTAACTTCAAGTCTATTAGTTAACAGAGAAGAACCGAGTATAAGAGGAATTCAGATTAAGTAGAATCAGTAGAGGCTACTGAGTAGTTCAGAGCAGAGATTCATCACAAGTAAGGTGATATTTTATCAGAGCTTATAGATTTGTATCAGACAATTGAGTTTTCAAATAGCAGATAATTACCTATTGCTTTCTGACAATTGTAATAGAGTTTTGGATAAAATCTCTTAATAGAGTAGACTTAACAGTCTTATGTAAATCTCTTAACTGAGTGCACACTTCATTAGTGTTGTTAAAATCCTATAACTAGGTAGATCTAGCCGATCTAACATCTCACTCCTAATAGGGTGAGATCACCAGAAGTGATCAAAACTTGTAGCCCTAATAGGCAAACCTTTTCTATCTGCAGTAGTGAAGAATTTGTGGGTGTCATCCCCACCATAGTTTTTACCTTCTAACAAGGGTTTGTGCATTACCAAAATACTTGTGTCATGTGATTGTGATATTGATTTCATGTTGTTTACTTAAGTTAAATGGATGATTGATTCATGCAATTAGATTCAAGTTATTTCGGTTGGTTATCACTGTTTACAGTTATAGATCTGAAAGGTTTACAAGTGAAGTTTTTGAAGGCATTGATTCAACCCTCCCTTCTCAGTACCTATCTCTCCTAATTCTGACAATTGGTATTAGAGCGTAGTTCTCTTTTTGAACATTTTAACCACTGAAGGGTAAAGATCTAAGTCATGGAGAGATACAAGCTTGACAAGACTATTGAGAATCAAAAGATACAAATGCAAATGTTTGTGGAACAGTATAAGAAAGCCAAGGAAGGACTGAAGAAATTACTGGTTGAAAGGAAGAACCTAGCTATACTACAGAATGAGATCGGTTACAATGAAGAACCTATTGATGAAATATTCGAGCATATTGGATCTAGTTCTAGAAGCATCTCCGATGGATTTGAAAGCATAATCATTGATCTATTTGAAAAGAATCAATATTTAACTGATCAAGTGAAAGAACTACAAATTGGTCAAGAATCTCAGATGGTGAGAATGGTAGAAACAATGAACAAAGAAAAAAAAGTTGAGCAAGAAAGAAATCTGGCAATTGATGACCAAAGATAGATGAGTGAACAACTTCAAACTAAAGAGAGTGAGATACAAAGACTCACTGACCGACATTTCCAAGTAACTAATCAAATGATGACTGTGAATCAATAGGTAAACTGAGTGAATGCAGAATTGTCAAGAAAAATAGAAGATGTTGCAAGACTCAAAGAAGAGAATGAGAAGCTGAGAAATGAAGTGAAAAATCAATAGCAGCAAAATGAAATGAAGAAACTTGCTGAGGACAACTCTAAGAAGATTGATGAATTTTTGACTAATCAGAGAAGATTTGGAAGTAAAGCCAGTATAGGCTGCACCAGTGAAGGAGAAACATCACAACAAGATGAACAAGTCAACATCAGTCAAAATAAAAAACCTAATGTGTTGGCATGTTATCACTGTGGCAAACCAGGACATACATCTAATGTGTGTAGAAGCAAAGCACAAGGTAAACCTCCTATCACTCCTAAGTTTAATGGATACTGTTACTACTATGGTAAGTTTGGCCATCTTGCTTATGAGTGTAGAGCTAAGAAAAATGATCTTGCTAACAATACCGCTATGGAGAAAATATGCTATACTTGTAACAAGCATGGACACATTGCACAAGATTGTAAGGTAAAAATGAAACAAGTCTGGACAGCTAAGGAGAAACCACAACGCATGCCATATCAACCGAAGAGACAAGGTAATTCTTATGTTTGGGATTATAATACATGGGCTAACTATACTATTTGTGGTAGATATGGACACATTGCAGCAAACTGTTATAGAAAGAGTCAGATTGGACAATCAAGAAGCTAGACAAGCATTGGGATGGCATGTATGCACTATCATAAGGTCGGTCTTTTAAGCAAGAACTGTAGAGACCAAGCACCAGATGAAAACCATATATTTGAAAGTGGATATACTATTGTAGATATCATGAAGTTAAGGAACACTATGTGGAAGAAGGCATCTAATGAGAATGCTGAGTCAAGTAATGTTGTCAGTGAAACCTTGTCCAATGGATTGGGTGACATCGGTACCTCCACTTAAGGTGAAATAGGTATGTATGAGACTGGCATTTCAAAAGATCACATTTTACATATAGTTCCTTATGCATAATGTTCTTATACCAAATCAGCATGAATAAAGATGCACTATGGTTTAGTTGTCATGAGTTAACAATGTTATACAGTCGGTAAAAGAGAGACTGAGAGTTGGTTACCCATCGGTAATCACTATCTAAGGTTAACTGAGCACATGTATCAACCGATGAAGAAATTCTATGTTAACCGAATAGATGAAAATTTTAGTTGTCACTGAGCTAACAGCTGTTTTGTACCAAAAGTTAGATCAATTTATTGCATGAAATTTTGAGCAGGAATATCAAAAAGTCTATAAATACATGGGAACAGAGTTCATTTTTACAATACGATTTCGAAGAGAAGAGAATTCAAAGAGCAGAGTTCGAGCTAAAATATTTTTAGAAGGATTCAAGGCTACATTAGATCAAATCGACATCACTCTTCACGATACCGAGTAAGTTCATTTGTGATCAAACACTTCTTATCCTACTACTTGCCGAAACCCTAGAATCAATTTATGGCATCTACATCATCTGCGGGCAAAAATCAAAGTGTTGAGGAGGAAGTTAATCTAATCATTAGGGAAAATTTTGATGAACCTAAGTTTAAGCCACATCCCAAGGTCGTAGCACAAATAGATACAATGGGCACTTTTTCGAGCATACCAGAAAGGGTTTTATTGACAGAATATGTAAGGTCTTATATTTATTGCAAAATCGGAGAAGTTGGAGATTTTAAAACTATTGCAGCATATCAACAACTCTATGGCCCCGATGGAAAAATGAAATCAGATTACAAGAAGATTAAGGAATCAAGGTTATCATGTTTTATACACTTTTTGCAACCATTTAAATTAGATTGGATCAAAATCATTTTGAGTAGATACCACGATGACAAATTCTGGCTGGATAAACTGATTGAGGTCAACAAGAAAATGATCAGTAGGGTTACTGGGCTCCCTACAACTGACAAGGCTAAGGCTTTCCATAGTTCATCATGATCAGATGTTGAGAAATATATTGGAGCACAATGGGATGGTCGGGCATTGAAGATTTTGATAATCAAGGACCCAGTAGTCAAATTTGCAGTACATGTGATCGAGTACAAGTTATTTCAATCGAGCAAACTCAACAGCGTACCCTGTAGTGTAGTAGACATGGCACACAAAATTGTAGTAAAAGGTCACCAGGTTGATCTTGTTGAGGTACTATTTCATCAACTTTAGGATAATATGAAGACCATAAGGAAAAATAAATCTAACACATGTAAGTTCAGATCTCTACTTGCATGCATATTCTTCTATCTACAAAAGTATGTACCTGGCACCGATAAAGTAAATTGGATACCTGATGTACCGATAACAAAATAGATTAGTGAAATGATGAATAAGTTAGGAGATAAGTTGAATATAGAGTTTAATGCATACTTCAAAGAATTTCAATCTAAAATGCATAAAAGAAGCAGAATTCTGAGGGAATTAGTTCAGAGATTTGAGAATGATATATGTTTTGTAGTCAACACTGATTATACATTGATAAAAGCAGTTGAACCTAGGATAAAATGGTTGGCACCGATGGGATATGAAATAAACCATGATTTCACACTGAAATCTATTAATGCACTACTTGCACTACCAAAAGATCCCATTGCCACTAGGTTTGGAGTATATGAAGAGGCCAAATCTAGAATTTCAACAAATATTGAGATCGGTAAAATAACTAGAAAGGTAAAGAAGATGAAGAAAAATCTCACTGCTAAATATGGAGATGGGTCTAAGACATCTAAAGAGACATCGGTTGAACAGGCAACTGAAGGTTAGTTATAGTTGGCTGACAAACCATATGATAGTGAAGAGACCTAGTCTGACAAAGAGGTAGATCCTACACCGGTTCCTCCACCTGAAATTCCTATAAAGAAGTAGTCACCTGTACATGAAGGTATGAAGACATGATCGTCAACTGCAGCACCACTTACCTATAAGGAAGAAGCAGAGAAAGTAACAAAATGGAGATCAACTACACCGACAAAGAAATACATTAAGAGAAAGAACAAGGCTATAGCTGAGGCACCAAAGAAAAGGAGAAAATTCATAAGAAATAAGGAAGATCTTGAGGATACTAAGACAAAAGATGATGTCAATCAATTCAAAGTGGTCAGTAACAAGGAAAAAATAATAGATGAAATCATTGAAGACATAATTGAACATGGAGACCTCACTGATCCCTTACTAGACAGATTTGACAAGATGTCAAAAGAAGATCAAACCAAGATTGAAGAGGCTGTCATCCAAATGATGATAAAATTCAAGAAAGTTCCAATGGAATTTGCCTATGCATTACCGAAGAAATTGGATGACAAAATTACTGAAAAATGGGCTATTGGACTAGACATCGAGAAGAGAAAGAGAGAACACTCTCTAGTTCAGGCAGCGACACATTTAAGCTTTGGAGAAGTTAGTGAATACTTGACCAAATACCAAGAAAACTTTATGATAAAAAAATAGAGCCTTGATGATCATGGATGAAAATGTAGCAGATATGGATACCACAACAGATTCTATATGGACATCAATTTTGAAGGCCGAAGAAAAAGCTGAGCAAGAAGCATTCTTGAACTTGTCTAAGCAGAGACACAATTCCAAAGATAAATGTATTTGCATTGATGAGGGAACTACAAAGAACTCAAAGAATACCAGTATATTAGTTACTAAGGTATATCAGTTACTGAGGCAATTGATATCATCGAGGACAAGGAAGAAATAAGTATTTCATAGGATGCACCAGATAAAGTTGAAATTCAATTGGAGAAGAAAACCGATGACAATGTACTCATTGAAGACATCACAAATGGTGATCCTGATGACCAACATGATGAAGATGTAAACATTGCACCAAATAAAGATGAAGCACCAGACACTGAATGTCTATTTACATCACTACTGGGTGAACTTCCTATACTTGCAGAAGTAGCTGAAATTCTTTCCCAAGTACAACTTGATGGCTTAGATCCTGAGTAAAACAAAGACACCATAGGGGATCAAAACATAGAGAAACCTGCATAAATAGATGAGCCTACACATATAGAGGCACCTTCCACTGAAGTAAAGGAAACAAAAGAAACAAAGGAAACAAAAGAAATAAAGGAAACAAAAGAAACAAAGGAAATAGAGGTGATCCCACTTGACACCACATCCGAAACTCCCACTATATCAACTGAGACTATAACTACCGAGGAGAAAAAGAAGGAAGAACATGTGTTAACAAGGAAGGATACTCCGAAGACTGGAGATAAAGATATTGCTATTATTGAGAAGAAATCACCTCTAGCACTAAAGAAGAAGAAGAAAGGAAAAGGGCCGGTCACCCTAGATGAAGTGATCATTATCCTTGAGTGTGACCTGAGGACCCTAAGCCCTGAAGACTTGAGCAAATATGGGGAATTATGTACAAGGAAGGTAGTGCAAGAGAAGTTGAAGCAAGAACACAAATGAAAAGAAGTATTAACCGATGTGCGGGATATCCTCCAATATGTAGTACCTAAGATAAATATTGATGAGGATACACCTATCATAGATCAACTTGCTACACTTGCCAAGAAGATCAATGCCCCAGACACTGATGCAGATAAATGAATTGAAGAAAGGGAAAAATCCAGGATACAACACAAATTAGTAGATAAAATCAACCTAGAAGTGGCATTACAGAAGGTCAAATTATCTGAGGTAATTACTGAAATGAAATCCATCACCCAAACAATTTTTCAATATTTATTGAAGCTTTGTACTACAGACATCTTCACTGTTGAAGTCAGTGAAAAGATCTAAGGATTGGAAGCATAAATACAGTTGAGTACAAAGGTAGCTATAACCGAGCCTCATGCTTTCTTAAAGCACATTCACCAAGCTCAGGAACTCTGGCGGTTGATAAAAGATTTGAAGAAATAAGAAGAGCACATCACAGATTAGGTTACTGAGTTGCAAACCGAACTCATTCCATACCTAAATTTTTTTGAAGCACATATTGTCAAAGTTGAGCTACTAGTTGCAACACCAGAAATTTAAGTGTTAGATAACATCTTTGACATGCAAAAGTCGGTCTTGAGCACATTGTTCTCACCAACTTGAAAGAGGAATGGGACCTCTTGGAGTCACTGAAGAAAACCCATTAGCACATTTTTGACAAGTTGTGAGTATACTACTTAAAATTTTGTATTTGGCATTATTATCAAAAAGGGGGAAAACAATGTATCAGCTGTTATGCCAAATATGTACATAGATGCTACGTATACTACATATTACCGAGAGCATGCACCGAGGGGGAGTACTTAGTACTTAAGAATTTTTTTTGATGTGTATATGTATATGGCAGAGATATAAGTTATATAGAAAATTTTGTCTATATACATTCAAAGTTTTGATACTAATGCCAAAGGGGGAGATTGTTATCTCTATTGAGCTTTTAAGGTTGTCATTAGTACCAAAGGTGTGTAAAGATATCGGTTGGTCACTTACATTGAGCTAATCGGTAACATAAAGTAGAACAGACTAGTTGGTAAAGATTATATACCGAGTAGTAGACAGTTTACCGAGCACCAGCAGACACTGACACTGACAGATAGTAAACATCAAGCATCGCAGTATACACCAATCAGTTTACATAGTGTTTACCGAGGATCATAGGAAATGACATAGTAATCAGAAATGACACATTCTTCTATGAAAATGGTTACAATGGTTTATAAAACATTTTACCAAGACCGAGGAACGTTTAATGTGATGATATTCATTAAATGCAATATATATCTTTTGTAATAGTTGATCTAGGTTATTATTGAACACCATAGATCTTAGGGTTATGACTATATTGTGTAACCTAATTTTGTTAAAGTGGAAAAAATAGAACACTATATATTTGTGTGTTCACATCATTTTTGGTGTGAGCTGATATATGAATCATAGAGCACTTGAAGCAATTGCCTAACTTCAAGTCTATCAGTTAACAGAGTAGAACCGAGTACAGAGGAATTTAGATTGAGTAGAATCAACAGAGGCTACCGAGTAGTTCAAAGAAAAGATTCATCACAAGTAAGGTGATATTTTATCAGAGCTTATAGATTTGTATCAAATAATTGAGTTGTCAAATAGCAAATAATTACCTATTTCTTTCTGACAATTGTAATAGAGTTTTGGATAAAATCTCTTAATAGATTAGACTTAACAGTCTTATGTAAATCTCTTAACCGAGTGCACACTTCATTAGTGTTATTAAAATACTATAACTAGGTAGATCTAGATAATCTAACATGCCACTCCTAACAGTGTGAGATCACTAGAAGTGATCAAAACTTGTAGCCCTAACAGGCAAACCTTTTCTATCTGCAGTAGTGAAGAATTTGTGGGTGTCATCCCCATCACAGTTTTACCTTCTAAAAAGGGTTTGTGCGTTACCAAAATACTTGTGTCATGTGATTGTGATATTGATTTCATGTTGTTTACTTAAGTTAAATGGATGATTGATTCATGCAATTAGATTCAAGTTATTTAAGTCGATTATCACTGTTTACAGTTATAGATCTGAAAGGTTTACAAGTGAATTTTTTGAAGGCACTGATTCACCCCTCCCCTCTTAGTACCTATCTCTTCTAATTCCAACAACCTTTTCTAAGCTTCCTCCAAAGATGGAGAATAATTTTTGTTTGATACCCAAGAAGTATACTTGAGAAAGAAAAGATGGAAATTTTCATGAATAATTTAAATATGGAAATGAATTAGTGATTGCAACTTCAATGTCCCCCTACCTCTGAGAAATTTATTAATAATGGGATCAAAATTGAAGAAGTGTTGGTAATGAAAGGAGAGATAAAGCTTTTTAAAGAAAACAAAGGTTTTTCTAACACTAATAATAATTTTAACAATAAAAAGAGTGGTAATAACAACAATGAAAAACCTAGGTTTTGGCTAAAGAATACCAAAAAGAACCTTGTGAATGATGGGTTTGTGGAATCTAACAACCATAAAGATACTCCCTTTAATTTATCAAGTGGGTCTCATCAAACCAACAAATGTTAATCAAACATCCAAGACCCCTTTTAATAATAACAATAACTCTTTCAATAATCAAGGAGATAATAAACCAATAGCTTTCTTTAATACAACACAAAGAAGTAAGTTCACACCGTTGGGAGAAACTTTGGAGAAATCATTAAGGACCCTCATTTCTAATAAAATAATCATTTTGTCCAAATCAAGATCCTATGAACTGCAAGTCAAACCATCATGGTGGAATGATTCTCATCATTGTGAATATCATAGAAATAAAGAGCGTAAGACAAATAAGTTCACAAGACTAAAACATGTGGTTCAAGACTTAATAGATGATGGTACAATCAAAGTTGATGGCCCCCAAAATAACAAAGATTATGCGGCCTTTAAAACTCCTTTCTTAAATCATGAGAAAGCTGAAATGTCTAATTCAAATCAAAACAACAAAGAGGAAATGATAAAGTAATTTTTCCCATACTTATGACAATACTATAGATTTTTTATCGGGGTATGAAAATACCATTAGTGTCATAGCGGTGAAAGAGAAACAACAAGAAGATACACCTAATGTTGTGACTAGGGGGTAAACATAAAAAATTACCTTGCAAGAGACTACCCATAAAATCATTTTAGCAATTCAAACATCATCATGTTCAAAACAATACAATCTTGTGGACCAACTCCAAATAAAACCTACACAAATATCAATCTTGGAATTTTTGACACTTTCACCAATCCACAAAGAAATCTTGGAAAAAGCTCTTGTTGAGACTACTGTTCCACAAAACTTGGATGTTGACAAATTTTAGAACATGGTTAGACACCTCATTGTACCACATTGTTTATATTTTTCTGAACAAGATGACATGTCTTTGAATCATCCTCAAAATATTCCATTGCATATAGAAGTGTTGATACACAAGCACTGTGTCAAAATAGTCCTTATTGATGGAGGGACCGGCCTAAATATATGTACCTTGAGTCTTGTGAAATATTTGGGATACTACAAAGAAGCGATTGATCCTAAAAGAAAAATTACTATCAAATATTATGATGATGAAGAAATATCTTCTAAAGGAATAGTGGTTCTTCCTAATCGAGTTGAACCTATCCAAAAAGAAACAGTTTTCCAAGTTTTTGATCTAAAATTGACATACAATATTTTGTTAGGGAGAACATGGATCCACAAAATGCAAGTGGTTCCTTCAACATATCATTAATGTCTAAAATTTCCTCATATGGGACAAGAGATCATGTTGAGGATGGATTTGAATCCATTCTAGTATTGCAATAATATTAAACCTTTGAATGACTCATTGATTCACTATAATAGTGAATCTACTACATAAAAAAAATCAAAAGAAATAATTCAAGGTCAAAGTTCAAATGATAGCTCTCTATTAAAAGGAAAAATAAAGATGGAAGAAAAATGTATCCTTAGTAGTTCGAATCAAGACAAAAATAACTTATGTACATTGACTAAGGAAAAAGAGAAATTTAGTTGGATAGATTCCAAGGAAAAAGAAGAAGAAAAATTATTACACAAAGAAGAGGACAATTCAAAATCTTCTCAAATTAAAGCCAAAGAAACACGTTATCAAAGGATGGATACAATAATGTTTTTTTTTGAAAAATAATGCAAATTCAAGCAAAGAAATGTGGGAGAATATTCCTTATCAATGATGGATCTACCTATTTCCCCTAGATCTCATGGAAAACCATCTAGTTCTAATCCTCCTCAAAAGTACAATGAATATTTTGTACAAGCTAGTAATTCTTCACTCATAGAAGAAGATGATAATGAAATCCTAAAATGGATTTATAAAAGATGAAGAAACATCAAGTTCAAATCAAATATCAAATGAAGAAAAAGTTAAAAATATTAGCATCCCAACACACCAATATGGCAAGGGATATAAAATCATGTAGAAGATGGGGTACAAAGGAAAATGACCCTTGGGGAAAAAAATGAAGGATTGGTGGAACCCATAGAAATGACTTGGAGAGATAGTAAAGAAAAATCAGGCCTAGGATATCTTGACCCAAGATATACTAAAATGAATCATCCATAGTTTTTATGAATAAATTTTACAATTAAATTCCCAAAGTGATAAGGATTCTAATGAATGGAATGAGATTTTTTATCTGAAGGATCTTTTCAAGAAAAAGAGGTGGATTTAATTCATACCTATGCTCCTATATTTAATTCAAGTAGATGACAAGAGTCAAATCAAGAGTTAATCACAAGTCAAGCTTCAAGCTCCAATCAAGGGTTGGATTCTAATCATGAATCTGCTTCAAGACAAGAAATAAGAAGATCTCAATGGATGGGAGAACCTTATTGTAAGATATATATATATATATATATATATATATATATATGAATTTTTGTTGGGTGTTATGATGATGGGAAATACAAGATCCACCCCTAAATCCAAATTCCCAAAGGAGAGATCCAAATTGATCAACCAAAAGGTTAATGCATAAAAGAATCAATCTATGGAGAATATGAATAAAGGAGAAAACATTATATTTTGTTATGAAAAGTATGTATTGAAATATTAATTGAATTGAAAAAAAATACTAACCTCAACATAGGGTAAATCTAGAAAAGACTGATTTCTAATGTCTGTGTTTTGTTTCGGGAGATTCTGCAACTTGCTCTGGACTGGAAATGCCGAGACAGAGAAAACCTAGAAAAATTTTGTACTCCTTTTAGAGTCAAGTCAACTTTGACCCAGATAGAGGGGCACAATCTTACCTTGAGGCACAACTTACCCCTCACTGAAGGTCATTCCTGACCTGAAACAACTCCGACAGAAATTCTATTTGCGGATCCTAAAAGTTTGTCGAAAAGGGTATCCAGATCTGAACTTCAATTCGCTATCTTGTACCTGTACCTACAAGAAAAAGGGTTTTGTTATTTGGATGAGGGGTTTGCCTTGGTCAAACCTCAGTTTGGAATCAACCTCAATAATGGAATTGAAATAGAGAATGCTAGCAAGTAGTAGAAGTAGATCTAACAACGAAGCTATGATATTCAATAGATATGCAATTGTATTTGAAATGTAAACAAGTATATTAATATGAAAGCTTGGACTCAACAATGTAAATCAAAACCATAAATGTAAATCCAAAACCTTCATGATTTTAGTCTTGGAATCCATGTTGAAGGGAGAATGAATGGATCTTGAAGATGAACAAAGGATCTTGAAGGAAGATCACACCACCATGATAGATAGATCTAGGGTTTGAATGATGGATCTTGAATGATTGAGCCAAATCCCTTCAAAGGCTTGAATGCTTGAATCCTTGATCTTCAATGGATAACTTGAATGGTTGAATGGATTATTTCTTGAATGCCTCCTTGAAAATTCTTGATGAAATGCTTGAGAGATTATGAGATGGAGAGAACTTGCTCTTGAAAAATGGATGGAGAAAATGAGAGAGGAAGGTTTCCTTTTATAGTGATCTAGGGCACAAACTTCTAGAGAGCCCAACATTGGAGAATTAAATCCCAATTAACCTTAACCCCTAGAAATGGACCTAAATTAAATATCATTTAAGATTTTACCATTCTAAAATCTGAAACAACCGACTCGGAAGCGTGAAATAAAACTTTTTGAAACCCGACATCCCGAAACTCTCAGAACTTGAAATTTGGACCTGGGGTTAGGGTCAAGGTCAACTCTTCCCTAGGTTAGATTCAAGGTAAAATTTTACATAGGTCAGGGTCAAGGTCGACCTTGACCCATCAAGTCGTCATTGACCCAAAAAGTCAAAATCTTCAGTTTCTCAGAGAAAGTTGTCAGAAAGAGGCTAGAAACAAGGGGAGAGAAGTAAAATAGGGGGGAAACAACTAGATCTAGTCAAAGACCAATTCACAGTGCTTGAAATGACCCCAAATCACTTACTCAGAGTGATAAATGGTCTTAACATGGAAGTGCTTCCATTTAAGACAATACATTAAGCCCCCACTTTAGCAAGAGTATGGACTCAATGCAAACTCTTGGTAAAGGAGAAGAAAGAAGAGATCTAAGTGGATTCAAAAAGAGATAAAATAACACTTATCTAAGGACACAATCCCCCAGACTAAGGATTCTAACTCAACATACACGCATGAGGGTGCAAAAGCAAAGAGAAAAACAAAAGCAAAGCTAAAAGACACAAAAAGAGGGGTTAGTACTAAAACAAACCCAAATCAAATAGTAAAGGAAACCTTGATAAGAAATGCTTCCTATACTAATATCATATTTGGAAAGCTATCATAAAAGCATAAATGATTACATAAGAAAGACGAGCAACACTATAAATAACATAGCTTCATGATCTAGTCCTACTAGCATGAAAGTGAAAAGAGAGAAAAGAGAAAGTTATTACTTCACCCAGTAAGATGCCCACCTTACTATGAATCACCAAGGAGGGAGAGCCCAATAGGTGGCCAACCTGATAGTTCACCCAAAAACTATGCTTTGAAATTGTAATGCATCTTTTGACGACTTCTGGAATACTCATAGATCCACCTTCTTGTATCACTATGAATATGAAATGCGTGTCTCCTCAGGATTTAGCAACTTATGTGCATTACCTTCAGAAGATTTAGCATATTGAAAATTGAAAAATGCGTGTCTCTTCAGGATTTAACAACTTATGTGAATTACCTTCAGAGGATTTAGCATATTTAAAATTGAAAAATGTGTGTCCCTTCAGGATTTAGCAACTTATGTGCATTACCTTCAAAGGATTTAGCATATAAATAAAAAATTATAGTACAAGGGAGATCCTATATATGCCCCCCTCCTTATCATGGCTATCTACTAGATAGGATAAGGAAGAGAAGGAGGATACCTACTTCACAATGTAAGGAGATATACTATTTAACAACAATGTATACTACATTCTCAGTGAAGGGTATTGACCCCTACATCCAAGAGTATAGATAATTGTGAAAAGGATACGTCACTTATGGAAAAAGGATCCTCAAAGAAAAAAGATCTTATCAATAAGACCCCCACCATAGAGGAGTGCTTTTAGATAAAATATCATCTTTCAAAGATAAACCAGGTGAGAAAAAAGATTCAATCATCAAGCCACCTGCAATCAAGAGGAAGAGGAATCTTTGAAATGAGGGAAAAAACTCTAATCACCATAGCAAGG
Source organism: Chamaecyparis obtusa (assembly GCA_027943335.1). NCBI lineage: Eukaryota > Viridiplantae > Streptophyta > Pinopsida > Cupressales > Cupressaceae > Chamaecyparis > Chamaecyparis obtusa. The sequence goes on from BSBK01001439.1 coordinate 2,273,993, forward strand.
GAAAGAGTTTACAATGAACATAATTTGGAAAATAAAGAAGAGGTGATGACCTAGGACAACAACCTCTCATATAAAAGGATATCCATGGTCAAAACATCAGTCAATATAATGAAATAGTGTTGCAATATAAACAAATGTCACTAAGACAAGGAAAGTATATCCCTAGACAAAGAGAAAGAAAGAAGAACCTTTCCCCCCAAGGATGAAGACAAGGGATACCTTTGCAAAACAAATGTCTTAGGAAATATATCTTGAATATAATCTATGGATGATTATAAAAATAATACAAAACCATTGAGAGATAGGACATAAAGAATGCTGATTAAGCTCAAGACAAAATATATGCTAAAAGCCTAATGGATCCTAGGAGATTGGATGAAAATATACCTCTTGCCCCATAGTCCAGAGACAAGAGGAGAAGAAATCTATATTATATCAGAATAAGGGGTAAAATTATGAAAAAATTGTAATACCGCACAAGAGTGAGATATAATTCCTAAAGAAGCTCTTTCTGTAATATATATCTTGAAATGCACATAATCAAAAAGTAAATGTGTATTACTATAGTGAAGAGGATATTTGTACTTGGAGAGAGAATCTTTCAGCATAGGTTTAAAAAATTTCTTCTTAGAATCCATTAACTTGACATTCACCTTCTTAGCCACATCTTGAGAGGTATCATGGTGATCTTGAGAACATGTAAGATAAGATGGAATGATGGATTGAGAAGGTGGTAAAGAATTAGAAACCACCGGATTAGGTTGAGGGTTATTCCTTGTACGATAGGTGTGAGATATCAAATCTTGATCATTGAAAGAATCTAAAGACTCCATAGGTTTACCTTTGATAGTAATGCGAGGACAACCTTTGATAGTCAACAAGGGTTTTGGATAAAGTATGCTAGGTGTCTCAACACTACAAATAGATCCATAAGAGGAAAGAAAAGAAGATATCCTAGGAGGAGATGAGGTAGGATCTTGATTCTCCATAAGATCATCACTAAGAGGAAGAGCATTAAGAGAATTCATATCCTTCTCCCCTAATGTCTCATGACTAGAAGGAATCCCAAATGGAGGTGAAGGATCTATAATGTCATCTTCTTTCATGCAAGGGGATTTTGTATTAGAGAATATGTCATCCATTAATAAATCACCCTCTTGTATCAAAGATTCTTCACAAGGAGGGGATAAATCAATGTCTTTATCCAAGGGTTCATCCAAAAAAGTAGAATTATCCACAATGGTTTCATGAGGAAGAGAGTAATCAACATCCAAATCCAAAGGTTCATCCCAAATAGGAGGATTATCATCCCTATCCATAAAGCACATTGTAGGAGTGCCATAAGTCACTAGAGCTTGATCCCTAAAGGGGAAAGAATGTAAATTATATTGTAAAAGAGGCTCATAGAAAAGACATATATGAGGAAAATAATGAACATCAATCCCCAAATCATCTTTGTAAAGGTCAATTGAAGAGGTTGTGGAGGAGGGTGAAATAGGAATAGGATCAATGGAGATCTCATTCAAAAAATTTTCATCCTCACTGCCATGTACCTCATTAAGGGATCTATCCTCTTTTGCAATAAAAGCTTCATCAAAGTATTGAAAACAAAAATCATACATGTTGAACACAAAGTAACACTACAAGCATTGAAAATGGAAATATTTTTGTATTTTTAAAGAAATTTTGCAATTTTTATTTTATTTTTGTAATATAAATGCAAGAGCATAAAATAAATCTAATGTTAAAATAAAGGATCTAACACCAAAAAGAAAGAGTTGTCTATCGCGGGTTCACCAAAATGTAAGATTATATATATATATATATATATATATATATATATATATATATATATATATATATATATATATATATATATATATATATATATGAATTGTTGTTGGGTGTTATGATGATGGGAAATACAAGATCCACCCCTAAATCCAAATTCCCAAAGGAGAGATCCAAATTGATCAACCAACAGGTTAATGCATAAAAGAATCAATCTATGGAGAATATGAATAAAGGAGAAAACCTTATATTTTGTTATGAAAAGTATGTATTGAAATATTCATTGAATTGAAAAAAAATACTAACCTCAAAATAGGGTATATATAGAAAATACTAATTTCTAATGCCTGTGTTCTATTTCGAGAGATTCTGCAACTTACTCTAGACTAGAAATGCTGAGACAGAGAAAACCCAGAAAACTTTTGTCCTTCTAGAGTCAGGTCAACTTTGACCCAGATAGCGAGGCACAATCTTACCCTTCACTAAAGGTCATCCATGACTTGAAACAACTCTAACATAAATTCTATTCATGGATCCCAGAAGTTCACCAAAAAGGGTATCTAGATCTGAACTTCAATTCGTTATCCTATACCTGTACCTGCAAGAACAAGGGTTTTGTTGTTTGGATGAGGGGTTTGCCTTGGTCAAACCCCAATTTGGAATCAACCTTAATAATGGAATTGAAATAGAGAATGCTAGCAAGTAGTAGAAGTAGATCTAACAATAAAGCTATGATATTCAATAGATATGCAATTGTATTTGAAATGTAAACAAGTATATTGATATGAAAGCTTGGACTCAACAATGTAAATCAAAACCATAAATGTAAATCCAAAACCTCCATGATTTTATGCTTGGAATCCACATTGAAAGGAGAATGAATGGATCTTGAAGATGAACAAAGGATCTTGAATGAAGATCACACCACCATGATGGATAGATCTAGGGTTTGAATGATGGATCTTGAATGCTTGAACCAAATCCCTTCAAAGGCTTGAATGCTTGAATCCTTGATCTTCAATGGAGAACTTGAATTATTTAATGGATGATTTCTTGAATGCATCCTTAAAAATTCTTGATGAAATGCTTGAGAGATTATGAGATGGAGAGATCTTGCTCTTGAAAAATGGATGGAGAAAATGAGAGAGAAAGGCTTCCTTTTATAGTGATCTAGGGCACAAACTTCTAGAGAGGCCAAAATTGGAGAATTAAATCCTAGTTAACCTTAACCCCTAGAAATGGACCTAAATTAAATATCATTTAAGAGTTTACCATTCTGAAATTTGAAACAGTTGACCTGGAAGCGGGAAATAAAAATTTTCAAAGTCTGACATCCCGAAACTCCTGAAACTTGAAATTTGGACCTGGGGTGAGGGTTGAGGTTGACTCTACCCTAGGTTAGAGTCAAGGTCAACTTTGAGCTAGGTCAAGGTCAAGGTTGACCTTGACCCATCAGGTCGTCGTTGACCCAGAAAGTCAAAATCTTCAATTTCTTAGAGAAAGTTGTCAGAAAGAGGCTGGAAACAAGGGGAGAGAAGAAGAACAAGGGGGAGACAACTAGATCCAGTCAAAGACCATTTCATGATGCTTGACATGACCCCAAACCACTTACTCAGATGGCCAAATTCTCTTAACATGGAAGTGCTTCCATTTTAAGATGATACACTTATGTACCTTCATGGTTACCAAAAATAAGATAATCTAGTGTTAGGTTTAACCTGTAGACACTTAAAAATAGTCAGGTTAACCCAAGTGAGAAATAAAAGAGAAATTAGGAATTAATTGAAACCAAAGACAAAAAGGATGAATTAAATCAAATTAATCATTTAACTGTGAAATTAATCAAATCGAATCCAACCAATTCAAGGGGTCCACATGGCTAAAGAAATTACATAGATCAATTAATTAATTCATAAAATTTCTCACCTACCACATGGGAAGGAATTACATCAACCAATAGGAATTGAGAATTGAGCTCACATGGATCAAATCGATATGGAATCACAATCACTCACTTGGATAATGCATCTTGACCATTTATTTTGTCTCATTGTCCCAAGCTTTGAGGATAAAATATTTAAATTGTCTCAACATTTGAAACCATGAAATTAACCTAAGCTTGATCATGATTAAACTCACTCCACCCCCTAATCTTGGAGAAATATATAAATAGAAGGAAAGAATCAAGAGAAAAAGATCCCATAAGGATTTTAGGACTACATCCTTATTATAGTCAATTTGATTTGCAATTGATATTTTAGCTCATGTTTTGAGAAAGATAGGCATAATAACTCATCTTTTAGCATTAATTCTCATTTTAGATCTGTCTCTAATGGAAGCTTGTTGACATTATTTCATTAGAATCTTTAATTAGAGAGCCATAAGATGTTTATTGTCATTGTTTTCATTCAATAGCTTCTACATTGTTGTATTTTCTCATAATTGAATTGATATATTGACAAACTAATCCTATGAAGGTATTTCTAATACACAAAATGGTGCCTACCATGGGGCATCTTGCCTCTACAAGCTAAATTGTAAGATTATTTGACTAATATGCATGATTTCTTATTTTAAATCTCTATCTGACATGTGAAATAACACGTACAAGGCTTGAAATAACACGTATTAAGAAAATTCTGACGCATTTACATAGTAAAATGATGCATACACATTAAATTTTTCCACATTTACGTAGGGTGTCAGTGCGTAACAAATCCTTCTATCTTATGTCTAATTTTCTTTCATTGCGTATACCCTGACCTCGTAGCATGTACACACTATGTATCAGTGCTTACAATATTTTTTATGTTTTAAATGCCGCATTATATAAATTATTTGTCAGCATTTACATGATTTAGTAGGGTGTATAATTAGTTAAATAATGCTTTTAATTTATTTTATAGCACGTACACTATTCAGAATAGTGCTTACAATGATTTATGTAGCATTGTTGGAAATATTCAAGACTAGCCAAGTTACTGAGAGGGGAGGGGTGAATCAGTAACTTCAAAAATTTTATATCAATTTCAGATCTTAACCATATTCCAAACAACATTTAGCTCATTGATCTAATTGCATGCATGAGAAACTGAAAACATAAAAGCATTCATAACACTTGAACACAATGATTTGGTGACCCAGAAACCTTCCAAATAGAAAGTAAAACTAGGGTGGGGATGATACCCACAAAAATTCAATACTACAGTATAAATTTTGCCGATTAAGGCTTACAATAATCACTTTTGATGATCTGCCCTATTAGGAGCAATAAGGATTGCTAGGTCCACCTTGTTAGAGGATTTACAGACATACAATGAAGTATGCACTCGGTTAAGAGATTTTACAAAAGACCGTTAAGTCTACCCTGTTAAAGGATTTGGGGGCTGAATCACCTATTAGGATGAAATAGTAGATCTCTTACTTGCAACTGTAATTGCTGATTAAGATTCCTTGATGTACTGATCACCTTCTATGATAGATATATCTCTGCTACTCCTTATACTACTGTAGCCCTTTGTAATTCACTTATCTCTGCCTTTCTTGCATCTTCGCATATGCACATATTCTTTTCATTACACAATTCTCACTTTCTTCACTTTCACACCTTGGATATGATACAAAACATTGTTTATATATCAATCCAAAACAATTACAAGGTAATTACAAAGTCGGCTCTTAAACAAGCTAACACAAATATTACTGAGTCAGCCCAAATATAGTTACTCCGTTACTGCAAACTAACTCGGTGACTTTCTGATACTCGATGTCCATTGTGTTACTCGGCATCATCATGCTCTCGATAGAAGTGGAGGCTCGGTCCATCCTAACCACTTGGTTGTAGTTTTGAACTCAGTATATACTGGAGACTCGGTAGATATAGTGTCACTCGGTAAAAATTGAATTCCCTATTTACCATGCTGGCACTTGGTAAACACTGCTCATCTCATTACTCGGTTAACACTGTTCAGCTCGGTCTGCTCGGTAAACACTGTTCAGCTCGGTCTGCTTGGTAAACACTGTTCTGCTCAGTCTGCTTGGTAAACACTGTTATGCTCAGTCTGCTCGGTAAGCACACAAAGTTTGAATAAGTGTTGTCACTAATGACAAACATAACTTAATGCCAACAATCTCCCCCTTTGGCATTAGTGACAAAAACACTTATTGCCCAAAACTTATATGCACAATCATGCTGATACTGGTTTTTAATTTTTCAAAATTTATCTTTGACAATCTGCTGTATATACATTTCATGACTCCCCCATATAGTATACATGTATACAAATATCTTATTTCACCTTATACTCATATTTCCTATTTCTCTCATATACTTTCTCTCCCTTTCATATCTCTCATATCTTTCCATATATCTCCCCCTATCTTATATACTTTCTCCCCCTTTTTGACAATAATGCCAAAGGTGTATATACAAGTATTTTACATAGAGATACCAAAATGTGAGAGAAAATTAGAATTTACCTTACTTATTAATGCCAGAGTTCTATCCCAATTCTCTTGCAGAATCTTGCATGTATGGAGTGCAACTTGGACTTCTGCAGAGAGTTCAATCATATGATCTGCAATTGAAAACTGATCATCATGGATCAATGTTTTTGAGTGAGCAATGTGCTTCTGCATTGTATCCATGATGGGAAGGATCATATTTTGAATATCTAACAATGTTGTCTTGATCCTTGCATCCTCTTTCAGTAACTCTGACTGCTTATCAGATAGGAATCTGATTGTCATATGATGTGCAGAGCTTGAACTAGGTTCAAGTTACAACTTTTGTGCACTGACTCTCAGATCCTCATCAATCTTATTTATTTTGTCCTTAATCTCCTTTGAGAACTCAACAACATTACATACTTTGACAAAAAATGATGTTACCTTGGAATAGGAGGACTCAATGTTAGTCAAAACTAAAGATAACTCTGCCTGATTGATAGCTATTTGCTGAGCAATACACTCAAGCACTTTATTATCAAACTTCTTCTCAACCTTCTCAAGCAACTTATCTGATCCAGAAGAATCCTCATTGAACTTGTTTACTGCCTCTGCCAACTGCAACAAAATGTGTTGAGAGGAATCAACCTCAACACCTATTGCTTCTGTCAAAATATTCTTGGCATCCTCAATGATCTTATATTCCCTATCTCTTTCCTCTTTTAGTTTCTTCTGATTTGCTTTCTTCTGGAGGAGTTCACCAACTGTTTGCATTTGGTCTACTGAAGGATTTGCAAAATCTAATTGTGGAATCTCTATCTCCTCATCTAAATCTATATCCTCTTCTACACTCTTACTAAAAAATCTTGTACTCGGTTGAGCCTTAGGTTCAACTATCATTGTACTTAATGCCTTTGTAGTAGAAATTATTGTAGACACAATAGGACTTGCAGTGAAAAATGATAAACTTCCAACTGATGGAATGCTAACTGGAATACTTGATAAACCCAAAACTGAAGTATTTACAACTGTAGAATCTGAAGTACTTACTGAGGTATCAAAAACTGAAGTACTTGCTACTGAAAAACTCAAAACTGAAGAAGGTACTGTATGTAAATTAGTTGGATACTACTCTAAATGATAAATTAACTAAAAGAAGCTAACAAATCTATCTAATAAGCAAACTACAATGAAGAATGCAATAAACAATGAAGCCAAAATAACAATTTTACCTTCACCTACAAATGCAGCTTGTCTCCATTGCCCTCCTAACCTTGATTTCTTGGAGATGTTGAGCTCTCAGATTTCCAAATGAAGCCCTTTTCCCAAGATGTTTCCAAAGTGTGGAGATTGAGTGAAATGGATGCATAATAGCTTATGCAAATCTAATGAATGGAATGCAAATGATGGGGATGATAATGAAAATGCTTGTTTGCTTGATTGCTTGGATGCTTGAATGCTTGTTCTCAAAAATACCTATTAGCTTTCAAATGGAAAATGAGGCTCCTTTTATAGAGTTTTGGAGGATCTAGGCCTAGGTGGCAGAATCCTACGGTTGAGAATGAATGGTGGAAGATCCTAAGGCTAAAATTGACTTGGTTGAAAGAGTTGAGAGAAAGGGGGATGTAGTTGGAATGTGAGAGAAAGAATAGGGATGATGTTCCTCTCACATTGACATGGAGGAGAAGAAGGTGGAAGGGAAAGACATATGTCAAGTGTCTCACAAAGACCAGAGAGAGAAAGAGGGAGAGACCTTTTCCTCATGAGGACTCTTTGCACAAGTGTCCTATGAGTCACCCTTGACCCTTAGAGGTGGCTTGAGAAGCCTCTTAGGAATAGGGAATGTCTCTTGACTTGGTTGTTGAGAGGACAAGTGGTCATGAGACCAAGTCCTATGAGGCCACATAGCCCTTAAGAATAGGACATGTGTAGGTGAGGATAAATATGAATAAATAATTAATAATAATTATTTATCTTAGTGAAGGTGATGTGTCAGGTGACTAGGTGGATGAAGTGGACTAGGGGATTTAGTCATATTTAGGTGATTGTGTATTTAATTAAATCACTTTAATAGACTTTTTAGAAGACTTAGGATATAGAATTAGACTATAGTGAATTTATTAAATAAATTGAATAATTTACTTAATAAATAGAGGAAACAAATATTAATTAAATAATAAATATTTAATTAATTTATCAAGTCAATAGTAATTAAATAATAAATATTTAATTAATTAATGAAGCCATTTTTAGGTGTATACATTTTGCCCCTCTGTGAAATAATGTGCTGGTCACATTGTTTCAAAGAAAAATCAAGCATTTTTGCCCCTGCCCCAGACAATGTCTTAGATGACCTATGGATGCCCCCTCGAGAGATTGATTGACAAAAAAGATTATTTGAATTTTGTAAAAATAATTTGGGAATTTTTTTGTTGTTTTTTTTTTGTTTGGGGTTTGTGCAATCAATCTCACAAACGAACGGTAGGAAATATGGATGAAAATGGGGTAGAATGGAAGAAAAATAGTAGGTAGGGTCCACACACCAAGCACATCAGGTCCACAAGCTATAAATACGGCCAAGGGGTCCACAATAGGCTCATTGTGCACACTTGTCATTTGGAGATTAGAGCACGAGAGAGAGAAGAGCAGAGCCACCAGGATGCCGTTCCCCTTGTCAGATCACCACTTCGAGAGAGTCAGACGCTTCCAGCGACCACCTGATTCGGGTGAACTAGTAGGTGACTTGATCATGCTTTGTGATTTCATGATTTGATGCATTTTAGAGTAGAATATAGCATGTTTAGGGTAGGTGAAATGATAGATTTAGATTAGGAAATTTTTTATTTTTTAGCGTGGAATGAATGCACAGTTTCGGTGCATGAATGCGCAGAAACCTAAGATGTTTGCACAAAAATTTTACGTTTCTGCGCATGTGTTAAGCATGGCTGCGCATTCATACCAAACTAAAGAAAGGGCTGCGCATGTATGCACGAAAAGTGCGCATTGATACTTTCGGTGCATTTGTGATGAAAAGCGGTGCATTTACTCAACAAAACTGCGCATATGTAACAAGCTGCACAAATGTGTAGAAATGTAGCACAAATGTGAAAGAAAACTGCGCATAGGTTAAAACCTACGCAAATGTGAAATAAAGTTGCGCATGCATGTTTCAATGTTGCGCATATGTTTGTGGGTGTTAGAATTTAGTCATGATGGATAGTCAATTAGGTCAAACTTGATGTCGATAAGCTGATTTGATCTGTCGGCGGTTGATTATGATCGATTTGATCAAAATTGGCAACATTGTAGCATGTTTGCTAGTTAGCCAGTCTGAAATAGACAATTGATAGAATCATCTATTGAAACACGTGATAAACATGTTTGAAATTGATATGATAGGATAGATAGATTGATAAATCAGTTTATCAAAATTTGATAGGTTGATTGTTGTTGACTTGAATAGGAGGATATCACAGATGTTCTGATGTCATGGGAGAGATATCCCATCACGCAGAACCTGAGACCAGCATTATCAGAGACAGAGAGACTGGTGATAGGAGCATCGGGACTGTACCATGTGATTTACATGCCCAAGATTTGGGCAAATTTGAGCATGATGACCGCATTAGCGGAGAGATGGCACTCAGAGATGAGTACTTTCCATCTACCGACAGGGGAGATGACAGTGACACTAGAGGATGTATATTGCATCCTCCAGCTTCCCATCACAGGAGAGTTAGTGCAGTATGATCGACATGGTGAAGTCACAGAGTGCAAAGCCATCTTTGGAGATGATGACATAGAGGATGGGGAGATTCGCTGGGAGGAAATGGTCAACATGTATGACCCTCTTCCAGTGGTTCTAGCAGGCGCTATTGGGGGATTCGTATGCCCGGATCAAAGGTCACACAGATTTGCAGTTGGGTGGGGCCGGACATTACAGCAGGTGATGGAGGGGACCTAATTTTCTTTGGGTGTGTGTTTATTAGCACACTTATACCATGATTTACATCAGGTGGTGTACCACGGGAGTGCATCTCTATCAGCAGGGGTGACACTGCTCCATGTTTGGGCATGGGAGCACATTACAGTGACCAGACCATTAGCAATTCAGTTCCAGGGTGCAAGGTAGCCCTATATTCATTTATACTCCTTAGTTTTGTCTCAGGAAAAATTAGGACATTTAGAGTTTTGGCACTACACTTTTGACACACTAGACACAGTGACATGGAGACCCTACCTTGGGTGCGAGCCATGGGATGATGAGCAATAGCTTGGTTTTTATTTTGAGGTGTGATGGCTGATAGGGCAGATGCCCTTTATTATTGAGAGACAACTAGTTAGCTGGGTTCTGCGACAGTTTGGTAGGATACAGGGTATGCCCCAGGGAGTGACCGAGTTTGCACGGACACACCAGGAGAGACAAGATTGGGGGCCCATGGCATCATTTGATGTTGCACGGTAGGAGTTTTTGGATGCACCATACCAGGCATGGTCCATGAGATAGACAGTGGTTGACCCTGGGATGATTGCGGATTTAGAGAAATTTTTGAGAGATCATCCTGTGCCACAGATTACAGATCCAGCAGTGAGACCTCCAGAGAGAGATCCAGTAGATAGACGTCGGGGGAGGTAGTGAGGTTGAGATAGGAGGGGACGAGGGAGAGGAGGAGATGGAGGTGGAGATGGAGGTGGTGAAGATGGTGGTGGAGATGGAGGGAGAGTTGGCCCACGGATGAGAGGAGGTGGAGTGAGGTAGAGGGGACAGAGACGGAGATAGCCGCCAGCACAGCTAGCACAGCTAGCTGCAGGAGCACCATTACATGTACCGGTCATGCAGGTATAGAGACTAGTGGCTACAGTACAGGCACAGGCACAGGGGTAGGCACATGTTGATGTGGCTCAGGGTGGCAGATAGGATGAGCCAGATGTGGAGATGCCAGATATATAGGCACAGGCTGAGCAGGTAGACATGGACATTAGGGGACAGGATCCCTATTTACATAGATATGCTGCAGAGGAGGAGCCTGATATTGACGCACTGCTAGTTCGACTAGCAGTTATCCAGGTAGAGGCAGACTGGGTTCCAGGTCTAGAGAGATAGATTGAGAGGATGGGCAGACAGATGGATGTGATGCAGGTAGAGAGAGATTCAGCTGTGGAGAGACTCAGGGAGTCAGAGATGCTTCTGGATGAGCTACAGAGGACTAAGGACCTAGGTCCTCATGGGGATATCATGAGAGCCATGATTCATGTTGGGAAGGAGATATCCTACTGGCGAGAGGCATATAGACAGGCAGTCCCAAGAGATTAGTGGATCGGGAGCTATAAAGAGAGCTCAATTGGCATCAGATCAGCTGCATATGAGCGATAGGCACCAGCTAGCAGTGGAGGGGTATCATCACATCCTCCCAGAGCACCGATAGGGTCAGGAGGTCAGGGTGGATCCTTAGCATCAGGGAGTGCAGCAGCACAGGGCCACATTGCATCCTGTAGACAGTGACATACAGAGTCTGGAGGCAGTGGTTCATAGATGTGTGAGAGATCATTGTATACACTATTGTATCATTATGATTCATTGTATTATTACATTTTGACTTGACAGACACATTGACTATATATACATTGTTATTGATTTATATCATTGGACATTTGGATATTTTTGTTGTTTTATGGATTGTATGTGATGCAGTTCTATCATGATTTACTTTGATGATTTATATACATGTGTGTACTGACATATGCAGGATGTGATGATTTACTTTAATATGCATAAAATGTTTGCCTTAGAATGCAAAATGATTTATATGTATGTTTTGATTTTGTTGATGTGTAATGGTTAATAATCATATGATGATGTCAGAAATGCACGTCTTAAACAAATTTGTTAATGCTATGTGATTATCAATGCAATATTTGTAATGAACAATGTGGATAATGAATAATAAATAAATGATATAATGCAAATGATATCTAATGTAATAAATGATAATGTACCTAAGATAATTTAAATGTAGTAATGGATAACATGATAAAAGAAAATGAGATGAAATGATAGCTATGTTTTATGATCAAATTACATATAAATGAACACTCCTAATGAAGATAAATTATGTCTCTAAATGATTTAAGTGTTAAATGCAAAAAAGTCATAATATGTGTGGTTTGTCCAAATGTCCTCAACTTAAATAACAATGTATTTGACACAAGAAGAATAGACTAAGAAAATAGATAACCTAATAAGAAAGGTAACCTATAAATCCCTATAAATCCCTATAAAAGGAGCATTGAAATGCAAATCTAGGAAATGGTATAATGCAATGCAAAAAATGAAATAGGCAATGAGTATCTCCACAACTTCTTGTAACATCTTAGAACTTCATAATAACTGGAATTTGATTTTCATCATTGAGCTCGTTATGTTGCAAGAAAATGCAAGCATCATGGTATAATTAAACCAGGATGACCTGAGCACTTTTTGCATGGAGTTTAATATTGCACAAACTTGACAAGCATCGAGGTATAATTGAACCGAGATGACGTGAGTTTCATTTGTGTAACAGACAAGGAATATTTCCCCCTCAATCAAGGAACAAATATTTGGAGTCGAGGTATGTGATGGCGTATCACCATAAATAGTATTTGCAGAGCAACATGATGTTTATGTTGTTCATACTATGAAATGGATGAAGGCACTTAAACACAGACACCCCAAATTATTGGATCCTTTGATTTCATCAGAAAATACCCCTCAAATAGCAATCAAAGAAAATACCATGCTCCATCCTGGCTATTCTAATCAATGACATATGGGAGTTTCAAACTCATGTCAAAAGATATCCTGGAATAGCATAGGAAACATGATAACAATGAAATCCAGATATGAATGCATAATCTACAACAAACCATTCTAACATGCCCGTCATGAATATACATTTCTTTTGCCAAAAAGATTGATGTGGGACATGTTGATCAATTCAAGTGATGATGTATAGTCAAGATATATAGATAAGTGGTCATGTGTCGAAGAATAGATCATAGATTGGGATTCAGCATGAAGATATCATTGTAAAAGGACATTTGATTGTGTCTGCTTGCCTGGTGAAAATAACTCCATTATATCCTCTAAGAGTCATGACTATCATAGATCCACTTCCCAAACTAGGTCAAGGACATGCCCCCAGCTAGGTGATGGACTGACTTATTATGGATGAAGAAAGACACAACAAGACTAGGATGAAGACCCTGACAAAAGATCAAGCTATGATCGGATTTAGTTATGGATAAATACAAGGAATGGTGCATGAACTGGCCATTTTATTATGATATATACATGGCGGGGATGAGGACTAACTAACTATTTTATTGTGGATATATACAATGAACGGACACACTAAAAGAAGCCTAATAGATAAAGGAGCCAACTTGTCACATATAGCGCCTGTTTCCAGGTTTTCACCATATGTTTTTATTGCAGTTTTTCTTTTGATTTTGTGATTTTTTTTGTATTTTTTTTGCTATTTTTTATTTATAGAATATATTTATAGCCTATATACATGCCCCTTGTATTGGGATTTCAAGGATAAAACTTCTTGAGATGGATACTATTAAGAGGCTCATCCAAGGGATCCCCTTCAGGTGTAGATAACTGATAAGCTCCAGAACCATAGACTACTGTGATCACAAAAGGTCCTAACCAATTAGGTTTGAACTTACCCTTCTTTTCATGGTGTTGTTGATTCTTTGGATTTTCTCGAAGGACTAAGTCACCCAACTGAAAGTCTCTGATCTTTACCTTGCTGTTGTACTGATGGGATAGACGCTGCTGATAAACTTTCAAATGATCATAGGTGTGCTGACGGAATTCATCTAGGAGTTCCAATTCAGTCAAGCATGCAACTCTATACTCTTCATCAGGAATTAAATCTTTAAGAGTAACACGAAGTGAAGGCAACTCGACCTCAAGGGGCAGGACTGCTTTGGATCCATAAACAAGGGAGTATGGAGTGGCTCCAGTAGGAGTACGGATGGAGGTGTGGTAAGCCCATAAGGTAGGATTAAGTTGAAGATGCCAATCATGGCCAACGTCATTGACAGTCTTTTGTAGGATTTTAACAATTGTTTTATTTGATGCCTCAGCTTGGCTGTTTCCTTGAGGATAGTAGATGGTGGAATAGTTGTGGGTAATGTGGAATTTGGTGCACAGTTCATCCATGTCCTGATTTTGGAACTATTTCCCATGATCAGTAATGAGATACATAGGTATACCATATCTGCAGATGATATAGTTTAAGATAAACATGGATATTTGTTTCCCTATGGTGGTAATCAATGGAACGACCTCAATCCATTTAGTGAAGTATTCTATAGCAGTGAGGATCCATTTGTGACCATTGGAAGATGGAGGATTGATAGTGCCCACGAGGTCGAGTCCCCACCGATTGAATGGAAAAGTAGTTGTAAAAGGATGTAACTCTTGTGCTGGAGCATGGATAAGGTTTCCATGTATCTGACATTTCTTGCATGCCCTAGCAAAATGAAAGGAATCTGCTTCCATGGTAGGCCAATAATAACCCATATGCATGAGTTTCTTAGCCAAAGAGGGACCACTCGAATGTGTCTCAGAAATACCTTCATGTACATCCTGTAAGGAAAGTTGAGCTTCATCATGTTTGAGACATCGCAGGAGAGTACTGTCAAAACCTCGCCGATAAAGGGTGTCAGATAGTAAAATATAGCGGGAGGTTTGGCGGAGAAAAGTTCATTTTTGATTGGAGGATAGGTCGGGAGGTAAAGTGTTATCTTTGAGGTAAGAATAGATCTTTCCATAGGTTGGGGAGTCATGTCCAATCAGATGACATATAATACTTGTATCAGGGTCATCATATGAAGGACAAGTCAGGGATTCTACCAAGAACTCAAAATGGGCCTTGGTATCTTTGATATCAAATAAAGAAGCAATCGTTGCCATGGCATCAACAGCCTTGTTTTCATGCCGAGGAATCTAATTGAAAGTGATGACAGAGAAATAATTTTTAAAGTCATCCACCATACGTTTATATGGCAATAACTTATCATCTTTGGTCTGGTAATCATCATTAACCTGGTTAACAATCAGCTGAGAATCTCTGTAGACATTTATTTCAGATACATTCCATTGTAAAGCCATTTTTAACCCAATCAACAAAGCCTCATATTCTGCCACATTATTAGTGCAAGGAAATAACAACTTGAAAGATTTCAGAATAGTGTATCCTTGTGGCGTGATAAAAAGTATACCAGCTCCTGAACCCTGTTGAGTGTATGAGCCATCAAAGTATAATTTCCATGTTTGCGTGGACAAAGCTAAGATATGAGCATCAAGAAAATCTGTGTGTATAGGTTGGTCATCCATTAATGGAGCATCAGCTAGTTGATCTATGATCACTTGACCTTTTATAGCCTTCCTATCTACATATTCAATATCAAACTCACTAAGCAGCATGACCCACTTAGCCAACCTACCTGTCAATGTAGTCTTGCTTAACAAATACTTTAAAGGATCAATCTTTGCAATAAGCTGAGTAGAATGTGACAACATGTAATGTCACCACTTCTATGAAGCAAAGACAATAGCCAGACATGCTCTTTCAATAGGGGAATAATTTAACTCATATCCCACTAGAGTGCGACTGATGTAGTAAATGACTTTTTCTTTTCCTTCATGATCTTGCTGAGTGAGAAGAGCACCTAGTGAGGCTGTCATTGCTGAAATGTAGAGCAAGAGTGGCTTGCTTGGAATTGGTGACATCAGAGTTGGAGGATTCGCTAGATACTGCTTGATTTTATTGAAAGCTTCCTCACACTTATCATCCCATTGGAATAAGATATTTTTATGCAACAAATGTTGAAAAGGATGACTGCGATCTGCTAATTGAGAAACAAATCTTCGGATTGATTGAAGATGCCCCTGTAAAGATCTTAGCTAACTGATGTTAGTGGGGGAAGCCATCTCCAATATTGCTTTAACCTTTTCTAGATCTACTTCAATTCCTTTAGCTGAGACAATGTACCCTAATAGTTTGCCAGATGTGACCCCAAATGCACATTTCTTTGGATTGAGTTGAATTTGATATTTTTCCATCCGGGTGAATATTTTGTCTAACACTCTCAAATGACCAACTCTATCTTTGGATTTTGCTAAAATGTCATCAACATAATCTTCCGTGATGGTATGCATCATGTCATGGAAGATCATGGTCATGGCTCTTTGGTAAGTTGCTCCAGCATTTTTGAGGCCAAAAGGCATTACATTCCAGCAGTATGTACCCCACGGACAAGTAAAAGTAGTTTTTTCCTGATCTTCTGGCGCAATCTTGATTTTAGTTTTCTGTGTGCAGGTTTTTTCTACAAGTTTTTTCTGCGCATCCGTCCATGATTCCTGTGCATCTGTTCATTTTCACTGCGCATCCATTCTTTGGCATAAAATTTTCATTTGTTTTTTTTCTGTTATAATTGCTGCGCATTTGTCCGCTATTCCTGCACATTTATTCATTTTCATTGCGCATCCATAGTAACTGCGTATACATTCCACCAGGTTGCACATTCATTAAACTATCTCACGCATACATCATTCCTGCGCATACATCAATACTTACTGCGCATATATCACACTGTTCTGTGCATTTATCAGTTTCTGTAGAAAAATTCAATTTTCTGTTAGATTTGTTTTTAGCTAACATTTTGACGAGTGTCTGTTCGTTCTGGTAGTTTTTTTTATGCTGTTTTGCAGGACATAATTTTTGAAGACCCCATTGCTAAAAACATTTTTCTAACAATTTGATTTGTAGATTACTAAGGGGTTTGCAAAATAGACTATAATCTTGTTTGGGCTTAAAATACGACATGTTTTTGCTTTGTGTGTTTTCCTTAGCATAGATTCACGTGTCTGTTGTATTTTGCTTAATAGCATAATTGTAATCCCAAAATTATAACAACGTATCGTCTCCCCTCGCCATTCGTGGATCTTGGGTGTAAGAGAAATTGTTATAATTTTTAGAGGGCGGTCTTTGGTGGGAAAAGAGGTACTCACCCCAAGGAACGACCCAACCGGTAATAGGCTAAAGCCAAGCCCTTCCAAACTGGTATATAAAAAATGCTAGTGTGATTAGTCTCACATTAGATAGCTGTGAATTCATTGTGGCAACCAAAATCTCCTCCAGTACCCCAGTGGTGCGTTAAAGTCCTACTTAGTAGAGGTGAAAGCCTTGCTTTGAAAGGATTGGAAGAGCCCCCTTAATTGGGAAAATGACTTGATCACAACCACCTGAACGGATGTCCTTATTAACAACTTTTGTTTAGTGGCCAAAAACCTTCTATCTGCTGGCTCAAGGAGTCACCCAAGCTCGTAAAGACACCCCACATTACTCACCGTTCATAGTAGAGATAACAGTTCTTTGGGAAGTAATGACCCATTGAATTTGGAACTTGGTGTGCCTAAGAAGTGAGTGCATTGTAAGGAGGAGCCCGTGCCTCCAAGTTCCTAGGCTGTTCGCTGTAGATTTGCGTGGCTGGATTTTATTATCCTAGTGGGGATTCAGCAGATATCATCCTTGCCAACCTTAGGATTGTAAGCGTGTTTGTGCATTCATACTAGATTAAATTAGATCAAAATCATCTTTTTCTTACGTGTGTGTGTTTATGCATTTTTACTTTGCCAAAAACCAGAAAACATCAGAAAAACTAAAACAAAAAAAATTCCCTATCATCAAAACAACAAAATCATCAAAAATTTGACAACCTGCGCATACATTCAAAATTTCTACGCATACATTCAAAATTTCTGTGCATACGATTCAAGTTACTGTGCATCTGTCAAAATTTGCTGTGCATTTGTTTCATTTTGCTGCGCATATATTACACTGTCTTGCGCATTTGGTGTTGCGCATTTACAATAGAGAGCATTTTCACAGGCTTTTGGATTTTCAAAATCACTTTTTCAAATACCCATTTTCATCTTCAGTAAGATTCTGGAAAAATAGTTACATTACATAGACCTCTGATTTCTAATTTGACCACTTCATCACTTTTCATCATCATTCCTTCCTCAAGAGTCAACAAATCATTTTCTTCCAATCTTAAAATTTTCAGTGTGGTGTTGAAGATTTACCTTATCTATCAGACTTTGATCTTGGTGAGCTGATCATAGCAGGATATATCATCTTTAACCATCAAGCTTACTTAGATTATTGTTTCTTGACCCCAATTTTCAATACTTATCATATCTTTTCTACCAATCATTCTCCATATCTTTTTATCAAGAATCTTTCTTTTCCGCAATCAATTTCATCCGTTTTATGGTTCAAACCGGATCTCAGAAACTCAAACAACCTATTAATCCAGAATCCCTAGACAAAATGGAAGGCAATAACAGTAATGATGAGAATCAATGGCCCAAACAGCCTCCTAAGAAAACTAATCCTCTCACATTTGATGACGAACCTACTGATGAGGAACTTAGAGATGCTGCACAAGATCCTAAATTTTTACAAGTCATGGAACGACTTATAGGCTTGGATAAAGAGATGTATTTCCTCATGCTTGCTCAACAAGGAGCTAAGTTACCAAGTGATTTTGATGATACCAATCTTAGAGAACCACCTCCTACACAAAATCAAGATATCCTCAAAGGTTCTCAAGATCCTCATGGAGCAAAGGAAATCAATCAACAATCCAATGCTTCTCAAATCAATCAACAATCCAATGTGTCCCATAGTGATCAACAACAAAATGTTTTTCAAAATAATCAGCAATCTAATGATCCTCAACATACTCAACAGTGTAATGTTTCCCAAAACTTGCAAGGAAACACATTATCTTTGGATCCCGTCCTACAACAAATCCAGATGCTTCAACAACAAATTCATGATATTCAAACTGGATCATCAACTAAGAAGTATTCTTTGGATGATATATGTCCTTATTCTTTTGATAAGAATTTAGCAATGATTCCATTCCCTCCTCATTTTGAGGTACCAAAATTTGACAAATACAAAGGGAATTCGGATCCACAAGACCATATTCGTGAGTTTTGTGCTGCTTGTATTGAAGTCGCTCACAATGACACTTATCTTATGCAACTATTTCCGTGAAGTTTAGGAGGACAAGCCATGGAATGGTTCTCCAAACTTCCCCCCGTCATCAAATCTTTCAATGAGCTTCTTGACAAATTTGTGACTCATTATTCATATAACATCAAACATGAGGTCACTATGCTTGATCTTTGCAATGCACATCAAAAGAATGGAGAACCTTTCCTTACTTTTTTACAAAGATGGCGTCAGCTGTTTTCTAAATATCCACGAATGATTCCTGAACAAGAAAAGATGGATATTTTTGTGCATAACCTTACACCAAAAATGAGTTATAGGTTACAATTGCAATGTCCACCAAATTTCAATAAGCTCATAGAAAATGGTATCAAGATTGAGGAAGCCATGGTCTGAAAAGGTGAGATAAAACTTTATTTCAAAGACAATGCTGGATCCTCAAATTCCAATTCCAACACTTATAACTCCAATTCCAACAATGACAAATCAAAATATTGGAATAAAAACAAAAACATTGTCAATGACAGAATTGTTGATAATCGTAATGTCCAACCAACAAAACCTCTTCTACATCTCACAAGTATGACCAACGCTACTCAAGCTACATACAACAATCAGTTGGCAAGTCAAAATACCACCAAAGATTCACCTAAACCAAGATTGCCTTTTATCTCACCCCGAAGAAACTTTACTCCTTTAGGGGAATCTCTCGAATCAGCATTACAAAAGTTAATCACCAAGAAACTCATCATGCTTCCTGAACAAAAAGATTATGAACCTCGAGTGAAGCCTTCTTGGTGGAATGGAAATGATTATTGTGAATTCCACAGAGGGAAAGGACATATAACTAATGAGTGTCAAAGACTTAAAAATGTGATCCAAGACTTAATCGAAAGTGGTGAAATTAGTGTTGACGGGCATGTCTCGAATGAATCACATACAACATTCAAAGATCCACTTCCTGAGCATGAAAAGGGAGGTTCTTCCAACAATAAGAGTGACAACCAAGCCAATTATAATAACACACCCTATAGATATGTTGGTAACATTTCTGACCGTCATCCTTCTACATATTATGCCAATGTTATTACCATAAAGGAAAAATCAGAGAGTCAACCAATCCATGCTACTACTCATGCTCAAGCCAAGGTTACTCTCCAAGGAGTCTAGTCTAAACCAAGAACTACTCACAACAAATCCGTTTATGTTCCAAAGTCCATACCCAATACTACCAACCAGTACAATCTTTTGGAACAGCTCAAAAAGACACTGGCCCAGATATCCATCTTATAGCTTTTGCGTCTTTCTCCATCTCATAAAGATATCCTTGAAAAAGCTCTCTTAGAGACCCAGGTTCCAACAACTCTAGATCCTGATCAATTTCAAGCTATGGTAGGCCATTTAACAACCCCACACTATTTGTCCTTTACTGAAAGTGATGATTTAGCCATTACCCAACCTCATAATGCTCCTTTACATATCGAAGTCCTTGTCTAGAATCACAAGATTAAAAGAGTATTAATAGATGGGGGAGCTGGCTTGAATATTTGCACGTTAAAGTTGGTCCTTGCATTGGGATTTTCTGAAAATGCCATTGATCCAAAAAAGAAAATCACAATAAAAGCCTATGATGAGGAAGAGAGATCATCCAAGGGGTCCATTGTTCTTCCAATTAGAATTGGTCCTATTGTCAAAGATGTCTCTTGTCAAGTCTTGGACATGGATCTTGCTTATAATATTCTTTTGGGAAGACCATGGATTCATTCCATGCAAGCTGTGCCATCAACTTATCATCAATGTATAAAATTTCCTCACAATGGTCAGGAGATCACTGTCAAAGGAGATTCCAATCCTTTTCAATATTGTAGCAATGTGCAGATTTCTGAGTCTTTGGTTCCCAATAATCATACTGGATCTTCTACAACTACACCTGGTGACCCTAGTAATATAGCATCAACTTCTAAATCAGACAGGATCAAGATAGATATCAAAGAAAGAAGTATGGGAGAATATACTTTAGGTCAAGCTCTTTGCATCACCGAGTTACCTCTATCTCATAAATCATATGGTAGGTCTTTGATCACTAAACAACAATCAGAACCCCCTTCCACACTTGTTTATAACACATTTATAAGTGGGGGCACAATATCCAAAGAGGCAGCTGAGTGCAATGCAAATTATTGGCTTAGGACATAGAAGATTGAAGATGATATTAAACATGATTATATATCCCCTGATGTCTATGGAAAAGGGTATACTTTGCTACAAAAGATGGGATATCAAGGTGCTAGACCTCTAGGGTTACAAAGAGAAGGTGTTATAAAACCAATTTTGCAAAATCCAAATTATCAACGAGATACTACAGGATTAGGATATAAGGGAGAAGGATCACAAGAAACAAAAGGGAAAATAAAAATGCCACCTTTTCATGAGACATCTAAAACTCCTGCCTTATAATTCAGAAAGCATGGCATGTATGTAGATCCAGAAAAACAAAGGATAGCTCAAAGAATCATTGATAGACTTGAGGATAATGATGATTCTGATTCTAATGATTATGAATGGGATTCCTTATCTGATGGTACTAAAGAAATAGGAGTCGATGTTGTCCATCAATATAGTAACAATTACCATGAGGGTGAGAGTTCAATGAGTGACTCACTAGGATTGGTCCCACGTAATACTACTCGTGTCAATCATGAGTGAAGTGTGTTATCTTGTGATAGATAATTTGGATGAGAGTATGGAAATAGACCTCGCTGATACTATCATAAACCTTGGCAACTTTTCCATCAATATCATCTCTGCTTTTGAAATCAACCCAAATGATCCAATGCCCCTTGTCCGTCCTGACCTTATTGATTGGGATTCTCCCGATCACCCAGAACTTGATGTCTTCCATAATGATGATGCAATCATTGACTATCTTGGTATCAGGGATCATTTACCATTAGGGGATCACAAGTCTGGATTTCTGATAGAACTCAATGACATGGCCTATTTTGGAGAGAGTGCCAATCCTTTCAGTCATAAAAATATAAAAATAATCAGCAGATCTAATGGTGAAAACCACTCAGTGGCAGTATTAGATCCAAAAATAGTAAAAAGAAAAGATGCATCTGATGGTGAAAACCTCTCTGAGGTGCCTGACGATGGAAGGATTGACACTCTTCCAAACTATCTAGATCGAGAGCAATTCGCCATTCTTATAGAAACGACAGTACCACTTAATATTGGAGCAGAGGAGTCTCCACACATCCTCAAGGTAGCAGCATCCTTGACAGAATTAGAGAAAGAAGCTTTTGCAAAATTCTTCAGAGAATGACAAATCAACTTTTCTTGGTCCTACGCTGATATGCCTGGTTTGGACCCCAATCTCATTATGCATCATTTATCTATCAAACCAGGTGTAAAACCAGTTAAGCAGAAGCTCCACAAAATGCATCCTCACATTGCTCTAATGGTGAAAGTAGAATTGAAAAAGCTCCTAGATGTTGGATTCATTCAGGCTATTGATTATGCTGAGTGGATTTCAAATATTGTCCCGGTTTCAAAACCAGACAAGTCTATCAGGATTTGTATTGATTTTCGAGATCTAAATAAAGCTTGTCCTAAAGATGACTTCCCTTTGCCAAAAATGTATGCAAATTAGTTGGATACTACTCTAAATGATAAATTAACTAAAAGAAGCTAACAAATCTATCTAATAAGCAAACTACAATGAAGAATGCAATAAACAATGAAGCCAAAATAATAATTTTACCTTCACCTACAAATGCAGCTTGTCTCCATTGCCCTCCTAACCTTGATTTCTTGGAGATGTTAAGCTCTCAGATTTCCAAATGAAGCCCTTTTCCCAAGATGTTTCCAAAGTGTGGAGATTGAGTGAAATGGATGCACAATAGCTTATGCAAATCTAATGAATGGAATGCAAATGATGGGGATGATAATGAAAATGCTTGTTTGCTTGATTGCTTGGATGCTTGAATGCTTGTTCTCAAAACTACCTATTAGCTTTCAAATGGAAAATGAGGCTCCTTTTATAGAGTTTTGGAGGATCTAGGCCTAGGTGGCAGAATCCTACAGTTGAGAATGAATGGTGGAAGATCCTAAGGCTAAAATTGACTTGGTTGAAAGAGTTGAGAGAAAGGGGGATGTAGTTGGAATGTGAGAGAAAGAATAGGGATGATATTCCTCTCACATTGACATGGAGGAGAAGAAGGTGGAAGGGAAAGACATATGTCAAGTGTCTCACAAAGACCAGAGAGAGAAAGAGGGAGAGACCTTTTCCTCATGAGGACTCTTTGCACAAGTGTCCTATGAGTCACCCTTGACCCTTAGAGGTGGCTTGAGAAGCCCCTTAGGAATAGGGAATGTCTCTTGACTTGGTTGTTGAGAGGACAAGTGGTCATGAGACCAAGTCCTATGAGGCCACATAGCCCTTAAGAATAGGACATGTGTAGGTGACGATAAATATGAATAAATAATTAATAATAATTATTTATCTTAGCGAAGGTGATGTGTCAGGTGACTAGGTGGATGAAGTGGACTAGGGGATTTAGTCATATTTAGTTGATTGTGTATTTAATTAAATCACTTTAATAGACTTTTTAGAAGACTTAGGATATAGAATTAGACTATAGTGAATTTATTAAATAAATTGAATAATTTACTTAATAAATAGAGGAAACAAATATTAATTAAATAATAAATATTTAATTAATTTATCAAGTCAATAGTAATTAAATAATAAATATTTAATTAATTAATGAAGCCATTTTTAGGTGTATACAGGTACTAAAGTTGATGCTGGAGACTGCAACTCGATGGAAGAACGAGGCTGAAGCTCGATGGATGAAGTGGTAGCCACTTCTGTCATTGATACATTAAGCTGTGCTAGTGATGATTGGACATTTGATGCATTTGTAGGAGTTGTCACAATCACACTTGAAGCTATCTCCGGGCTAGATGTAGCAACTTTTGCTAGAGAGTGAGGAAGTGAGGCAATTACCTCTACAACTATCCAAACTGGATCATCTTCCTCATCATTTTTCTTGCCTTCCTTGGTAGCTTCTTCCTTTGCTTCTTCTACCTCAACATTATCTATCTGAACTGCTTCTTCTTCTTCATCATCACTGTCATCTTCAATATCTTTTATTATCATAGTTTCAACAATCGGTTTGTGAAGATGATAGATGTTTTTCCAAGTAGAATTTGCACTCTTTGCAATCGACTCTATATCCTTGATCAAAATCAAACAACTTTTGAATCTTAGTGTCATCTTGCACTCATTTTCTATCATTTCCTTATTGATTTCAACATTTTTCAAACTTGGCATCAACTGTCTTAAGGTTTGAGCATATATGTCCTTGACAGTTTACCTTGCATTGGACCATCTCATCTTAACTTTATCCAATAGAACACCTAGAATTTGAGAAGCCATATCATCAGGTGAGTACTTTCATTTTCCCATTTTCTCAATAACAACATCTTCAATTTCTTGCTGCTCTACCTCTGATCTAATTTCATATTTTAGAGATTTGAAATTTGCAATTCCAGATCCTTCTCTCAAATCCTTAATCTTTTCTTCTAATGAGGGAGGAGGCCTTTTGAGTACTATATCATCACTGACTTTACCTGCCTTGCCCCTTGATCTTTTCATTGAGAATACTGCAGTGGGTTGCTCAGGTGTCTTGGTGATAGTCACCTTTCCTTTCTTCTTTACATGCACTTGTTCTTCTTTACTCTCATCCTTATCCTTTTCTTCTACAATATCCTCTCCTTTTCCCTTGGTTAACATTAGAGGTGTGCTAGATTGCATCTTGGCCATCCTCTTTTTGCCTTTGTTAACCGCTTGAGGGAGCTTTATACTTAGCTCAATTCTTATCTTAGCTTCATCATATGTTCCAAAGTATGAAGCCTTTGGATCAACAGGTTGATTAACTAGGGCTTCAATTATATCCTTTGTCTCATCAATATTTACCTCATAAGGAAGAGGTTTCACCCATACAATCCTAGGCCTTACTGCTTGAATGTATACTTTATCACAATCAACCATGAAACAAATATCATCTTTATAATCTTCCACCAAATTTTGTGGAATCCAAAATCTATTATTCATCTTTTCCTTAAAAGATTCCAAATAGTTATCCATTATGCTTACAAAATTCTCACCCATTTTTGCAATGTACTCATTTATCTAATAAAGAAAAGACACATCTTTTCTCCATTTTACCGTGCCTTTTGATGGGAAAAACTTTTGAGCATAGAAAAATAAACAAACCAATAGCGAGCCAAACTTACATGGATTGTTCTTTGAGGTTTGGATGCTCTCCATATTCTTGTTGAACTGCTTCAACAACAAATTTGCTAGGTCAAATGACATGTTGCTCTTCACAATTTTTTAAGCTAGGTCAACTGCTTCACACGGAACACTATTCTGCCGACTTGAACTGTATATCTTGTGAGCTATGAAATATGTGCCAAATTTTAGTTCTATATCAATAATACTATTTATTCTCATACCTCTACCATCCCACTCGACTAGGGTTTTCTTTTCCAGCTCTACCCGACCTAGGGTTTTTGTAGATTTTGCCTTGGCAAGCATGGGAAGACCAGTGATTCAGTGAATCATCTTCTTGGTTATCTCTACTGGTGCTCTAGCCAAATTTTACCTTCATGCACTTGGCTTAGGATATATCTGATCCATTTTATCTAGAAACTCTGAGGCAAGTGGGTGATGTGAACTAAACCCTTATCTTCCAAATGTTTATGTTCCAGTTTGAGAACACCATCAACACACAGTTCATCATGAACAACATCTATCTCTAGGGTTCCAAGCTCTTGAATTGTACACTTAAAATGACTGTGAATGTCATTTACAAGAAGTACCTTTGGAGGAATCTATGATTGAGCTCCACTCAGGTCTAGGACTTCTGCAATCGCGGGCACGATTTTGAAATCTGGCACTTTCCATTCTCCTCGAACTAAAATTTCCAAACCTTTCTTCACTTTAGTGCTAGATGATGCCATGGTAGCTCGGTAGAAAATTCTTCAAAAAATTTTTGCTGTAAATTTTGCTTCGAATCACTTGATTGCACTAAGAAATTTCTCTGCTCAATATGCTGATATTCGCAGTGAAGAATGAACTCAATTTCATGCTTTTTGTTAAAATTTTGTCATTAATGCTTAGTAGGAATTAGGGCATTGAACTAGATAGACTATCATCCACTATGCATTAATTGCTCGGTGAAGATTCTGCAACTCAACGAACATACAAATTCATACTGCTTCGACCTTACTCGGTAACCACATGAAATTAGGTTACTCCTGACCTTGCTCGGTGGAAAATGATACTAACCTTCTTGTGATCTCATTGTATCTTGCATACTGATTTGGATCTTTCATTCCTTCTCAATTTAGGAATTGTTTGGAATTTGTCTATGAAGATATAGTTCCAATGCTTCCTTGGAGACTTAGTTGGAATTGATAGAGCCACCCTCTTCATGAGTGACTCCATTACTTGGACTGGTTTGCTCGGTAGATTTAGGAATCCATTATTGTCTCATCTACTTCCTGATGCTATTTGCTTTTTCTTTCTTTTCATCTTCAACTTTGCCTGTATTCATGCAATTTTTAGCTATATGACCAAGTTTAGTGCATGTATAACATCTTATGGTAGTATCCCTTTTTCTCAAGTGATGCCTTACACAATTTATGCCAATGTGTCCATATTCTCCATAGTAATGACGTCTACACCAAGTGTTCTAATCCCAACCAAATATTGCTTTGACAATTTGTTCTGCTGGATTGGGTGTTTTAGATCTGCATTTTGATACCTTGTGACCTTGTTTGTTACATTTGTGACACTTGCCTTTAAATCTCCGTTTCTCCTTGCATTCATTTGCTTTATGACCATGCTGATTGCAATTGTAGCATTTTCCATTGAATTTTTCTTTTCCATTGCTCCAACATTTGTTTGAAGTATGACCTATTTTGCCACAATGATTACAAGTAGGTTTCTGATTCTTTTGAGTACCTTGATTGGAGGATTCACCTTCCTCTTTGTATCCAAGTCCTAATTTTCCTTTTTGCTTATGCAGCTGATTCATATCTTCTTGAGATTTCATCATTCTCTCATTGATTTTCCTTTCAGTGTTTAGGTCATTCACCAATCTTAAACTGATTTGTTTTTCAGATCTCAGCTCCTCTCTTATGCTTTCATTTTCTGATCTCAGAGTCAAGATTTCTTCATTTGCATTGGAGACTTGATCAATAAGGTTTTCTAGCTGAAGAGTTTGATTTTGGATTTCATTGTTCTTTCCATATATTTCATCTTTTATCTTGTTTCTTTGTTCCAAGATTTCATAGAATCTTGTTGACTTAATTTCTTGTTCTCTTTTCAATTTTCTTACTTCTTCTTGTAGAGATCCATTCTTTTCTAGAAGTTCTTTGATTGCATTGTTTACTTCATTTGAGCTGCTTGAAGGGAAAAAATCTTCAATCTTTTCTTCAACATACTAGTGGTCATTCATCTAATTTGCAAGTTCCTTCCTTCTTTTTAGGGATTGGGAAAGATGCTCTTTTGCTTCCTTGAGTTGAGCTATGGCCATTTCCAGATCTAGCTTTTCATTTTCAATTGTTTTGTTAAGTCTGAATATCTCCATTGTCCTAGATCTTTACTCAAGCTATCACACTTTATCCCAAGAACCAATAATGCTCTGATACCAATTGTTGGAAATATTCAAGACTAGCCAAGTTACTGAGAGGGGAGGGGTGAATCAGTAACTTCAAAACTTTTATAGCAATTTTAGATCTTAACCATATTCAAAACAACATTTAGCTCATTGATCTAATTGCATGCATGAGAAACTAAAAACATAAAAGCATTCATAACACTTTAACACAATGATTTGGTGACCCGGAAACCTTCCAAATAGAAAGTAAAACTGGGGTGGGGATGATACCCACAAAAATTCAATACTATAGTATAAAGTTTGCCGGTTAAGGCTTACAATGATCACTTTTGATGATCTGCCCTGTTAGGAGCAATAAGGACTGCTAGGTCCACCTTGTTAGAGGATTTACAGACATACAATGAAGTATGCACTCGGTTAAGAGATTTTACAAAAGACTGTTAAGTATACCCTGTTAAAGGATTTGGTGGCTGAATCACCTGTTAGGATGAAACAATAGATCTTTTACTTGCAATTGTACTTGCTGATTGAGATTCCTTGATGTACTGATCACCTTCTATGATAGATATATCTCTGCTACTCCTTATACTACTGTAGCCCTTTGTAATTTGCTTATCTCTGCCTTTCTTGCATCTTCGCATATGCACATATTCTTTTCATTACACACTTCTCACTTTCTTCACTTTCACACCTTGGATATGATACAAAACATTGTTTATATATCAATCCAAAACAATTACAAGGTAATTACAAAGTCGGCTCTTAAACAAGCTAACACAAATATTACTGAGTTGGCCCAAATATAGTTACTCGGTTACTACAAACTAACTCGGTGACTTTCTGATACTCGGCATCCACTGTGTTACTCAACATCATCATGCTCTTGGTAGAAGTGGAGGCTCGGTCCATACTAACCACTCGATTGTAGTTTCGAACTCAGTATATACTGGAGACTCGGTAGATATAGTGTCACTCAGTAAAAATTGAATTCACTGTTTACCATGCTAGCACTCGGTAAACACTACTCATTTCATTACTCGGTTAACACTATTTTGCTCGGTCTACTCGGTAAACACTGTTTTGCTCAGTCTGCTCGGTAAGCACACAAAGTCTGAATAAGTGTTGTCACTAATGACAAACATAACTTAATGCCAACAAGCACATACTACTGGTTTTATGAAAATTTAATTTCTATCAAAAAATGATGAATTCTCTGTATTTTGTAGATGGCAAAGCTTAAGAAAATTTGAAAACTAGAGGCCATGGTTAATAGAGAGGACAAACAAATAAAGAAAATGTTGAAAAAGGAAAAGATACTTCATCTCAAAAATTTCGTGGAAGATTCAAAGAAAGAAGGTGAAGCATATGTGAGGTACTTGCAAATAATTGAAGCTTACAAATCCAAATTTATTTCTCTTAATTGGATTTTTGTTCCTTGAAATTTATCAATTTAAATCATTTTAAAGGAGTAAAAATTTGAGTTACTTAGATTTCTTCACCTTTGTTTGGAATTTGTGTTGAACTAACAATCTTAAGAGGAGGATTATAAGGAGTTTGAACAATCACCACTAAGTGAGTATCAAAATGCATAAATAAAATAAAGAATGCCCCTAGCCTTTGCTAGCTTCAAAAAAGGTATGCCTAAAGCCTTATGAATTTGATTAAATTGTGGAAAGTTGATTTGAATCTAGCATAATTAGAAGACCTATTATTATCTATTGGATTTGATAGTAAGCCTATGCTCTTCACTTCTTTTAGTGAATCAAAATGCCAAACCTATCAAATATTTCAATTAAAAGAAAGGTCAAAAGGAATGAACAAACACTAAATTAAACCTATTCTTTGTGGAAAAGAGTATTAGGTGATTATGATCTTCACCTTTTAGGTGAATCAAAAAGCTAGAAGTACTCAATTCCCCTTAGATTAAAAGAGGTTTGGAAATTGAACAATGTTTATTGTGTTTGGAAGTGGAAAGTAGTAGGGATATGCTCTTTACCTTTGGTGAATCAAATTCCCAAACCTAATCTTTCATTTCATTTCATTTTCTTTCATGAACATGATAGAGATTTAGTGGGCTTGCCTCCTGAGAACATGCCTTAACGAGGCCAGTGAGAGGGACAACCCAAAGTGGGATACAATTTATTTTTCTGCAATAATCTGACCCACTATAAAATAAAATACATTCATTCTTAATGGGGTGAGTGACAAAGGAAGATCAAGAATCAAACTTCCTTGAGTAGTCCTTCAGGATTTTGAAAAACTCCAACATACCGGTGGTGGGAGGGCCCTATAATGGGGGATGAAACTTGATTTTCTTTTGAATGAAATCTATACTAGCACCTTGATAATTAGCAAGCCTACCTTATTAGAGCCAATTTAAAAGCCAAATTTGACCTTAGCGAGATTGATTGGAACATTTTCTTGTGATAATTAAAAAACCATTGTTTTTTTGTTTTTTGTGATTCAAGGTCTATGATTACAAACAAAAAAATATCCATTAAGATCAAAAAATCAATTAACACCAATAATTCAAAAGAATATTCTCTTCACAAAAATTCAAGATATGGAAAAAGAAAGGAATACATCATCCAATGAATCCTCATTAAGAACAATGTTTCCTTATTTCTATGATCATTATCCTCCATCTATGTCTTTATATTCTTCAAACAAAAATATTACTCCAAAATCTCACATCAATTGTATCTGTGATCAAGAAGAACATCAAAAACATCGTATCTTTGATAATTAAATCTTTTATCAAAAAGCACATCATGAATACCCTATATTCGATCAAGAAAATCTAAATGATACAACAATATTTGATAATGAACCTATTTCAAAATATCAAGAGAATCACATCTTTGATTGAGGAAATCAAGAGGAATTAGTCCTATCTCAACAATCCTCATCACATGATGACAAAAAATTGGATCATCAGGATCTTGAATATCACATCTCTTTGGAAAACAAAAATACATCTAAATTTCCATTGGATAAATCATTTACTCCTTTGGGACAATCATACAAATCAGCTTTGGAAAAACTCCTTGAAAATGATCTCATCACGTTGCCTAAAATCACTTCATGTGGTTTTATCTTTTTGAGAAACTATTGTGCATATCATAGAAATAATGAACATGAAACTTTAGATTGCATGGAGTTGAAACATAAAATCCAAGATCTTATTGATGATGACTTAATTTAAATTGAAAATCCTAATGACTAATCTAATGAAGATACTACTCTCAATAAAGATCAAACTTATGAACCTATGTATAGAAATGGTCCTCTTATAGCGTCCACCTCTTCCACCATTCTTCCATCTCATAAAGAAGAAAACCTTTCTAATATTCCTACATCAAATCGAGAACCTAATGCTTTTGATGATAACTATTTATACCCTTAAGGGCTACCTCCAAAAGAGATCCAAGCTAACCTAAATCTTGATACAAACTTCTTTCATGCTTCAAAGGTTATATACCACAAGCCTTTATGTGTTATAATGCTTTTCATGCCTATTTCAAATGGACCTCCATCAATCCTTCAAGAATCCCTCACATAGATCAAAATTTCTACCTTGTCCTTAGAAGTGGCTCCATGTCAAGAGACTAATCCAAAGTGAAAAGAAACACATATTATTAAGGATCAAGATCAAGATACTATCCCTCCTTATCCTGTAGTTGACCAAAGTCCTATATCCTAGGAATCCCATGATGATCCCTTCATACCCTTTCATTTCTTTCAAGAAGATACTCTTCCATATCAAACACCCCATATTCCTTCACCTCCTATATCCTACCCATATCCTAAGAAAGATCAAGGTATTCCTTCTATCTCTAATGAACTTATTGAAAATCAAAAGAAAAGTATTCTTCCTAGGCTATCTAAAGATCCTTGTCAAGATTTAAGTACCCCAACATCCACTTTTCATAAGCCTCCATATCTACCTCAAAATTCTCCCATTATTCCTAATCCTTGGCATAATAATAAATCCCCTTAAGCTTCAACTTCTCTTGTCAAAGTCACTCCTATGAAAGTTACTCATAAGCCTATTGGTATAAAGATAAATCTGAAAGGTGAGAGCCTTGGCCATGCGGATCATAATAAATATGTTTATATCCCTTCCACATCTCATTTACCTCCATTTTCACATAAGAATCTACCTTCTACATCCTCCAAATCCATCCTTGGTCCCTATATCCCAAAGTTTAAACCTTCATATCTTCCATCCATATTGGGCCCTTACATCCGTCCATATCCTATGCATATTATCCCTATCTTGCCATCTACTTGTATACACCTAAAAATGGTCACCTAGACTATTAGCCCCTTTTGCTAAATCATAAATTGCTTATTCTTGATCAAATCCTAGTTCTATCATTTATTTGATTATTTTCTATGGGCTAACCATCTTATCCTAAGTCTTTATTTATTAAAAGGAATATTCCCTCCCTTTTTAATAAATAAAAATCCCCCACCTTTCCTCTTATCCTAAGTTGCACAAATAAAGCATTATTCTTATTTTATAAAAAGGGAAAAAACACTTTTTGTCTCATATGGACACAAAAGTCAACTCTTATTTTCTCATTGGAGGATATTTGTGCACATGGATTGATCCCTCTTCAAGCTCCACCATTGATTAAATCTTTTTCCTCTTAATCTCCATGGTCCATTCCTTCTCATCTCTTATAAAAGGAGAGCTCTCTTCTTCATTCTAGATCCTCAACTTTTTATGCTAATGTTATGCTGCAGGTTTTCTAAGTCACTTTGGAGCTTTTGGAGATTTGGAGCATTCTTGGCTTTTGCATCTACATGATATCATAGTTTCATTTCTTGCACTGTCATGGCATTCATAGCTTCATACTTAGCTTAGATTTCCTTTATGCTTTAGATTAATTCATCTAGCTTAACTAGGAGGCTTTGTAACACTTGCATCTTTTATTTTCATAGCTTAGCTTGCATTTCCATTTCTAGCATAGCATTGCATTGCATTTTATTTGATTCTTGAGGATATTGGCATTCTTTCCCTTGTCTTCATTTGAATCTCCCATTGCATGGTTTACTAGCAAGGTTATTGGCTTAATAGTTCTAGCTGAGAGCATTCTTAAAAACCCTTGCACTCCATGCCTAGGGAGCTATGGATCAATTTTTGAGACCTCTTTCTTGAGTGTTCTTGAATGTAATGATTCATAGAAGTGTGACACAATTATAGCACACATTTTTGGTGCCCACCGTGGGGTAGAGTAGATAAACTTTGTCCTTTAGTTTCTTGCATTTTCGTGATTTTTCAGATTAATTTGTGAAAATTTTGCATTCTTTGGTTTTCTATCTCAGAGTATCACGTGACACTTCTCAGGTATATCGCGCGATATACCTTATAATACCAGTGTGATACTTCACGTCACAGAAGAATCACATGCATGTATTGAGGTTTATTGCCTGGTGTCGTGCAAAGTATTGCCCACCTATTGTGTAGTATATCACCTAGACTGAGGTATATCGCCTGGCTACAGGAAATTGTGTCGCGCGATACTGGTGAAGTCTGAGATATATCACTTGTACCTGATAGAGAGCTGTTTTTGAGTTATTTTATCTATCTTTTAAGTTTTGGGTTCACTGCTAACTTTTTGAAATTTTTTGAAAATTTTAGCATTTTCAAATCCATGCCACTCTGGAAAATGGGTGCCCATTTTTGAGAAATTTTTGCAAATGGTATCGAAAATTGAAGTGTGATATATTGTTGGAAAGGTCTTTTCGAGCCTAATCCAACCATGATAGTTTCATTTTCAGATTTTGTCATTTGATCAGTCATTCTTTGTAGATTATCTGATTTTTCATGTGCTAACCATTGTTAGATTTTGGATTTTCCTAACCCTTGTGGATCTAACAAGTTGTGGTTGTAGGTGCACTTGCTTGAGATATTTTTCTAAAAAAATGCATGTCAAAGAGGGCTACTAATGGTTTTTGCAGGGCTGCCCTAAGCATAAAAACCAAATCAAGTGCTTGTTTAATTGCTTTATTTATTAAGTGCGGCATATACTAGTTGTTTCATTTCATAGGCACTTAATACCTTGTTGTAGGAATTTTGAGGTGGTAGGAGAGTATGCTCTTCACCCTTGTGGTGAAACAAAAATCTTGACCCATCTTGGGATTTTGAAAGCAAGGGGGTAATTAAATCTTTGCTTGGTGTGTTTGGGTGAATTTTTTGAGATAGGGGAGTATGCTCTTCACCCTTGTGGTGAATCAAAAACCTTGAACCTCAAGAATTGATCCACTTTTTGTTTAGATTTAGAATCTTTTAGCGGGCCTGCTCTTGAGCAATCAAGAGGAACAACCCAAGTGGGGACAAGCTTTTTGCCAGCTCTTCCAACCCACTATAATCTCAAGGCTATTGAGGACACAAAACCTTGGTAGACATAGTACTTATCTTCGCTTGATGTGAGTAACTTGTGGGATTGTGACCATGAGGAAAGCATTAAGCAAGAATGCTTAAGGTACTCTTGAGGCCGTGAGGTCCTAGTCCTTTATGAGGAGCAAGAGGGGTGCTATGAATGGAAGCCCTTACTACAAACCTTTAGATAGAGGCCACCTTATTTTAGCCGCTTAGCTTCTTGGTGCAAGGATTGATCCAAGTGGACTTACCCGGATCACCCCAAGACACTCACCATATGTGTTCCTTTGGTTGTGTTTTTGACACTTCCATGACAATGCCAATATCTCTTGTGGGCAACCACTTGGTGTGAGGCAAGGGAGCATCAAGTTGTGGGCCAAGTTGCTAAGTAATGAGCCTTGTCCTTCTAGGTAGTAATTTCTTGAATTGTCTTCGATTGTGCTATACCAGTGTAAACGTTCTCAACATACAAACAATCGGTAGTCTTCATAAGCTACTTTTTCAATTTTGATATCACAAGTGCTTGTCTTAGCAAGGTTGCTTTTTCCCTTGTTCCAAGTGTTTTATGACATGTTTGATCACCTACTGTTTGCAAACTTGTCTTTTACTTGTTGTCACTGTCTGTCAAACTGAGAAATTGCACTATCCAACCTTTGAACTTGATCAAAACACTTCAAAACTAAGATTTTTATGTTCACTGGTCAAAGAATCACCCAAATTTGCAACAGTATCATGCACCTTACTGAGAAATATCACGTGATAGTTCACGCTTAGATTTGTTCTAGACTAAAACAGATGAGCTAAAACTATTGGATTTGAGTTTAACGAATGCTACTCTTGATCACTTGTCGCATCACGGTTACCTCTCTAGCTACTTGCTTATTGAGCTTCTTGCTCGCTGCTCAGCTTTAGTTAATTGATTGCCATAAGTGCTTGAGCACTTTTGATGAGCCATCTCTCTCTATTGTTCTACTTTGACAAGTGATCTTTATTCTCTTTTCTTATCTCAAATCTGAGAAACTTTTTCTCATTCTATTAGTCAACCAACATCTCTTTTCATGCCGGTTACAACTTGGTCTCAATTTGAATAGGAGAGTCATCCTCCGTTCAATTATACACAGTTACCTTCTCCAACTAGACGCTCATGAGCACCCATTAGCAACAACAGTTCTAGTTCTAACCAATCTGAGGATTCTAAGGCTACCTCATGGTACAAAGAAGGTTTCCTCTTTTCTGCATTCAAGACCCCCAAAAACATGGACAATGTCTCACCCACTCTGACTGAACAAGAAAAATTTCAACGCTTGCAAGAACACTTTGAGCATAAGGATAACCAAGCGCGCTTAGACAAAGAACACAATCAACAAAGGATGGATGCTGCTAGGTGCATGGCTTATAGAGGAATGTCTTATGAGAAACCCGAGACTAGTAACTATGAACATAGACCTCTTTTTAATCACAACAATGGCAACAACACGCCACCAAGATCTCCTCCAAGACCTACTTTTGGTATGCCTTCTTCACCTCCTAGGCCTCCTCCCTCTCAACATGATGCAGAGGCTGATGATGAGATTTCTAGTGAGGATCTTATGAGATTTGAACAAGATGTGGTCTCCCAACGAATGATGCATAAGCTTTTAGAGCGTAATGGTGACCAATATTTTCAATATATGACTTCTAGAGGATACAAGCTTCCTCCCAGCTATGATGTCAAAAAAATTATCCAACAAAGAGTACCAACTGAATTGGAAGTCCTTCAAGAAGAATTGCACTAGACAAATCAATGCCTTACCCAAATGGCAATAGAAAGAGAGCCTCCAAAGGTCTCTTTTGTAGAATCAATTTGTGCTCTTCCTTTTGATAAAAGTCTATACATGGTCCCATTTCCTAGGGATATTGAGGTTCCCAAATACGATAAGTATGATGGAAATGGTGATCCCCATAACCATGTGCGTCACTTTTATGCTCTTAGCATGGACTTCCTTCACGAAGACACATTTTTGCTATGATTATTCCCTCAAAGCTTAAGAGGACAAGCTTTAGAATGGTTTGCAAAGTTGACACCTCCTTTGAAGACTTTTGATGAGTTGGCTATGCACTTCACACAACACTATTCATACAATATCCAACAGCCTATCACCATGATAGATCTTGGTGCTTTGAGACAAAACCAAGGAGAGTTATTTGCTACTTATTTGCAACGTTGGAGGTCATTGTATTCTCAATATCCTTGTCAGCTACCTGAAAGGGAAAAGATTGATATTTTTGTCAACACTCTTGTGCTTGAGTTGTATTATGATTTAAGGAAACAATTGTTCTCTTCTTTCAATGACATGGTTGAAGGTGCATATCGAATTGAGGATGTAGCTATAAGAAAAGGGGATATTGTTATTAATAAAGATGCTAAAGGCAATGGCAAAGATAAGAACAAACCTTGGAATAAAAACAAGTATGTTGTTAATGATGGGGTTTTTGATGCTCCTAAAGTTAAAGAGCCTGCTTTCAATCTTTCCAATGCTATCTATGCAACAAAACAACAAGAAGCTACCAATGCTCACAGTGCTCCTAAACCTCAATATGCAGATAAGCCTAAGAAGTCATTTCAAAAGTGAGTCTATACCAAGTTGGCAGAACCTTACGATGTGATCCTTAAGACTTTGGTTGAAAATGGATATCTTACGTTTCCTGATAAACCTGGTAACTGGGATCTGATAAATAAGCCTGATTGGTGGCGAGAGGATCATTATTGTCATTATCACAGAAACAAGGGACATCCGACAGACAATTGTTTTAAGCTTAGGGATGATATTCAAGACCTCATTGATAACAACATGATCTCCACTAATGGCTTAACTAAAATTTTTGATCATACAGCTTTCAAAGATCCTCTACCTAAGCATGATAAGGGGGAAACTTCTCAAGCACATAAGAAGAATCATGATGCTAAGATCAATTACACGTATCCTTCTAATACGCCTGTGATCAACATGGTAGAGTCCGTTGAGAGTGTTTTAATGATGAGGTCTCAAGAGGATAATAAAGCCAATCATGGTAAGCCAAAGTTGATCTTGCAAACACGTGGTAGTTCATCTTCCCGAAGTGAGACACTGAATGTTGTTACTAGGGGGAAAGCCAAGATTATCCTTAAAACTGCACAAGATCCCAAGCCAACTTTGCCTTCCAAACAAGCGGCTCCTTCAGCCACCCCTAGCTATGATCTTGTCCAACATTTGCAAAAGACACCAGCATAGATATCTATCCTTGAGTTGCTTCGATTATCCCCTTCACATAGAGAGATTCTTGATGAGGCTCTACGTACAACATGTGTTCCCAATGACATTGATCTGAATCAATTTTAGGCTATGGTCAACCACATTTCATCTTTGCTATCTCTCTCCTTTTCTGCAGAAGATGACATATCTATTGCTCACCCTCATAATCTAGCTTTACACATTGAAGTTCTAGTCTACAATACCTGAGTCTGCCGATTCCTGATAGACAATGGTGCAGGGTTAAATATTGTTTCTTTCAATGTCATACAACAATTGGGTTTGTCAGAATTCACTATGGATTGTAAAAAGAAGATTACTATAAAAGCTTACGATGAAGTGGAAAGATCTTCCAAAGGTCTTGTCATGCTGCCTGTTTGAGTGGGCACTATCATGAAAGATATTAGCTTCCAAGTATTGGACATCCCACTCGCATATAACATTCTTTTGGGTCATCCTTGGATCCATGACATGCAGGCTGTTCCTTCCACTTATCATCAGTGCGTCAAATTTCCATACAATGGCACTGAAGTTGTGATTCTCGGAGACCATACTATTGCTATTAATGCTCTTGCTACTGCTGAAAAATTTGTTCCTCAGAATGAACCTTCTGTTGATCCTAGTACATCTCTAGTTGCTGTTGAGAAAACACTTAAGATGATGAGCCTTGGTATGGGTGAATATACACTGGATTCCTTTTCTTCTATACCTGTTTCTCCTAGGTCATATGGGAGACCTTCTGATCACATGAAGCCTTCCACTTCTGCTATGATGATATTTGATACTTTTGTTCCTTCATCCATTCCTTTAGAAGCAGAAAGAGAAGAACAAGCTATTCAAGAGTGGATCTATAGAGATAATTCTAGAAATACTCCCATGCTCAGTAATTCAGACACAGATACAGATGAGTCACCACTACACACTATAGTGCAAATGGGAGATGATCTTCCTTCTACTTCACTTTTTTGGGGAGAAGAATGTATATTTATTGATGATATAGCTGAGGCCTCTATGTCTAGAACCTATGTGCCTAAAGAATCATTGCACTATGATAGACAACGTCGCAACATTGGATGACTGCTACAAAGAGGTGATCAATCACATAATGACATGAGTATCTCTACTTCTCAGCATCTTAAGCCTCTTCTAGAAGATTCTTCAATGATAGATATGGATGTTGATGTCATTCATACCTTTGGTAACCCTCCCGATGTAGTTGATGAGTCTCATGCAGGGTCTGATGGGTTTGTTCCCTGTATTGCCTTAGTAGACTATGTTGGTCCTTCTATGACAAATCTAGATCTAGCTACTTTTGGAGCTTACCCTATAGGCTCAACTTCTCTTGTCACTAGAGATGACACCCCTCACATAAATGCTATTGAACCAGTCACTTCATTTCATCTCACATCAACACCTGTTACTTCTTCCACCAGCGAACTAGCCACAAAAAATATTGAATTAGCAATCAAGCATCACAGTCATCAAGTCAAAAGAAAAGAGCAATGGTCGGATGGAAAAAACCACATTGTGGCAGTATTCAAACCAAAGAAAAGTAAAAATAAAAATTTTCTCAAAAATACTGATTATCAAATAAAAGATGACAAGCTGATTCTCTACAAAAAAATGGTGCACTACTTCAAGCATGATCTCATATCTGTTATACTTCAGTCCATTCCTAGAGCTGAGAACAAAGTTGCTAATGCCTTGGTTACTTCGACATCCATCTTACAAATGAAAAAGCATAAATTTTGCTTCAAGTTCCTGGTGGATGAATTATACTATCATGCTTACAAATCTTACAATCCTACCATCTTTTCATATCTTCCACCTCATATTCCTCTTGCAAATCCACCACACCATTCCTTCCACCATCCCTTACACTTTGCCTTTGTCTTTGGTGACTTTTATAGGAAGGGTCTAGACCTAACTCTCCTTAGGTGTCTAGAAATAGAGGAGTCAGAAAAAGTGCTAGCTAAAAGCCACGATGGCATATGTGGATCACATTCTAACGATCCTCCGCTAGCTCAGACATTTCTTAGGGCTGGTTATTATTGGTCGAACTGGTTGAGACCTCCTATCGTCACAGCTGCAGCATTTGGGCCTGGGGCCTATCAGTTCTCTACATCTGAGGAAGCAGATTCTTGATGCCTATTTCTGTCTGGGGCATTCTTTGTACATACTTTATGATCCTAAAAAAATTCCAAAAAAATTCATATATGATGCTGAAAAAATCCTAAAAAGTATAAAAAGTACTGAAAAATGAGCATCCTAGTGAAAACCTAGCAATAGGCGCTTTGATGTCTCACCAAAAAAATCAAAAAAATTCAAAAAATAAAAAAAATAGAAAAAGTGCCTTGGTGAAAACCTGGAAATAGGCGCCTTGGTAGCAAAAATACAAAAAAATTATAAAAAAGTCCTAAAAAAAAATAAAATAAAATAAAAAAATTGCAATAAATCTATCAAGTGGTGAAAACCTAGAAATAGGCACTGCTTGAGACCCTCTGCACCTATGTCTATTAGTCTTGCGTGGCACTCATTCGCTCCACTTCTTGCTTTGCCTCTCCTAGCCTGGAATTGACTCTTGTCTTAGTCTAGGGGGCATACGTTGTTTTAAGCTTATCTTGGGTCTCTTTGTGCATCTAGGTTTCTTAGGCACCTCGCAAATGGTGTTTTTCAACACTACCCCAACTGTGTTTTTCAACACTACCCTAGCGTTGAGTGTTTCTTAACACTTATCAGATGTCCTACCTATAGTCTAGTATGATATGATATTTCTCATTTGCAGATGCGATACTCAAAGTTTGACTCTATGACCTACACACACGCACTTGACTCACTGAGACTTGCTTGGCTTTATTTTCTTTGTGTGCTGTCTATGATGATTTCTTTGTTGAGTGTTCTCCCCCTATGATCATTTTCAATGATGCATAGCTAGAAGACTGAGGGAATGAGAACATGTTTTATTGCTTTTTCTTCTTGTGGATATATTTTGTTGGTCTTACTTGTCATTAGCATTTATGCTTGTTCCACTTGACATTGGGATCTACACGGTATTATCTTTGACTGTTTCGCAAGTGCATGCTTATAGTCATCTTGACTTTCTTGTGTCTTGATGTGCACATAATCTTGCTATATCAAACTTAGGTAATCTCACTGCACTAGTCATCTTAACCTACATGTCTTTGATGCCTAGGTGAGATTTTCCACATTTCTATCTGATATAGATCATATTCAGATCCACATAGTTATGCTAGTGTGTATTGTATGATCTTGCGACACCACCAATAATGCTCAATGATGATAATTAGATGTCTATTGGCTTTGTAACCTTGCAAGTAAACCACTTTTCATGTAGCTTGCATTTTTAAGTTCATGTTAGATTAGTTTTGCATCTTGCATATGGAGAGAGCTCTCCTTTCATCTTTCATGGACTTGTTAATCAACTACGTTCACCTTTCGCTTCTTCTCGATCATGTCTTTCACTTCTAGTCTTTCATATCCCATCATTTTCCTTTCATTTCAGGATTGAAACTGAAATCCGAGTTCACCTTGATTTTCCCCCTCTTTCGCACAGTTGGCTAACCTTTTGAGGCCTGATCCTTCAATCTTCACTGGGGCATTCTTCACCTCTTCATCCCCATCTCTTTCAAACTTCCAATCTGTCATTCACTTTCAAATCCCAAGTTCAATTCCCCTCTCCATGGTGTTTACGGGTTGAGGGACCGATAGGTTCATGCCCTGTGTCCCATGTGTGGGGCATATCTTCATTACTTGATGGTTATTCTGTTCTCTTTCTTTGATTATGATTTCTAGTGATTTGATCATGTTGCTCTTGCTTCTGCAGTCCCTCTACCAGATTTTGCTTTCGATCCCGAGGGGGCAGACATATCATATCTTATTGGCTATCTCTTTCCTAAGTGTTCAGTACTGTTGCTACCAGGCTGACCATGCAGGATTTGCTATTTTTCTACACTTCATTCTTTGGAGTCAGAACGCTATTGCTTGCCTTCTTGGCTATCTCTTGCTTTCTTGGCTGATTTGAGTTGCTTTGTGATCCCAAATCGATGTCACATTTCAACTTCATTCTTTGACTACATGTGTTCCCAAATTGATCACACATTAGTCAAAGAGGGGCAAATGTATACACCTAAAAATGGTCACCTAGACTATTAGCCCCTTTTGCTAAATCATAAATTTCTTATTCTTGATCAAATCCTAGTTCTATCATTTATTTGATTATTTTCTATGGGCTAACCATCTTATCCTAAGTCTTTATTTATTAAAAGGAATATTCCCTCCCCTTTTAATAAATAAAAAGCCCCCACTTTTCCTCTTATCCTAAGTTGCACAAATAAAGCATTATTCTTATTTTATAAAAAGGGAAAAAGCACTTTTTGTCTCATATGGACACAAAAGTCAACTCTTATTTTCTCATTGGAGAATATTTGTGCACATGGATTGATCCCTCTTCAAGCTCCACTGTTGATTAAATCTTTTTCCTCTTAATCTCCATGGTCCATTCCTTCTCATTTCTTATAAAAGGAGAGCTCTCTTCTTCATTCTAGATCCTCAACTTTTTATGCTAATGTTATGCTGCAAGTTTTCTAGGTCACTTTGGAGCTTTTGGAGATTTGGAGCATTCTTGGCTTTTGCATCTACATGATATCATAGTTTCATTTCTTGCACTGTCATGGCATTCATAGCTTCATACTTAGCTTAGATTTCCTTTATGCTTTAGATTAATTCATCTAGCTTAACTAGGAGGCTTTGTAACACATACATCTTTTATTTTCATAGCTTAGCTTGCATTTCCATTTCTAGCATAGCATTGCATTGCATTTCATTTGATTCTTGAGGATATTGGCATTCTTTCCCTTGTCTTCATTTGAATCTCCCATTGCATGGTTTACTAGCAAGGTTATTGGCTTAATAGCTCTAGCTGAGAGCATTCTTAAAAACCCTTGCACTCCATGCCTAGGGAGCTATGGATCAATATTTGAGACCTCTTTCTTGAGTGTTCTTGAATGTAATGATTCATAGAAGTGTGACACAATTATAGCACACACCACTTACCATATATCATATCAAGATCAACAAAGACATGTATCCTTGAACCTGCCATATAAAACCATCCATATGAACCAGCCATATAAACCTTATTCATCCACCAATCCCAAGTCTTTTGGAAGTAATTTGAATGTGCAATATAAAAATAAAAAATCCAAGAATCCACTTACATATGAAGATCAATATGTCCAATTTAATCAACATGTTAATATAAAGAAAA
This sequence comes from Chamaecyparis obtusa, assembly GCA_027943335.1. Taxonomy (NCBI): domain Eukaryota; kingdom Viridiplantae; phylum Streptophyta; class Pinopsida; order Cupressales; family Cupressaceae; genus Chamaecyparis; species Chamaecyparis obtusa. The sequence goes on from BSBK01001439.1 coordinate 2,316,961, forward strand.
AATAAATATTCAAGAGACCACAAAGGTCCATCAAGGAAAAAGAAAAATCAAATAAAATGTGGGGTTCCTAAATCCCTCATTGAAGAAATGAATTCTAAAGCATCCATCAAGGAAAAAGAAAAATCAAAGAAAGTGTGGATTCCCAAGTCACTTTTAAAGGAGTTACACACAAAATAAAAATCAAAGTTGACATTCAAGCTTCCAAAGAATTCCACCCCATATTCTCCCAAATATATTCTATCTTATCCTTCCATTTTGGGTCCTTGTGTCCCAAGATCCATATCCTCTCCTCCACCAAAACCTCAAGATATTTAACCCATTTTTCCTCCATCATTCCACTACCCTTCAAGGTGTGTGTCGATATTGATCTTGCTAATACTTCTTATCCTCCTATTCATTATCCTTCCATTCCCTTTCTCATACCGACACATGGAAATACTTCTTATCTTCTCATTCATTATCCTTCCATTTACCTTATCTAATCCACCGCATAAATATTTAGCCACCCTCTACCTTATCCACCATAGAACCTTTCCATCACCCTATCAACATCTTTGAGCATACCTTTTAGTAGCCTTGGCCCGTCAGTCATACTTTTTTAGGGAGTATCCAAAGAGCATGAGGCTTGAGTCCCTCCAAAACTAAAAAAATACAAATAAAAGAGATAAAAAAGTGCCTTGGTGAAAACTTGGTAATCAAACACCTTGGTAGCAAAAAAAGAAAAAGAAATCCATCCTATGGTGAAAACCACTTCTTGTGGCATCTTCGAAAAGTACCATGATGAAAACTTGGAAAATGGGTGCCATGCATAATTTATTCCTCTTGCACTCTACACTTTGGGGAAAGTTCCATCCATCATATCATCCATCTTTCTACCATCTATCTCACTTACATCCGTATTTCCTCTTTCATCTTTGATCTTGACAAGGTTAGACATATATGTGAGCATCAAGTATCTTGACATATGTTATCCTTTCCATTAGCCTAGTCACTTATTTCATTCATGGTATCCTATCATGATCTTGCTTTTCCCAAGTCAACTACTACTCATAGCCTCCATTGATCCTTATCTTATCCATACCCTATCCACATTGATCCCTTGATCTTGTTCCAAATAAAGAATGAAAGCATGCAAAAATATGTTATAGACAGTCTCTTGATATGTCCACTCCTTTGAACTGTTGTCATGACACCAGGTCATTATTCCATATGCTATCCAACACCATATCATTGGCCTACATTGCGATACTATTTTTCACTAGCTTGGATAATCTTGAGGAGATGGTCCTATGGGTCACGCACTAGCTTCATCCATCATAGCCTATTCACTGTTAAGTCATCAATTTGCAAATCCATCTTGATGTCCTATACCTTGCTAGACATGGGGGGAAAATCAATGTGATCTTGTTTAAGAGCCGGTAATCTCTGAAATCTAAAAATTAAAAAATGTTCTTTTAAATATCAAAAACATCTAAAATCTTTTAAAAATCCAAAAAAATAAAAAATCTTTAAAAATCTTAAAAATCCAAAAATCGTAAACTCTCAAAAGTTGCATGATCCTCCACATCATCAGCATCAAATCAAACTGGGGACACTAATCTAAACTCAACGAGCTTATAAAAATAGACACAAGTTGGCTCAAAATCATCGCATCAAAACCCAAAAAATGCTACACTTGAACTTTTTGATCAATATCACATTTTAAACAACCAAACACTTGATCTAAACAACAACATTTGACAAAATCAAATATTCAAACAACAAATCAGATCAAAATCTAAAAATCTTAAATGTAACTAAGGATCAAAATGGATGAATTTCTACCTGAAATATGGATCTACAAATAAAAGAAAAAAATTTCAAAGTGTTACTAAATTTTTGGAATTATGTCTTTTAGCATATCGATGAGGTTTTTGACTAGATGAGAAATGATAAAGACATGATATTTTCTTGATTTATGCTTGATTTTTTTTCAGGTTGATTCGTAGTAGTATGAAAATCTATCTAATGACATGATCATCAAAGAATCATCGAGGACATTTGCATATGAAAGGGATCAATTATTTGTCTGTTTGCTTGCAATATTAAAATTTGAATTAAAATGGTATTCATATCATCATGGTTGAGCCAGTGATGATTGTACTAATTTCATATTCCAAAAATCTCAATGATGAAAAGAAGCATCCTTATGATTAAAAGAGACAACTAGCTACATCCATATAGATTAATTTTGCATGTTAAAAGTTATGGTTTTTCCTTAATTAGGGGGTAGAGTTATCATCATCAAAGGACCATATCAATATACATCACTATCTATATCAAAATACATCAAGGTACATCATCAAATGTTTGCAAATATACATCAAATGTCCATCAATATATAATCAAAGTCTCGATCAACATCATCAATGTTTGAATTATCCATCATAAAAAATTATGCTCAATCTGATCTTCAAAGGTACATCAATATCATCGGGATAGATCGTCAAATAATTGATCCATAAAATGATAAATGCTACATAAAGGACATCATCAATGTTCAATCATGCTAATAAACTAGGGGAAACCTAATTCTATCCATCACTTATATCTATATCTGCACTTGTACCAATAGATGACCCTTCTCTTCTACCAATCCAAAATTTAAAATCATGAGAACATCAAATTGATCCCATATCATACAAAAATATACTTAGCATATCAAATAAAATATTAATTAGTCAAATCACCCAATCGATCATCAAGCATTAATCAATTATCGTATCGTCCACTTTCTCATCTTGAGCACATCAAATTTCCTAACTCTAGATCTTGAGAAAGGAAAATCATCTTTTTTTTGTCTCTCTAGATCTTGAGAGTGAAACATCAACCCATCAACATATCCTATCAAATTTATGTCAATACAACATCAACCAAGTGATTTTGACTGACATCAAATGATATCAAAAAATCATCAACCTATTCGAAGCATCAAAAACATTTTCTCATCAAATTCTCTCATCATCGGGGCATATTCCAAATTCATTTTATCGATTTTTTTTTTGAAATTTCCCAATCTTAACCAAATCATCCATAATCATTTCAATTTGTTTCCTGAGGGGGCATGCCATTATATCATCATCGATATCAAAATTGTAATTCAAATCACTAGATTCAAATCAGAGAAATTTTTCAAATAAGTGGGGCATCAAAATCAAGGAATCTTTTCAAATCAAGCATCATATCTAGGATCTATCATTGTATCGACCAATGACAACATCAATCAATCAGGGTTTCATCAGGGAATTTGCATCATCAAGATCTAATCAAGAATCAGTTAATAAGAAATCAAACATTCTTTGAACCAACACGCTTCACACATTGATTCAAAGAGGGGCATATGTAGACACCTAAAAAGAGTCAGGATAATCCAAGTGAGCAATCAAAGCAAGATCATAAATTAATTGAAATCAAATCCAAAAAGGATGAATTAAATCAAATTAATCATTTAATTAGATAATTAATCAAATTAATTGTATAGTTGAATTAAATCAAATCCAACCCATTCAAGGGGTACACATGGCTAAAGAAATTAAATAAATCAATTAATTAATTCCTAAAATTTCTCACCTAGCATGTGGGAAGGAATTACATCAACCAATAGGAATTGAGAATTGAGCTCACATGGATCAAAGACAAATGGAATCTCAATCAGTCACTTGGAGAATGCATCTTGACCACTCATTTTGTCTTATTGTCCCAAGCTTTGAGGACTAAATATTTAAATTATTTGAACATTTGAAATCATGAGATTAACCCAAGCTTGATCATGATTAAACTCACTCCACCCCCTAGCTTAGAGAAATCTATAAATAGAAGGCAAAAATCAGGAGAAAAGGATCCCATAAGCATTTTAGAATTGCATTTGTAGACACCTAAAAATCCTTTAGAAAATAAAGTATTTTTATTTTCTGAAAAATCCCTGATGATATCATCATTTATTAATTAATTATTTATTTAATTAATTAATTTATTTTTATGTCATTAAATCCCTTTTTCTTAATTAAAAATATTTAATTAAGAAATCCCTCCCAAAAATGTTTAAATCTTATTTAAACATTAATCCCCTATTTATTAATTATTTTAATTAATAAATTGACCAAAAATCCCCCAAAAAGTAATTAATTTATTTTTTGACCAAAAGTTGGCCTTTTTTCCTAAAACCACTAACCTCTTCCAAAATCTTCTAAAACCCTCTTTAATTACGATTAAAGGCTAATCCCATCATTTTCTAACCCTAACCCCAACTCAAAATATTTAATTAAGATTAAATATTTAATCCTTATGTTTATTAAATTTATTTTAATAAATTTTCTCAAACCTAAACCCATGGAAATAAATAAATCTTTATCTATTTCCTAAAAATCCTTATTTATCCTAAGGAAGTGCTAGACTCTTCTAGAAAGTCCTAATCCTAATCCTAATCCTAATCACCTCCCTAACCTTGTCACATTCCCTAACCAAGATTAGCCAACTCCTAAACTTTAACCAAAGTCAACAAACTTCTAGAGGCTTCTCTTACATGCATTTATGATGCATTTAAAGCCTCCTTATCCCTCTTACATGCATTTATGATGCATTTAAGAAGCCCCTCACCCCTTTCTTACACCCTTTGACCTTAAGGCACATTTCCCAAATTGTGCACATTCCTCCCATCTTTCAACCCAATGCCCTTGTGACACTTGTCACAAGGAGGTGGCCTTGAACTAGCACAATCCATGTGCTCCCCTTTGAATGAATCTTGGCCTCTCTTAAGGATTTTGATCCTAGCCACTCATTCATCCTCCCAAAAGTCTATAAATAGTCCTCATTTCCAAGAGCAAAATACCCATTCACCTTTCATTTTATGCATTGTTATCATGTCCATTTAGCTCTAGACTTAGCATGAGCAATACTAATTGTTAGTTTCTTTTTATCATCTTCAAGCTTTCTTAAAGAACATCATAGCTTAGTAATAATGGATTAACATAGTTTCTTTTATTGTTTTTCATAGCATATAGCATCATATCACACCTATATTAGGTCTAAAATCAATCTTAGTATGCATTAGAATATGCTCCAAGTGCTTAGAGAGCACACCCACATCCCCTTAAGCAAGAGCAAATCAAACAGTGCTTGAGTGCACCTATTTTTAGCTCAATCTTGAGGTGGCTTTGGTTTTGTTTTCATGTCTTATGCTATTTTTTAGTTCATGAACATGTTAGATTAGTCTAATGTTTGAATGTTTCAGCCTTTCAAGACAGGTAACAGGTTCAAAATCATAGTCTACATTCTGGCACGCCCGGTGGGACCCACTTCACGGGTTCTTTGCAAACATTCTGATGGGTTTTAGACCATTTTCAGATTTTTCAAGCTTATAGGTGGACGGAGCACTTCGATCCCTTCTTCTTCTTCTTGTCTATATTCTTCTTCCTCTTCTTGTTTATATTCTTCTTCTATTCCGTCTCCTTCTTCTTCTTCTTCTAGCAAGGAGGTCATGGCCATTTTTTTTCAAAAATAATAATAAAATCCATAAGGAAGCAAAATCATACACACCTTATTTTAGTGCTTAAAATGAACCCCCAAATCATTCTTGAATGCATTAAGGACTAAAATTTGCAAAATTTGTTCTAACAAACAAAACAAAAAAATTAATCAAGGCATTTGCATCCTTGCAACATCAAGGATTTTTAACAATGCATTCATGCAAAGTAGGAATGATCATATCTTTTTGGGCATAAAAAGAATATCAAATCTGCATTCAAACGAGTCAAAACAAAATCTTGAATAAAGCTAAAAGGAAGAACTTAGGTCCTAAAGCGTCATTTTCTATTTGAAAAGCAAACACAATCTTGAATGCCTTAAAGATCAAAACAAAGATTTTTTAAAAAGTTCTTAATCAACACGCACACTCAATCTTGAATGCCCAAGTCAAAAAACTTGCAAATGCTCGATTTACTTTTTGGAGAAAGAAAAAATCAAACCTTAAGCACTTGTGTCTTCAAAATTTCAAAGTTCAAACACACTTAAATCAAATTGGGAAAATGAACAAACTTGCTTGATGTGCATCTAGGAGCTTTATCTTCTTGCAAGATCCTTGTTAAAGTAAGCAACGTAGAACATTTGAACTTGGACAAGTTCACTTGTTCTACTTTTAGCGAGGCCTGTCCGAGGAGAAAAGCACTTCCTCCTCGGAGAATGACCTCAAGCCGGTATCCCCCCTGGCCGGTATATAAATAAAGTGAAGGCAAAAAGTACTCACTTACATCTCCTAATCGCCGGGCGTCTTGTGCCAAATACAAATGTTTGGGGAAAGGTAAATATTCCTCCCCCAGCGTTGTTGGCTAGGCTCTTAAGTGAGTCACAGGCGGTCAGCATAACCGGGTATGGAGACTCCACGGAACTATTAAAAACTTGATAAAATAGAGGCTACCCTATCTACAACCGAAAGTATCAAAATCCTTGTGCAAGGACCGATTCCAAGGGGTTTACAGGGTCACCTCAAGATTACTCACCATTTTTATTCCCTTCTGGGGGATACCAAGCTATGGGCAAGTGATTTTGATACTCACCTTCCTTAGGTAGATCTGTTTGAAGTGCTTGACAGTCAAAGACTCCGTGAAAACACTTGTTGAAACATACACTTTCAAAGCTTTATCAGAGTCAGTCATCCTGTTTGTATCCCGCAAGGTTGCTTTGCCCTTTGTGGAGATTGCTTTGTCAGAAGTCTTTTTAATTTATCCTTTGCCACTTGAGAAAATCAAACCAATCAACAAAATTGATATTCAGAAAATCTTGCAGAAATCAGATATCCAAAGAGCCTTTTGTTGTCGGACCAAACCTATCAGAATTTTCCAAAGATATGCCCAATTTGATCAAACATCCAAAAGCCAAGTTGCCCAAATCCAAAGATTATCAAGAGAAGAAAGTTGCAAAAAGGAACCTTAAAAGCCATCGATCCTTTGTCCAAACAACCCAAGCAAAAGAAAAATATCAAGAAAGGCTTGATAATATTGGCTATAATGCAAGAGTCAAACAGTTTGCCTACCATTTCCGAGTAAACCATCGCTACATCAACCTTGAAAGAGAAGATTAGCTGGATCCATAACATGTCCATTCTACCTTCAGATCTCACAATCTTATCTCGGTAGTCCATCATCCTAGCTTCATCCTAGTTTCATCCTTGCATCATCACCAAACCTTAGTTACATCCTAGAAATCCTTCTTAGTTGCATGCACCATCATCCTCTTAGCAGCATCATAGATCATCCATCCCAGTCACATCTGCATCATCCCTTTAGAAAGAGCATTATTCCATCATCCTCCACCATCTTTCCATCAGCAATCCACCATCAGAATCCCATATCCTTCATCCAAAATCCAGCATCCATCACCTAAATCAGAACCCACCATCTTTTGTACCAAATCCAGAGATTCAAAATCCACAAACACTTAGTGTTCAAAACCTTTGAGTTGTTTCCATCCCTTATCCTAAATCAGAAAGCATCCCCTTTTTGACAGAGCATTGTCTAAAGGAAATCCAACTTGTCCTTGCACAGCCTCATCATCTCGAGCAAGAGATTGGCTTGTATTGATAAGCATCCAGTTAACCGAAGATCATCAATCTATCCTAGGTTGGCCCAAATCCTATCATTGATCCTCCATCAGGGAAAAATAACAACTCATTGTTGACACTTAGTAATCTTCCACCAGCATCCCACCAATCCTCCACCCAATCTTGACCCAAATCAGAGCATCCCACCAATCCTCCATCATCACCAAGCTTTTTTTACCAATTTGCCACCATCTCCCACCAATCTTCCACCATCCTTGATCTGAATCCGAGCAGTTCATCCATCCTTGCATTGCATTCTAGAAAGACATCATCATTAGAAGTTCATCAACTTTGCATCCATCAACATCTTTTAGCCAAACATCTTGCATCCATTTAGCACTTGCATCTCCATGCCTGTTGAGACCAGATCTCAGAAAAGAAGAAGCATGAATCCTTATCCACCAACAACCTCATCCGATCCCAACCTTTTCACCAATGCCATGATGACCTACAATCCCCAGATCCAAGCCAGTAACCCATGTGAAGATCCAAACATCCCTTCATCCCCGTTGGCAATCCAAGCATTTGCAAATCCTCCAGAAAGCTCACCAGTGACCAATGCCCTTGTACCGCAACATCAGCAAAGCACGTTTGTCCACTATCTGCCAGAAAGTACCTCCATCCCACCATCTCTCTATCCACGCATCCCCATCAATACTATCCAAGTTCCAGCACAAGCATATTCTCCGTTTGTCCAATCATTCCCCGATCCTATCATGCAAACACCCCAAGAGCTTTCCACCATTCCCCTTTTCTTGCAAGAAAGCCTTGCCAGTCCCGCAACACAAGCTGTAGCGCCATCCGCTCCATCTCCTACCCCTTTTGCTTCATCATCTGCTATGGCTGCCCAAGCCCAAATCCAACGCTTAACCCAAAGTTAGCTTCCACCTCTCACGCAAGATTTTACACCAAAAGCTTCGCCACCATCCGCAAGTCAAGCAACGCCTTTCACCATCAAAGGAGCACCGTCACCCTTCACCCCCCAAGCACCTGTACCTTCTTCTTTGGGGTTAGCACAATCACTTCCCATTCCAACCTCATCTTTCTCTTGGGTGTTTCCTTCATTTTCCTCCTCACAAGAATCCGCTCAACCACAACCTCAACAAGCTCCTTTCTCTCAACCATCATTCGTGTCCCAAGCTCCCGTTGCTCCTACCATTCCATCATCCGCTACAGTGCACCCTAACACAAGCTCTCAGTGGGGCCTTACACAAGAAGAAATGAAGGCATGGGGGATCCCATCTCAATCCCCTATATCTATGGTTGCAAATCAACAAACCACCTTCGCCCAAGCAGCACAGCAGCAACTACCCCAACCACCGCCGGATTCAAGCTATTCGTCCCAAATCCCAAATACCTTCCAGCAAGTTCCACCACCTCAACAGCCAACTTTCCCCAGCTATCTTACCCCATCACCCTTTGCTTCTAGCTTCCCCACATCTGTTCCACCTCTAAGTAACGCAGGCATGCACCCAGCTTATATCAGCCAAACCCAAAGCCAACCTCAGCAACTACCACCATCATACCCACAAGCAGCATCATTCCAACAGCCTCCCCCATAGCAACCACATGTCCCCTTTCAGCAAACACCCATCATTCCTCAATAACAGCAAGTCCCTTGCTATCAGTCCCAGCAACAAATCCTTATCATCCCCCAGCAACAACAAGTTCCCACCCATCAGTTACAACAACAAGTTTCAAATGTTCAATATCAGCAAGCAGTCCCACAACAACCGCCAGTTCAACAACAGCAAGCAGCCCAACAACATCAAGTGGTTCCATATCATTTACCACAATATCCCCGTATGCCACACCAGCAATATCCCCAGCAACCATTGCCCCAAAATCAGTTCCAACCCATTTATCCACAGCAAGCGCCATATCCAGTTCCACAGCTTCCATCACAAGAAGAAGTCTCAGTTCCCTCACCACTCAATGTTGAGTGGGAAGCAATGAAAAATGTTCTAAAGGAGCTACAAAGTGGAACAGAGAATAAAATATACAAGTTCGAAGAGGTTTGCCCATATCCCTTCGATCAGTCCATAGCAACTATCCCTTTCCCCAAGCATTTTGAGATGCCCAAGTTCGACAAGTATCGGGGGAAAGGAGATCCAGTAAACCATATCAAAGAGTTCTACATGGCGTGCCAAGAAGTAGCTTACAGTGATAACTATCTCTTGTGCCTATTTCCCAAAAGCTTGGGAGGAACTGCTGTTGAGTGGTTTTACAAAATACCACATGGGACAATAAAAACCTTTGCTGAACTCTCTGAGAAGTTCATCACACACTATGCCCATAATGTGGAGAATGAGTTGTCCTTGCTAGACCTATGCAACTCAAAGCAGAAAGATAGAGAAAGCCTTGCAGAATACTTGCAAAGATGGCAGAATCTTACAACTAGGTTATCATATCAGCCGCCAGAGAAGCATCTAACAAAGATCTTCATTGATAACCTGCATCCAAAGCTATCCCATCACATGCGAATGAACTATCTCCAGACATACCAAGACATCAAGAGCAAAGGCATAGGCATCGAGAAAGCTCTCCTAGATGAAGGCACTATTCATCACTTCAAGGATGATTCCAAGAACAAACCCAACAATGATAAATCTCATTACTGGAATCGTAACAAGAATGTTGTTACAGATGGAGCCACTGACACTAAGAATGTACAATTCATTGTGGCTAGTCCTACACCAGCTCAAACATACCAACCACCACAAGCACCCATCTATCAGCAACCACCAGCTCCCACATATCAAGCACCTATTTATCAGCAGCCTCCTCAAGCTCATCAACCACCTGTGCAACAGTATCGGCAGCAATACCAACAGCAACAGCCAGCACGTCAAGGCAATCCTGTTAACGCAGTTAACGTTGCCCCAAGGCAGAACAAGCCCAACAATCAGAACAATCCAAAGCGGACTTTCACACCTTTGGGTGAGCCTCTGGATCAGATCTTTTATCGGCTAGCAAAGGCAAATATGATCACATATCTGCCCATCCCACAGAAGGATGACAACGCACCAAAGTCTGATTGGTATAAAGAACATGAATACTATGATTACCATCGTGTGAAGGGGCACACAACATTGAAGTGCATGCAGCTTAAGAAATATATTCAAGATCTCATTGATCAAAAAGAGATTCAAGTAGATGCACCAGCTCAAGCTTCACCCAACGCCGATTTGCAAATATATCAAAATGTGTTCCCTCAACACAATACCAGGAAGAATCAAGCCAACGCCAATCAGCCCCAAAATCATGGCAAAGGCAAGCAAGAAGATCACACAGTGGCCTACATCAACTATGACAAGTATGTCGGATGCATAACTCAAGTTGAGCCCATCCAAGATGAGCCCACCATCAATACCATCCACGTCAGAGGGCCGGATCAACAATGTGCTGCAACTACCCGCAGTAGTAGGATAATTGTTGTCGGTGCTCCTCCGAGATCAACTGCTCCTCCAAGGCCAACATCTACTTCATCCACAGCACAGTCTAACACCAGGCCAGCATCAAATGCACACGCAACATAGCATAATGCACCAAGTGCACAATACAATATCATAGAGCATCTTGGGAACATGCCATCCCAAATATCTATCTTGGATTTGCTCCGCACATCACCCATCCATCAGGAGATCCTGGACAAAGCTCTAAAAGAAGGCCATGTCCCCACGGACATTAACACAACTCAGTTTGAAATTCTTGTGGGACACCTATCAGTAGCATGTGCCTTATCCTTCAAAGAATCTGATATACCAGATGTCGCTCCTGACCATACTCTTCCTCTCCGCATTGCCGTCATGGTCAGAGACTTTGCCATCAAACGGGTCTTAATAGATAATGGCTCAGCTCTAAACTTATGTACATTAAAATTCGTCAAGAAGATCAGGTTCACGGAGGCCGACATACAACATGAGATGATCACTATCAAAGCATATGACAACTTGGAGCGTACCTCTGAAGGTACTATCACCTTGCCTATCCAGCTAGGCCCAGCAACGCAAGATACTATCTGCCACGTTGTTGATCTTGACCTACCATTTAATATTCTTCTCGGCCGCCCATGGATCCATTCCATTAAGGCTGTACCATCTACTTACCATCAGTGCATCAAGTTTCCACATCAAGGCACTGAGGCTACCATCCACACTGATCCTAACCCCTTCGCATACTGCCGTGCGATGGAAGCATCTTTCCCTCATTCTACTCATTATCTTGGAACCGATATTGGTACTTCTATTGCTAGCTCATCCCGATACCATCACGATCCAGAGACCATCCTCTCTTTCACCTTATCATCCGTCAAGATCAACAACCAGGGTTGTGGCGAATACAGCCTCAGTGATGCATTTGCTGTAGGGGCTCTTCCACGTGATCCACATACTCAAGGGTGCCCAAGTTGTCAAAACAAGCCTGTTGAGGAACATTATAAGCTCAAGCAAATCGAAAATGTGACTTTTGAGTCTCATGGTACCATCAACAGCAAAGAAATGGATCCAGATATTAGCAAATGGTTATACAAAGATCCCCCATCATGTGACACACAACTTCTTGAGTACTTCAAAGAGAAATACCCAATCCCCTACAAAAATATCACAGAACACTATAACTATCAAGGTGGTGGTCTAGGACCACAAGAAGATGGAAATCTGTTTCCTATCACACCATCACAAAATCTTGAACATCGAGGACTTGGCTTTAATATCCCTCGCCTGCCTAAACAAGAGCCCAATATTGCAACTGAGGGCACCAACATGACTAGCGTTAACTTCTCAAATAGCCAGGATGACCTCATGGAAATCAAAGACATCCCTGAAGAGAAAGACATCCCATCCTACGACGATATCTTTGCCGATGACACCCTCCTGGGGACTTCTATCCTCCAACAACTATCCATCAACCTCATAGACCTTCCCCTCACACACCCTGAACTCATAACTTGGGACCAACCAAGCATCACACACATCGACGAGTTCCAAAGCGCACAAGCACTCCTAGAATTCATGGGGGCATCAGATCCAGCAGTCAACCAGGATCCAACATCGACATCTATTTATACGCTTCACCCAAAAGGATATTTTGGGGAAGAGGCAAGCTTTAGTCACAAAAATGATAAAGCAAAAGAACATCATGAGTCTTTATGTGAAAACCCTTCTGGGGCACATTCTGATTCCAAAATAGTAAAAACAAAGGGCGTATCTTCTAGCGAAAACCTGGCAATTCATGCGCTAGAAGATGAAGCCTTGCCTCTTCCCCCTATCCAAGATTATAGACTAGAGCAGTCATCGATCATCATAGAGGAAACCAAGCCAATCAACTTGGGAACAGAAGAATGTCCAAGGATCACCTACATTGCAGTCAACCTAACAAAAGGAGAAGAAATGGCTCTCAGCACCTTGCTCAAGGAATCAGTTATCAACTTTGCATGGTCATACGCCCACATGCCTGGGCTTGATCCAAACCTTGTTGTTCATCATCTATCAGTAGATCCAAACGTCAAGCCAGTGAAGCAGAAGCTAAGGAAAATGCATCCAAAGGTAGCATTACTAGTTAAAGTAGAGCTTGAGAAGCTCCTTCAAGCAAAAATCATCAGAGCAATCGACTACTCAGAATGGATCTCTAACATGGTGCCAGTCACAAAGCCTTCTGGTGACATCAGAATCTGTACTGATTTCAGGGACTTGAACAAGGCATGCCCTAAGGATGATTTCCCATTGCCAAACATAGACATGCTTGTAGACCTCACAGCGGGTCATGAAATGCTATCACTCATGGATGGCTTTTTCGGCTACAACCAGATTCATATAGCAGAAGTAGATCAACATAAAATAGCATTCACAACCCCATGGGGTACCTTCTGCTACAATATGATGCCCTTTGGGCTAAAGAATGCAGGAGCAACATATCAGTGAGCAATGACAGCGATCTTCCATGACATGATCCACAAGATCCTTGAAGACTATGTGGATGATATCCTTGCAAAATCCAAAACAAGGGATGAACACCTCAACATCTTAGAGTGTGTGTTTGATCGTCTGAATCATTATGGCTTAAAGCTTAATCCAAAGAAATGTGTCTTTGGTGTTACATCTGGAAAGCTCCTAGGTTTCATAGTATCGCGATGAGGCATAGAGATAGACCCCAAGAAGGTCAAAGCCATAACAGAGATGCCTCCACCAAGAACACTCAAACAGCTCAGAAGCCTACAAGGAAAGCTTCAATCAGTGCGTCGGTTCATTTCTCAGTTAGCAGACAAGTGCCAACCTTTTACGCATCTCCTATGCAAAGACACAAGCTTCAAATGGGATCCCATATGTCAAAGAAGCTTTGATAAGCTCAAGGAGTATCTTGCCAATTCTCCAATCCTAGTACCACCAATTCCAGGATGCCCTCTCATACTCTACATCTCAGCAACCACTACAGCACTGGGGGTACTCTTAGCTCAGCATGATGATGACAACAAAGAGAGAGCCATCTATTACATCAGTCGCACTCTTGTCAGATATGAGCTTAATTATTCACCTATGGAAAAAGCATGCCTTGCAGTGGTCTTTACCACTCAAAAGCTTAGACATTACATGCTCAGTCACACAATCAAGCTCATTTCAAAGGTGGACCCCCTCAAATATCTACTATCAAAGACAACTCTCACAGGCCGTATGGAAAAATGGGTCATGATACTCAGTGAGTTTGACATCCAGTATATTGATCACAAAGCAATCAAAGGGCAAGTCATTGCCGATCAGCTAGCAGAAGCACCACTGGTGGATGCCTATCCACTAATCATGGAATTCCCTGATGAACACTTATGTGTGATCGAAGAACAACCCATGTGGAAACTATACTTTGATGGCTCCTACACATCACATGGATCAGGGGCAGGAATCCTATTCGTCACACCTTAAGGTGACTACATCCCAAAATCATTCAAATTGGGATTCCCATGTACCAACAACATTGCAGAATATGAGGCACTCATCTCAGGTCTCAGAACAGCCATTCAGTGGAATATCATAGACTTACAAGTGTTTGGAGATTCACAGCTAATTATCAAACAAGTCCTAGATGAATATCAGACAAAGGATGACAAGTTGCTACCTTACAAAGAGCTGGTGAACAAATTGAAAGAGCATTTCCTACATCTACAGTCCACACAGATCCCAAGACTTTAGAACAAAGTAGCAGATGCAATGGCAACATTGGATCCTTGTTAGAAATCCCACACGACGCATCATAGTATGAATTCCTAGTCGAGCAGCTACATATGCCAGCTTATGAGAACGCTGAGGCAGAAATGGTGTGTGTCTTGGTTGGTCCTCAGTCCCCATGGTACCACGACATCCACGCATATCTAAAGAATGGTATCATATCTCCCCATCTCACCAATAACCAACACCAAAACCTTATTCGTAGAGCTTCCCGCTACACTCTTGTAGCCAACACCCTTTATCATCGCGGGTATCACAATGTCCTATCTAGATGTTTAGATTCAAATAAGGCCGTCCTGGCCTTACAAGAAGTTCACGTTGGAATTTGCGGTGCCCACACGAGTGGCATGGTTCTAGCAAGGCCGCTGCTTAGAGTTGGATATTATTGGCCAACAATGGAACATGATGCGTGTGAATTTGTCAAGAAATGTCTCCCATGTCAACAGCATGCCAATTTGATACATGCACCAGCACAGGATCTACAGCCTATTGCACCACCATGGCCTTTTTCATGTTGGGGCCTCGACCTCGTTGGCTTGATCACCCCCCTCTCTTCGGATGGACACAAGTATATCATAACAGCCACAGAGTACTTTACCAAATGGGTTGAAGCAATTCCGCTCACCCTAACTACTGGCATCCAAATATCCAAGTTCATCCTTTACCACATCATCTACCGCTTCAGCATACCATCTACCATTTTCATAGACCATGGCACACCTTTTGAAAACTAGCATGTGGATGATCTGTGTGCCAAACTCCACATCCATCACCGTTTCTCGAGTCCATATTTCCCTCAAGGAAATGGCCAAGCTGAGGCAACCAACAAAACTCTTTTAAAAATCCTCAAGAAGGTTGTCAATGATTCTGGTCATGACTGGCACCTCCAAATCAATCCTGCCCTTTGGGCCTACCGCACTTCCTATCGCACTCCCACAGGCACCACCCCATATTCCCTTGTATATGGTGCTAAAGCCATTCTGCCGATTGAGGTCGAGCTCCCATCATTGCGAGTCTCCATGAAGAACTATACAACTGATGAAGACTATCGTGTGGCCCGGCTCACACAGCTAGATCTACTAGATGAAAAGAGACGGCAAGCCTACAATCACCTGGTTGCATACCAGAATCGACTCAAGAGGAGTTATAACAAGAAGGTCCATCCTAGATAGTTCCAAGTCGGTGACATGGTTCTCAAAGAAAATCAAAAGGTCCAAGCAAATCGTGAAAAGAAAGGTAAGTTTGAGCCTACTTGGCTGGGCCCCTATGTGGTCACCTCATGCTTCGGCTCCGGCGCTTATCAGCTATCTACACCAGAAGGAGAGCCTTTGAATGATCCAATCAACATCATACATCTGAAGAGGTTCTATGCCTGAACCAGATCCTACATATTCAAAAAATCCATAAAAAATTGAAAAAAGCAAAAAAAAAGCAAAAAAAGGAAAAAAGCAAAAAAAAAAAATCGTCCAATGGTGAAAACTTGGCAATTCAGGTGCCTTGGACAAGTATGTTGGTGAAAACCTGGCAAACAGGCACCATACATAATGGACCGAGCCCTTATCTATCAAACTCCCATCCCACCATCTCTGTCCTTTTTCCCTCAACCTTCAGCAACACCACCAATTCCTCTTGCACATATCTTGTACCATATCTTGCACATATCTTGTACCATATCTTGTATCCACTCTTGTATATCTTGTACACTCCCCTGTGTAGAGCAATCCTTCCTGTATATCCTGTATAGTGAGATCTCCCTATCCCCAATCCTGAGCTTTTGTACCTATTCATTGTATATCTTTTCTCGTCCATTGTACATCAGTCCTTGTCAGTCCTGCAGCAGCATTTTGATCAGAACACTTTGTCCTACCCAGCCTTGTACTTCAACAACATCAATTGTCGACTATTCTTGATCACCATGATTATTCTTTGACTTCATCATTTGCCAGCGAACAACAACACTAATCCTCTCATCAATCCGCGGGTCCTTGAGGATGTATCCTTCCTCCTGTCAGATCCAATCTTCCACCAAGCACACCAGGTCTGTGTCGATGTATCTTTCCACACTTTCAGACCAATCTTCCTGCCATCAATCAAATCAAATCTCTCTCCTTGGCAAAGGATGTCTTTTTGGAGTTTTCATTTTGACCTTGGATTTTGTCCTTTGGGTCTTGTTAATCTTTTACAGCTTCTCATTGTTCTCTACTCAACATCACCATGATCCTTTATATCATGGTGTGCTGCGAATGAGGATCATCTGGGGCAAGGTCTTTTGATCTTTTGCTTCTGCTTGTGAGTCAGTCGTGTGTTTGTGGTTTCTTCAGCATCATTTCCACCATGCCTCCTTCGGGTTTCATGTGCGATGCTGGGGCAACCCTGCGTGTCTTTTTCGCGTCAGTCCTATGCAACGATGGTGACAAGGCCTCGTGATCCCAGTATCCATGGTAGGTCTCTAGCATTGCTATATTAAACTAGGTTGTGCTCTCCACATTTGCACTTGGAGCTTCCCCATCTCCCCTACATCCTGCATCATATAGATTAATCTTGCATCCTCATGTAGCTGCATCCTGCATTTTGCATTCCATCTCATCTTGCATTCACTCATCTTTGCTCTTGGACGCTTGGTTATTTATCTCCCCTTCTTCCTAGGTCCTTCCTTCTCTGTTTCCTTTCGAGAAAATTCCACAATGTTTACTCCTTGCGTTATTTTCTCGAGGGGGCACAATCCCTTATTCCTCTAAATTCTAGCCTGGGGCATCTTATTTTCTTATCTTTGAAGCCATGCCACTTGCGGCATCGCATCAAAGAGGGGCAAAATGTAGACACCTAAAAATCCTTTAGAAAATAAAGTATTTTTATTTTCTGAAAAATCCCTGATGACATCATCATTTATTAATTAATTAATTATTTAATTAATTAATTTATTTTTATGTCATTAAATCCCTTTTTCTTAATTAAAAATATTTAATTAAGAAATCCCTCCCAAAAATGTTTAAATCTTATTTAAACATTAATCCCCTATTTATTAATTATTTTAATTAATAAATTGACCAAAAATCCCCCAAAAAATAATTAATTTATTTTTTGACCAAAAGTTGGCCTTTTTTCCTAAAACCACTAACCTCTTCCAAAATCTTCTAAAACCCTCTTTAATTACGATTAAAGGCTAATCCCATCATTTTCTAACCCTAACCCCAACTCAAAATATTTAATTAAGATTAAATATTTAATCCTTATGTTTATTAAATTTATTTTAATAAATTTTCTCAAACCTAAACCCATGGAAATAAATAAATCTTTATCTATTTCCTAAAAATCCTTATTTATCCTAAGGAAGTGCTAGACTCTTCTAGAAAGTCCTAATCCTAATCCTAATCCTAATCACCTCCCTAACCTTGTCACATTCCCTAACCAAGATTAGCCAACTCCTAAACTTTAACCAAAGTCAACAAACTTCTAGAGGCTTCTCTTACATGCATTTATGATGCATTTAAAGCCTCCTTATCCCTCTTACATGCATTTATGATGCATTTAAGAAGCCCCTCACCCCTTTCTTACACCCTTTGACCTTAAGGCACATTTCCCAAATTGTGCACATTCCTCCCATCTTTCAACCCAATGCCCTTGTGACACTTGTCACAAGGAGGTGGCCTTGAACTAGCACAATCCATGTGCTCCCCTTTGAATGAATCTTGGCCTCTCTTAAGGATTTTGATCCTAGCCACTCATTCATCCTCCCAAAAGTCTATAAATAGTCCTCATTTCCAAGAGCAAAATACCCATTCACCTTTCATTTTATGCATTGTTATCATGTCCATTTAGCTCTAGACTTAGCATGAGCAATACTAATTGTTAGTTTCTTTTTATCATCTTCAAGCTTTCTTAAAGAACATCATAGCTTAGTAATAATAGATTAACATAGTTTCTTTTATTGTTTTGCATAGCATATAACATCATATCACACCTATATTAGGTCTAAAATCAATCTTAGTATGCATTAGAATATGCTCCAAGTGCTTAGAGAGCACACCCACATCCCCTTAAGCAAGAGCAAATCAAACAATGCTTGAGTGCACCTGTTTTTAGCTCAATCTTGAGGTGGCTTTGGTTTTGTTTTCATGTCTTATGCTATTTTTTAGTTCATGAACATGTTAGATTAGTCTAATGTTTGAATGTTTCAGCCTTTCAAGACAGGTAACAGGTTCAAAATCATAGTCTACAACATTCTTATTATATTCAATTTGATTTGCAATTGATATTTTAGTATGTTTTAAGCAAGAAAGGCATAATATCTCATATTTTAGTAATAATTCTCATTTTAGAGCTATCTCTAATGGAATCTTGTTGAGAGTCTTTTATTAGCATCTTTAATTAGAGAGTCATAGGATGTTTATTATCATTATTTTCATTCAATGGCTTCTAAATTGGTTTATTTTCTCATAATTGAATTGATATATTGACAAACTAATCCTAAGAAGGTATTTTTGATACACATAACCCACCATGAGACTTTTATCCTCAAGAAACCCTAGAGGACTCGAGTGATGAAAATTTTAATCCAAGTTCTATAGAAAACCTTGAGCATGCACATATCATAGATTTAAGCAATACAATGTATGAACCCTAAAAAAAAGTCACGTCCTTAAATCTTATGAATTTGAGCCTATCCAATGATACCTTATCCATTACATACATGGAACTAATTGATTGGGATTCTACAGGGCCAAATAACATGTCCATATTTCTAAATGATAATTCCTTTGTCCTATACCTAAATGCAGTTGAACCCTCTTCTACCAATGAAATATATCAAGGATAAATAATGATAGAAAGTGTTCAATATCTTAGGCATGAAAGAAAAGAAAAGAAAGAGAAAAAATTAAGGTCTAGTGGTGAAAACCACAATGTGGCAGTGCTAGATCAAGAAAAAGTAAAAAAAGACATTTTCGAAGGTGAAAACCCAACTGTGGCACCTAAGGAAGAGAGATTGGACACTTTACCCAAGAATTATGAGGAAAGATCATCTATTTTGATTGTACCCACATAAAAAATTCAACATTGGTACAAAATTAGAACCTAAGATTATACATCTTGCAACTTCATTGTCAAAAGATGAAAGAGAGGAATTTATAGAGTTTTTTTAAAGAAAGACAAGTTAATTTTTCTTAGTCTTATAATGACATGCCAAGATTGGATCCAAATATCATTATGCACCATTTGAACACTAAGCCAAGAGTCAAACCAGTTAAGAAGAATTAAGGAAAATGCATCCACCTATTACATTACTAGTTAAAGTTGAATTCAAAAAGTTATTGAAGGTTGGTTTCATTAGAACCATTTACTATGTTGAGTGGATCTCCAACATTGTAGTAATTTCAAAACCTAAAAAATCAATCAGAGTATGCATAGACTTTAGGGACCTTAATTTAGAATTTCTTAAAGATTATTTTTCACTACCAAGTATCGATACAAATATAGTAGATTTGATGGTAGGTCATACTATGTTTTCTCTCACGGATGGGTTTAGTGGATATAATCAAATTAAAATTTTTCCTAAAGATTAGGACAAGACTACCTTTACATGTGCTTGGGGAACATTTTTTTGGAATGTGATGCCCTCCAGTCTCAAAAATGTCGAAGCAACTTATCAAAGAACTATGACTACCATATTTCATGACATGATGCAAAAATTCCTAGAAGACTATGTGGATGAAATCTTAGCCAAATCTCTCTCAAGAGAAGAACACTTTCCAATTATAGAAAGGATTTTTACAAGGCTTGTGTAAGCTATGAAATGTGTTTATTAGGAATATGAAAACAAGTTAAACATAAAAAAAAACAAATCAAAACTACACTTATGCTAAGACAAAAGAAAGCGAGAGAGAGAGAGAGAGAGAGAGAGAGAGAGAGAGAGAGAGAGAGAGAGAATGCAAACTCCCAAATGAAGCCTTCTTGATGTTTGGATTTGTCCAATAGATTGGATGTGTGGTCATGAATAATGCTTCAAGCTTCAAATGTAGAAGGAAAATTTGGCATTATGAGGTTATGGTTGATGTTTTTGGCTCTCAAATGGGCATGATAACTTTTCTCTAATGGTGGATGAAAATGAAGGAGAAGAGGGCTCAATTTATAGGCAAGAGGAGGGATGAACATACGGTCAAGATGCAAACCTGAGGAAGGGTCAAGATGCATTTGAGGAGAATCACATGGATTTTGCTTTCTCAAATGCATCTCATTGTGACAAGTGTCACAATGGGAGAGGTTGGAATAAGTGGGGGAATGTGACCATTTTGGGAGATGTGAGAGGGGAAAAATGTGTAAGAGAAGGATGGAGTATGTAAGGGATGTGTAAGAGCATTTAAGGTTGACATGATGTGAGGGAATTGGGGGATGTGAGGATGTGACATGAGGGTTGATTTGTTTTGGCTTAGGATTTCTTAATCCATGGATTATGATTGTGCAAATGTTTAGGAGATGATTAGGCTTGGATTAGGAGGAAAGTGAGAGGTTTAAGAGGATGTGCTGGGAGGAGAGAGAATGAGTGGAGGGTTGAATTAGCTAATCATGGGTCATTAGCTAATCAAGATTGATTAGTATGGGTGAATGGGTTGGGTTGAGTATGAACTACATGTTAGGAGTTTTGGGATGGGTTTAGTTGAGGGTTAAGGTTGGAATTAAATATTTTATTTAATTCCAAGTGAGAGGAAAATGGGGTTTTATGAATTAATTTAAATAGATAAGTATATCTATTTGAATTAATAGAAGAATATGGATTAATTAATTATTAGACTATAGGTTTGCCATTTAGATAATTAATTGGACTATAGTTAATTAATTAAATTAATTAACTAGGGGATGACATAAATTAACCAAATAATAATATTTAATTAATAGGATGTCCTAGGAGAAAACTTAATAAGATTACTAAATTATGTAATCAAATTCAGGTGTCTACATTTTGCCCCTCTTCGACATAGTGTTAATATAACATTATTTCAAAGATATTTTGACAATAATAGATGACACAAAGAATATAATAGGTAGTGAAAATGCCCCAAATTACGGGCCAGGAAGTTAGAATGGGTGATGCCCCCTCGAGAGGGCGGCAGGGAAAGAAAAGGAGGCCTTTGCAGCATCTCAAAAAGAAAAGGGATAGAAGGCATGTTGCGGGATAAGAAGGGGTATGAACAAGGAAAAGAGAGATGAAAAAGGAAAAGGATGGAGAGATTTGATAGAATGGGAGGAAAGGGCGATGAAAAAGGCATTTGGGAGGAAAAAAATGGCGCTGGGGAGGGAAAAAATGGGGCTGGGGAGGGCCTTTATAAGGGCTGGGAGGGCTAGAAATAGGTCATTTGCACACTTTAGAGTCTAGAAATTGAGATTTTGAGCTTTGATAAGTGAGGACAAGATGATAAAGAGAGGGAGACTAACTGATTGTTCAGAAATGGTGCGACGTGTCTGACGACACAGGGTCCCTGACCGATAGGTAGGCTGAAAAAATGCACCTTATCCTTAAGTATTTTAAGCATTTATTACATGTTTTAGGATGAAAACATGTGATCCCATAAATGAAGGATCATCAGTAACATGCCCACACCTGTGGGAATGTGTTCCCACAAAAAATGCAAGGGGAGGGGGAAGGGGGTTTAGTCAATTTTTTTGCGGGATCACAAAAATCTAGGGGCTAGGGGGATTCCTGGCGGGATCGTGATCCTGCACGACATTTTTGCGGGACCGCGTTCCCAGACCAAAAACACACCAGGATGCAAAAAAAATGCATTCCTGGGGGGAGGGGGGGTTAGATGGGTGGCACATGAATGCATTCCTACATTGATACAGGGGATGGGGAACTGACATGATCTCGCAATAGGGAATCTTTGCGGGAACGTGAGGATTAAAAGTTTGCGGGAACGTGGGAAAAGGGTAGGTGGTGAGAATGAGGGAAAGAAATAGTTTGTTGGCATAGAGGAAGTTTTGACACTTTGGCTTGGTTTGGGTGTAGTGGTCACTGGAGTGGATGACAAGTCTAGAGTGACACATGATAGTTTTAGTGGTGGGGGAGCAGTTTACACTGGTAGAGTGGGATTGAGTGGATGCACTCAGGTTGGGATACTTGGCTCGGATGCCCCAGAGGTGGACCTTCATGGCATTGGTGACATCACTATTTCATTTGCCAACTAGGGAGATGACTGTGACCTTAGAGGATGTGTAAAGGATCTTTCGGCTATTAGTCTAAGGTACACTAGTTATGGCGGGGAGATACACATAGCTACAGGTGGTGGCCCCCTTATTAGGGCCAGGTATAGCACCGGTCTTGCGACATAGACAGTTCACCTTGGCAGGGCATGCGACAGTAGCACCGATAGCATGATGACTTTATTTTTATGTGTGTGGACTAGTGTTGGGGTACATTGCCCAGACACAAGAGGGACATGCATGACACTGACACTAATCTCAGGGATTGTACAGATTGTCGACACAGGTGTCCCAACAACATGGGGGACCCTTATGTTGGTTGAGATGTACATGGATCTTCATTAGATCATATATCATGGAGTAGAGGGGATGGGGAGGAGCTTTGGTTTTGCTTCCCTCCTAAAGGTATGAGTGTGGGAGCACATAGTCGTGCTATGACCCTTAGGCCAAGTTGATAGGTAGTTGCAAGAGCTTGCTACATACAGTTGGAGGGATTTATTGATGTATCAGGGAGTGGGTGATACTAAATATTGATAGGAGACACTTGAGGGGATCTGGGATGAGATCACCTGATAACTATATCTAGGGCATGCACCATGGATAGAGGATCAGAGGGAGCTTCTGTATACCCCACTGTCGACATTTTTGACGAGGAAATGGGATTACATTATTGAGTAGTATATGCTAGATAGGGTCACACGATAGTTTGGATTCATGTAAGATGTTCCAGGTGCTACACATAGGTATCAATGATCCATGTGAGAGCGTATTACTAAGTTTGGGGCTGCATAGGACAAGACAAGGTTGCTTGCTAAGTATCAGGTGTTTCAGTCATTTTGGTGCGATTGGATGGGCGGAGTAGCAAATCTAGGGACTACACCTACATACGATGGATGGTTTTGAGCACCAAGAGTGGTGGGGAGATCAAGGTTACCCACCGGTGGGGAAGAAGCACCTACATATAGGGGCTAGGGGAGGAGAGGGGGGAGAGGGAGAGGGAGAGATAGAGGAGGAGATGGAGACAAAGATAGAGACAGAGATAGAGGAGGGGGAGGGGATGGGGGAGGAGGAGATGGGGGACATATACCTTCAGTACAGGTAGAATGTGGAGGGCCACCACCATCACCAGGACCACCACCATTGGTAGGGCCACCTCTAGCAATAGGACCACCACTAGTGGCAGGGCCACCACCACCACCAGGGAATTCAGAAGGAGTGGGGTCATCTAGAGGAAAGGGGGATGATCTAGTAGGGTGTTTCACCTCACTATAGGCTGCATATGATCAGGATAGTCAGATGTTCTGGGATGTACAGGGTGAGAGAGACACCTTGATAGCATAGTTAGCATAGTTGATAGAGGAGGAGTTGATGACTATTGATGAGAGAGATTAGTTGTGGTGAGAGAGGGATGCATTGGTGGCAAAGAGGGATCAGCTAAGAGGGGAGAGAGATGGTTTGTGGTAAGAGCGAGACTTTATACAAGGGGAGAGGGATATGGCTGTCCAGCAATTGAGAGGGGAAACTAGCACATGGGGTTCTCAGGATCAATTAGGGGAGGTATCCCACCTATAGAGGGAGCTCACTAGGATGAGTGAGCATATCAGGTGGTATAGAGGTACATATCATGCATCAATGCCTGTAGAGCGATGCCAACATTATAGGCATCCTAGCCACTCAGGGGCCAAAGGGTTAGGGACTAGTGGGAGTTTAGGTGCAAGGGCTGGCAGTAGCTAGAGGATAGGGGTAGCATGCCCATGATTGAAACTTCTGACAGGAAAAGATAGGGGAGCTATCAGTTAGGGCACACACAGAGTCAGCAGCAGTCAGCCAATGACTTGGTAAAGATGATGAAGGATGAGGTGTCGGGGGCTGGAATGGAGGTAGAATCTAGGATAGAGCATTGAGTCATATAGGTATAGGGTATAGGTACATAGGGCTTGGTGGGGAGACATGCATTGTTATAGGATCCAACATAGGTTGATCCTTTGGCCAATGATGTTGACATGCAGCCTCCCTCAGGAGAGGTAGATAGGCTATGATATGCTATGATTTTGATTATTTATTTTAGCTATTCATTAATGGAGGGCACATTCCCTATGTATTTTATATTTTTACTCTTGAATGGACATGGACTGGGACATACATGTTATTCTTTCATTCTTTGGGATGGGACAGGCTTGTATTCTTTATGATGATATATACATGATGAGCTGGGGTGGGATATGATGTGCGATGATGGATGCATAAATGTTTATGATGTACTGACAAGGGTGATGTAGGATGTGATGTTATGTTCTATATGATGTGAGACTGACATGTGTGTGATGTAGGGTGCGAGGTGTCTTATGTGATTTTGATATGATATGTGTTTATATGAGATGCAGTTACTAATGTTTTTGTGGATGCAAGATGGGGTGCAATACTTTATATGTATGATTTATGTATGTTATGATGGATGTACATATGGATATATAATGTGTTAACAATGCAAGATAAAAAATGGCTTAACAATGCAAGTTTAAAATGAACCTAAATGGTAATGATGAGCTAAAATGCCTTAATGAAAGATAATGAATGAATTTAAAATGAATCATAACAATGCAAGATTAAAATGAATCTGAATGATGAGGATGAACTAAAATGCCTTTAAAATGAATCCTAACAATGCAAGATTAAAATGAAGCTAAAATGGATTAACAATACGAGATTAAAATGAATCTTAAAATGGATTAACAATGCAAGGTTAACATGACTCTAAAATAGATTAACAATGCAAGGTTAAAATGAATCTAAAATGGATTAACAATGCAAGATTAAAATGAATCTGAAATGGATTAAAATGAGCAATGAGATGAAATGCAAGTGAAAAGTGAATGAAAAGTGAATGTGGAATGAAAGAGGACATACCGTGGATGCTTTTTAAAGGATGAAACGATCCTAAATGAATTTTAATAATGCAAGCTAAAATGATGAACTTGAGATGAAAATGATTAAATGAGGTGAATAATGAAATGAACCTAATGCAAGATAAAATGAACCTAAAGTGAAGCAATAGATGTAATGAGGGATGAGGAGGCAAAAATGAAATGAGTTAATGCGACCTAGGATAGTGACATCAAATGAAATGTATGTAGGATGATGGGGGGGATATACAGATGCATATGGGAGATAGGAGGTGGGAGGTGAGGACGGGGTGGAACAACATATCATTTCCTGATTGACCCCTCACTGAGGGGTGAGGAGGTTGGTGTGGAATGGATGGTGAAGAGGGGGTATTTGCACAATCAAAATCCATGGGTGAGTTGAGGGTGAATGAAGTATTTAGGTTTGCATCAAGATGAGGTGTGATGTGGGGATGAAGAAAAATGGGTGAAAAAGAATGTAAGGATGATATTCTGGGGGATTGCTGAGGATTGTGTGGGTGAATTTTGTACCTAATCTGTAGACACAACATTTCAGTAAAACATTAGAGGTTAGCTATAATCAAAATCGTGCAAAATTGATATCTAATTTAACCAAGCGATTTACTGCCTTCTAGTAGGTATGAGATTAATGTTCTCAGATTGTTATCGAGATCAGTGACCTAGACGACACCTAAATGAAGGATTTGAATGCAAAAGATGGATATGAAATTAAATGCAATTAATCTATTTTTTTTTGGTATTTCTATGCAATAAGAATGCTAAAAACTGATATGAATCTATGCTAATATGGAAATTGATATGCTAAAATGATCTAACAATGATATGAAAAAGAATTTAAATGAATGTAAAAAAAACAAATTGATCTCACAATAGCGTTGATTCGCAATAAGCTTTGATTCTCCCAATTCCAATTCTCCAACGTGATTGTGCAAAAATATGAGATAATTGGATGCAAATTTGAGAGATGAATTATGAAGAGCTGAGCCTTGTTTTTATAGAAATCCAAGGCTTTGGAGGTTGTGAAAGAAAGCCATAAATCACTCAAATAACTCAGATTGATTTTTGAGTTATTTTTAAATAACAGATAATTAAGTCACAAAAATCATGCAAAAGCATAGTTCAACTCGAATTAGAAGTTTAGATCCATTTTAAAACTCAAAAAGATGTTGAGTTTCAAAAAGCTAACAACTTGCATTGATTTTCCAATTTTGAGTTTAACTGGTCCTTGAATGTGCACATGGATAATTATGATTTAATAAATAAATAAAGTGATTTATTCTCAACTTAACTGCTTTTTGAAATAAAATAATTAATTTATGGGTTAATTAACTATTTTATCAAACTTTTATTAAAAACTATATTATTAAATAATGACAACCTGCTTTAATCAATTAAATAAGAATTTAATCAATTATTCATAGGAATTTTGATTTATTGTCAAAATTAAATAATACAATTAATAATAGATAGAATTAAATTTAATTAAACAATTAAGTGGCAAATATTAAATCTAATTAATTAAATATGCAAAATATTTAATTAATCAAATTTTAGGATAAATGTGATTTATTGCCAAATAATTATAAAATTAAAGATAATTATGATGATTAGGAATATTCCCCGATGCAGAATTTAAGATAATCAATTATGATTCGATGATGTTTAGATGTGCCTTAAATTAGGACTTTGATGTCGATTTTGTTTGAATTGAAGATGTAGGAGATTAATGAACTTATAGCCCATTTTTGGGGTATTACATTTTGCCCCTCTTTGAATTACTATGCGAAGTGCAGTGGTTCAAAGATAGTCTGTGTTTGATAAAGATATGAAACTGATGTTTGAAATTGATAATTGATATGAGACAGAAGCTAATTGATATTGAATTGATATGGAGATAATAGGTCCTGAATGACCAAAGATAATGTTCACTATAACAACAAATGAACCTATGATTATGAAAAAGTGTCAAAATGCCTGATTCCAAACTTTAGGATTGCAAAGAAGTGAGTGACTGGTTCTAGACTCGATTGTCTTAGCAGAACTAGCACGTATCACATCCGAACCCTTCAGTTGCTGAAGAACCAAGGAAAGAACACTATGATCCAATGGTTGCAAAAAATGATACAGTTTACAAGATTAGGAGAATACCAGATTGATATGGATCTTAATGAATCTGATATGCCCCAAGTAATGATAGATTTTCCCTGAGCGATGAGGTCTTTTGATGATTCAGTAACTAGACATGATTGTTTGTCTTGATTACTGATGAAAGATATTGATAGAAATAAGATATGATTTCAAATTTGATTATAGACTTTGAATGATGTGCAATACCATGCCCCCTTTGGGATTAAAATTGAAATTTGACAAGAAAAGTCAGCGGTGAGAGTTCAGAAGCATGTTAATTGATTGGAAAAATGGTTATACACATTCAAAAATGCATTCTGCATCGTTGGAAGGTCCCAAAAGATCAAGTTTGACTAGGTTTGACCATGAGTTGACCATGGTTGACCAAGTTGAAATTTTGATAGTTTGACGTAAGGTAATCAGTTAAGTTGAATACTAGATTTCTGTGATGATTGAAGGTCGATTATGCAAGTAGTTAATAATATGAATGATCTCAGATTTGAATTTTGATCCCGAAAAAGGATTCTACTTGTTGCTTCGTTGGAGGAACCTTCGTGTAAGATTCAGCTCTTGTTAGATTTGAAGATGTGATTTGAAGAATTGTTTAAGCTTTGAAGTTCGTTTAGTCATTGTGAGATCATGCAAACATGCAAAATGCAAAGAGACA
Source organism: Chamaecyparis obtusa (assembly GCA_027943335.1). Classification (NCBI taxonomy): domain Eukaryota; kingdom Viridiplantae; phylum Streptophyta; class Pinopsida; order Cupressales; family Cupressaceae; genus Chamaecyparis; species Chamaecyparis obtusa. Next base: position 2,345,722 of record BSBK01001439.1, read on the forward strand.
TGCAAAATGAAATGCAACCTAAGACCTAGGACCTAGTCACTGATCATATGTCGATTTGTTATCATCATTAAACTTTTAGGTAACTGGATAAATCAATACAATGCCCACTAGCTATGAAACCATAGACATATGAATATTGATTTGTATGCGCAAGAATCAATACAACACCCACTGGTCAACAACCATGGATATATGAATATTGATTTTGTTTTCGGAATGTCAGATTAGATATAAGCACCAAGGCATAAATGCCAAGATGACTTGAATATCATGTCCATTTTGATATAGTAATTTGTATAAGCATCAAAACATAAATTTAATGATGACCTGAATACGCCTTGCGTGACAAACACATCAAACAACCAAGAGATTATTCTAAATCCAATGTGAATTACCTGTAGTGACCCTTTATCATTCACATCTTTAGGTAAGATCGCATTTCACAGTAGGAGAAAGAACTCACTCAAAAAGACAATATTTAGATCAAACTTCCTTGAATTTTTTGGGTATCAATGGTCGAGGTACGCATGGCCATCCAATTCGAGATAGAGGCTCTTACAGTCGGACACTATTTCAATCTAGAATTTCCAAAGTTGTTAGATTTTCACATACAAGCAGAAGATAAAGAAAAGATTATGCCCCCAGTCATCACTCTCTAAATCCTATAAAGGACATCATCGAAGAGCTCAAAGGGACACAATATGCAAAAATCTCAATGCGAATCAGTAAGCATACAAGGAGATAAAGGCATGTAAAAAGAATAGATTGTTTTCAGTTGAGTTTTGATGTTTGATTGCATTGTTGTAGATGCAAAATCCTTTCTGGAGACAAGACAGACTGAGTAACTCACATGAAGCTTCAAAGGACTCTGACTAGATATGATCTGTCTAAGATACATGGGATACCATAGGATATGACATTGATTGCCCCCAAGTGTTAAACATTGATAGGATACAGACACTTGAGCTGATTGGTGTATAGACTGACTTATTGAAAACTGGAAATGCAGAAACAAACCGGGAGATATGTACAAACTAAAAGCTGGGAAAGACCAAGATTGCATTGATAGATGAAGCATTTGGAACAAGTGGCACCCGTATGCCGAGTTTTGACCATCTTGGCAGAGATTCTATTTTTGCTACCAAGGCACCTGTTTCCAAGTTTTTACCAAGGCACTTTTTTTTTTTTTTTTTTTGTATTTTTCATTTTTTTTTGAATTTTTGATATTTTTGTGAATCATCAAGGCGCCTATTGCTAGGTTTTCACCAAGATTTCATTTTTTTAGGACTTTTTCTAATTTTTAGGATTTTTTCAGGATATTTAACCATAGACTGAATGCCTTAGGCGTAGAATTTCTTTAGATGGAGAATGTTGATTGGTTCTCAGAGCTGTTCTCCTTCAGTCGTTGTGAGTTGATAGGCACCAGAGCCAAAAGTAGCAGTGATTACAAAGGGACCCAGCCAATTAGATTCAAACTTCCCCTTGCGTTCTCAATGTGATTGATTTTTAGGATTCTCTCTCAAAACTGGATCACCAACCTGAAATTCTCTGTGTCTGACTTTCTTGTTGTAGCCTCTAGAAATTCTCTTCTGATATACTCTAGGATGATCATACACTGCTTGTCTACAATCATCTAGTAGTTCCAGTTCTTGCAACCTAGATACTCTGTAGTTGTCATCAGTTACTAGACCATGCATTCAAATTCTGAGTGATGGGATTTCAACCTCAATAGGTAGTACCGCTTCAGACCCATAAAGTAAAGTGAAAGGTGTAGCCCCAGTGGGAGTTATGATACTTGTTATGTTACTTGTTCTGATACTGGTTCTGATACTGGTTCTAATACTTGTTCTGATATGGTTCTAATACTTGTTTTGATACTGGTTCTGATATTGGTTCTGATACTTGTTCTGATAATTGTTTTGATACTTGGTATATTTGATAGCATCTTTTTCTATTTGCAAACTCCCAAACAAGATCATATCATGTAGTCTCAATGTCTAGCAAGGTGGAGAACAAGAGGGATTGACAAGCTAGTGGAAGAGATGGAAAACAAGAGAATAAAGGATAATGAAGGGAAGAAATCCTCAAGGGAAAACTCCTCAAGAATACCCAAGCTACGGAAAAATTGTCATGTAAAGCACAGTTGGACAAGCAATGAAAGGCTAGCATAGGATATAAGTCACAAAAGTGTAATGCCAGAGTAGGAAAGGATGCAGTCCAAAGGAGTAGACATGTCAAGAGGCTTCATAGCACTATGTTTTACTCTTTCTTTCTTTTTTCTTTTTTTAGATCAAGACCAAAGGGGAAAAGGATAGCAATAAGCAAAAATGAATGGAGGAAGATGGATATGAAGGCTAAACATGGAAGGAATGAAAGCAAGATCAGTGTAAGATAGCTCACAAAATAGCCAAATGTTCGTGTATAGATCAACATTGTCAAGATCAAAGAGAGAAGATGGAATGGATGAAATATGTAGAAGAACTACGCATGATGCCTGATTACCAGGTTTTCATTATGGTACTTATCCAAGGTGCTACAAGGGAGTGGTTTTCACCATAGGATGAATTTATTTCTCTTTACTTTTGCTACCAAGGTGCCTGTTTCCAAGTTTTCACCAAAGCACATTTTCAATTTTTATATTTTTCATTTCTTTTTAAATTTTTGGAAGAAGGCAAGCTTTTTGGATAGTTCTCCTTGAAAGGATAAACCATGATATACCAAGGATTCAAATGATATGCTCAAAGATGCTGATAGGGAAAGGGAGATGGAAGAGAAAATAGAGGATAAGGTTTTATGTAAAGCGAGTGAGGTTGGAAGATAGGAGGAATAGGCAAATGAGGAAAAATGATAGAAGGTAGAAGGATAATGCATGGAAGGATTGTAAAAGGGTAGGTGGAAAGGAAGGTAAGATCAACATCAACACATACCTTGAAGGGTGGTGAGAGGATGGAGGAATCATGAATGAAGGAATACATGAAGGAATATGGCAAATGGATAGTAGAAGTTGTGGTTTAGGTGCATGGAATGGAAGAATGCTTTTGGAAGAAGATGAAGTGGAAGTCTTTGGAAGCTTGAATGTCAACTTCACTTGTTGCTCAAAAATAGACTCTTTCAAGAGAGACTTTGGAATCCATATAGCCGTAGGCTTTTCATTTATTTTTGGTAATTTGGAGAGAATATCTTCAATTATGGATTTTAGAACCCATAGTTGTCTTGTAGCTTTTTTTTTAGATATTTCTTTGGACTTTATGCTTACATGTCTATTAGAGGAGACATGGTGATCTTTTTTTGATGGATTCTTGTATTACTTCTTTTTCTTGTATTGAACATTCAAGTTACTTCCAAAGAACTTGGTACTTGTGGAAGAAGAAGGAGGATATGACTGGTTTAGATGGGTGGGTGGATGAAAAAGATTCAAGGGTATGCATCTATGTTGATCTTGAGGAAAGATGGGAGATGGAGGGATGTAAGGACCCAAGATGGATGGAAAATTAGGAGAGTTAGGAGGGGAAAGTGAAGGGACATAAGGAACCAAGATGGAAGGAAAATGTGAAGCCCTTAGTAGTGGTGGAAGAGGTCCAAGGATGGATGTGGAAGATACAAAAGGATAATCAATAAGTTCATCAGCATCTATATGACAACCAAGGATATTAGCATCTTTAGAGTGAGCATTAGAATTTTCAATAGAATCGTGGACATCTTGAATATGAGCACCTTCTTTGATAGGATTGTTCAAAGCTTGCAAAGACTTAGGAAGAGTAGAAAGTGGAAATGAACATGGAGTGGTAGAATAAGAAGATGGAAGATTTTGATCTTGATGAGGATCTTTGGATAGCATAAGCGCATAATTTTTCTCTTGATTTTTAATAGGCTTAACATTGGAAGGAACAACACCATTTTTAAAAACCTTAATGGAAGTATCATCTTTGGAAATTGAAAGTGTAGTAAGGTTATTTTGATTGTCAATAAGCTCAACAATGTAAGTAGTAGCTTGATCTTGCTTAGGAGAAGACTTAAGACATGGTGGAATGCATGAAAAAGGGTGTGTAGGATCAAAAGAACCATGGAACGGATAAAAGACATCGTGAAAAGGAGTGGATGACATGGAGGGTTCTTGATCTTGATCTTTCTTTATGTTCTTTTCTTTATCATTTCTAGAGTCCTCTTGACATGGAGCCACTTTTAAGGACAAGGGATCATATTGGGATTGTATGGAAGACTTTGGAAGAGATGGTGGAGGACTAGCTGAAGTAGGGATTATATCATATGAAGGCTTAGGCTCTTTAGGTTTATCATTATTGAAAGTATTTGTAGCCAAGTGAAGGTTAGCTTGAGTATCTTTAAGAGGTAGCCCTGGAGGATAACTATAGGGAACCACATGAAAAGTATCAGGGCTTTTGTCGGATGAAGGTTCTGTGAAAGATTTGAAAGACTCAAAAGCTTTAGGAAATGTATGAGTATTGGAGGAAGTAGGGGATGTAAGGGAACCATCAGAAGACAAAGGTTCAACATTAACATGACTTTTTTTGAGAAGATAATCTTTATTTTCAGCCTGAGAGTTCTTAGAGGAGAGATCCTTATAGTATTGACGTTTCAAGCTAGCACGATGCATTTTATAGTCCTCAGCAGTAGTAGAAGGATCATAATCAAGGTATTGTCCACAAAAGCCATCAAAGTCTCTTTCAAAATTAGAATCATATGGATCACCATCATGATCTATCCAATGTGATGGCCCATTTGTAGTAAGTAGGAACACACGACGAGGAGGACTCTTAGGAATAGAGGTGTCATAGGTATCATTACATTGTTTATCGTCATAGTCATCATAGTCTCCAAAGATTGATGTGTCACTCTCTGTGGAAGAGGTATCATAAGGGTTGTCACGTTGCTCACATTTTGTCTGAGGGCATAGTGACATGTATAAGTCTTTATCAAATGAAAAAGAGCATAGAGTTTCCATGGAGAACTCATTAGGTTTCTTTTCTTTCTCAAGTTTGTCAAGCTGGACTTGCATAGCTTGCAGCTGCTTCATCATAGCGGTGATTAGAGCTTCTTCCTCTTGTGTACTGATTCTTTGAGACATGTGTACTAATTCTCAATGGTTACTGCTCTATTCCTAACACAATGATTTGTTCAACAGATTCTGAAAATAGGCTGAAAAAGCTAAATATCTGGCAGTTCTGACAATTTTTTGACAACTTTCAAAAATTTTCCCAAATGACACTCTGCAGACTCGTATGATAGTTGGTAATGAAATGATAGTTGAAAAACTCATCCGACAGTTGCAAGCAGGATTTTGACTTTTAGAATTTGCTGGCATGAAAACTCATATGACACTGGGTACTCAATCATATGACAGATGGGTTGTAATGAAACAACACTTGGAAAAACTTGTATGACTTTTGACTTCCTAAAATGATTTTTGACTCCAGAAAGGATTTTACGTCAATTTTTGCAAAATTTTGAGTTTGTAGATTTGGATTGTTTGCAAATTTCAATATCCAGATTTGAGGATTGTAACAGATTTGTTCATTTTTAGTAACCAGATAGATAAACAAGCACACAAAATAGCAAGCACATGATTTCAAGCATGTCTGAAAACAATGAACAAGGGCAAAAGCAACCTTGCGCATGAACAATCAAGTGACTTATTTGTTCTAATCCTTAGAAGCGCTAATTGTGTATGTTCCAAAAATATTTTGCAATAATGCACATATACCCTATAAAATGAAAATTTGGCATCGCTAGGGTTTTTAGTAATGGTTTGACTCTGCAACTTTTATGATCCAAAGGGGTGAAATCCAATCCCGGTGCACCAGGGTTTTGACACAGTCCGAGAACTTAATCTTCAGGAGCTGCTAGGAAGATCTGACAACCCAACAATGAATCATACCCGTGGAGATTTCTTCCACAAGGACATTTATATAGCGGCTATCACTACTATGGTGAAATGGCTATGACCGCTTGAGGTTCCGTCAACGCAGTTTGCCCTGTGAAGGGATTGTCCGCTACGGTTAACCCTCTCTAAAGATGACTCACAATAGTATACCACAAGGGGACTTGGCTCCAGATCCAAGGTTTTTGACACCTTTTCACTTTTAACCCAAACAAAGTAAGGAGATTAATCCGACACGCTAAGACAAAGTTTTGCTTCACCAAGGTCTATGATGCCAACTCCACATGATCTATCAACCCCTCTGGGGAGAGAATGTATCAATCAATAAGAGAAGGTACACTAACTAATTTTGATTCACCAAAGCTCGTAATGTCAACCCCACGTGATCTATCAACCTCTCCTGGGAGAGAATGTATCGATCAATAAGAGAAGACACACTAACCAAGTTGAATGTGAAATGCACTAAGTATCCTCCCTACCTACAAGGATTCTATAATCAAGAAGGATTTTGTTGGGAATCCAATCTCTCAAGAATCACGAATAGTGTTCATAGGGCCTAATTACTATGTGAGCACAGATATATTCCCGAAAACAAATCTACCAAAAGTACCCAAAAAGCAGAAAGAGGAACACTTAACACTTAAAGGGAATATGAGATGAGTCCACAAGGTGGAGCACTTAACACCTCACACAAGCTGAAAATGAGTCCCCAACTTAGAAAACAAGTGAGTTCCTAAAAGCACAAAAGAGTTGCCAAGTGGAACACTTAATGCTTCTGTCCTATTGACCCCTCCCCTTTATGGCACTGAGATTGCAACCACGGGGTGGAAATGAGGGGCCGGTAGATTAGCGAGTCTAATAACCCAAGATAGAAATCAAGATCAATCACAAGTATCTAAGACTACTTAATGAATCCTTAAGGGGTCACAACCTAGTATCAATTATGCAAGTGTGGAAAACAAAAGCATGAAAAGAATCACCCAAGCTAGACACATGAGAGATTTATTTTAAGTCCCAAATTGAAATGTCATTAGATGAAGGAGAATACCTAGGATTCTTGCAATGTGCTTAGTAGATTTTACTTGATTTTTAGCAATTTTTTCTGAGCTTTACTATGCAAGCAAGCTACGAACTCTCCAACAAGCCAACAAGCAAACAAGATATGCAAGGTATATTCAACTTATGAAAACCCTAGGGTTAGATCTAAAAATCAATTGTTAGGAGCAATAATAACTAGAAATTAATCCAAATGACAACTCATATCATGCATTGAATCATATAAAAAATAAGTGCATACCCATCACAAAATTTTAATTTTTTTGCACTGCATTTGACCTAGTCAACAAGATCTAATTTTTTTTGATATGATTTTGGCCACAAAAATAGAAATTCAGAATAGAGACCCCTACTAAAAAATAAAGAGCTTTCCAAAAATGCAAAAATTTTAGAAAAATCTTTTTATTTGTGTCCTAGAGACCTATTTTATCAAAACAGACTAGTTTTTGTAAATTGACTATTTGAGCTATTATATTGTAGCAAAATTTAAAATACAAAGAATGGACCCCCTATAGAATTTAAAGATCTTTCCGAAAATATAAAAATTTATGAAAAATATGCTGATTTGCATTAGATATTAATTTTTTCCAGAATTTCAAGAAAAAATTATTAAAAATTCAAAACATCTCAAAAAATTCTAAATTTTTTACTGTAGCTTCCCTGATATGTCACCAACCTAAAAAAAATATTTTAGACCAAAAATCTAAGCCGTTTGAGAGATAAAATTTTTCATAAATGTGAATGAAGTATAAAATTAAATCTGTGTGTGAATTTTGTACCTGATCTATAGACACAACACTTCAGTAAAACATTAGAGGTTAGCTATAATTAAAATCATGCAAAATTGAAATCTAATTTAACCAAGCGATTTACTACCTTCTAGTAGGTGCGAGATTAATGTTCTCAGATTGTTATCGAGATCAGTGACCTAGACGACACCTAAATGAAGGATTTGAATGCAAAAGATGGATATGAAATTGAATGCAATTAATCTTTTTTTTTTTGGTATTTCTATGCAATAAGAATGCTAAAAACTGATATGAATCTATGCTAATATGGAAATTGATATGCTAAAATGATCTAACAATGATATGAAAAAGAATCTAAATGAATGTAAAAAAAACAAATTGATCTCACAATAGCCTTGATTCACAATAAGCTTTGATTCTCCCAATTCCAATTCTCCAACGTGATTGTGCAAAAATATGAGATGATTGGATGCAAATTTGAGAGATGAATTATGAAGAGCTGAGCTTTGTTTTTATAGAAATCCAAGGCTTTGGAGGTTGTGAAAGAAAGCCATAAATCACTCAAATAACTCAGGTTGATTTTTGAGTTATTTTTAAATAACAGATAATTAAGTCACAAAAATCATGCAAAAGCACAGTTCAACTCGAATTAGAAGTTTAGATCCACTTTAAAACTCAAAAAGATGTTGAGTTTCAAAAAGCTAACAACTTGCATTGATTTTCCAACTTTGAGTTTAACTGGTCCTTGAATGTGCACATGGATAATTATGATTTAATAAATAAATAAAGTGATTTATTCTCAACTTAACTACTTTTTGAAATAAAATAATTAATTTATGGGTTAATTAACTATTTTATCAAACTTTTATTAAAAACTATATTATTAAATAATGACAACTTGCTTTAATCAATTAAATAAGAATTTAATCAATTATTCATAGGAATTTTGATTTATTGTCAAAATTAAATAATACAATTAATAATAGATAGAATTAAATTTAATTAAAAAATTAAGTGGCAAATATTAAATCTAATTAATTAAATATGCAAAATATTTAATTAATCAAATTTTAGGATAAATGTGATTTATTGCCAAATAATTATAAAATTAAAGATAATTATGATGATTAGGAATATTATTAGGAATATTCCCCGATGCAGAATTTAAGATAATCAATTATGATTTGATGATGTTTAGATGTGCTTTAGATTAGGACTTTGATGTCGATTTCATTCCAATTGAAGATGTAGGAGATTAATGAACTTATAGCCCATTTTTGGGGTATTACAAGGATGATTTATGAGATTGGATAAGGATGTAGGTTTGAGCTAGGAAGTTTTATAGGAGGGGGGATATTTATCGAAGCTTGAGCACGGGGTATTCTAAAGGGGAATACCACCATGTAGTTTGAGCACTTAGTTTGATATAGCAACATAAGGGACTAGCCAAAGTTACTAGGAACTTGAGGCCATGTCACTAGCGTTGCATAGGACTGACACCAAAAAGACACGCAAGGGTTGTCCCAACATCACACATGTACCTAGAGGGAAGCATGGTGGAAATGATGTTGAGGAACCCACAAACAACTGACATTTCCTGAGTGCACCAAGTAAACCAAAAGATCACATGTGAGCTATGCCAGGGTCATGTATGACTAAATCAGAGGTAGAAATGAAAGAGTGCAAAAGAACCTGCCCCAAAAGATGTCTCTTGTTGCAGTGCACCATGATATAAAGGATCATGGCGACTTTGAGGAGAGAAACCAAATGAGACCTCAAAACCAACTGAGACCTCACAACCAACTGATAAATCCAAGAAAACATTATGAAACCAATGTGATAAGACCAAAAGACATCCTTTTCCAAAAGAGATTGACCGACTGTGGATGTTGGGATTAGGTCAGATAGGAGGAAAGATGCATCCTACAAGGACATGGCTGGCGGGTTTGACTGCAAATTGAATTATTGATGGGAAAATGGAGAACCTTGGAGAATCATAGTGACACAAGATGCTTATTGAGGGTGTTTAATGATATTGTGGTTATGACGGGCCATGTGTTTTGTGATCAAAGTACTGCCAAAAAAAAAAGGGCATTTCGCACAATCTGGGGACACTATATACAACAGATATTTATAGAAGCTCAGGTAATTAGGATAGGTCAATCAAGTGACAAATATATACAAATCTTTGTGTTTTTTTAGGATAGGACATGCTACAATTGATACAAAAGGCTCAAGATGCAGGATAGTAGTTCTCTTCTATTGATGTGATGGTAAAAACACCTTGGGAATAGGAGGGGTGAGATGAAAGGACAATGGGGTGACGAGTGATGGTGGGTGGGTTTTATGGGGGAATGAGAGTTTGATAGATAATGATATGGTCCATTATGTATGGCCCCTATTTCCAAATTTTTGCTACCATACTTTCCCAAGGCACCCGATTGTCAAGTTTTCACCATTGGACGATTATTTCTCTTTACTTTTTTCATTGATTTTTTTTTTGTAGTTTTAGATTTTTCTCTTTTTGTGAATTTTTTCAGGATCATATACATGGTTCAAGCATAGAACTTCTTCAAATGTATGATATTAATGGGGTCATTAAGGGGCTCCCCTTCAGGTGTGGATAAATGATAAGCTCCAAAGCTAAAACAAGCTATCACCACATAGGGACTCAACCAAGTGGGCTCAAACTTCCCCTTCTTCTCGTGGTTAGCTTGCACTTATTGGTTTTATTTTAGGACAATGTCTCCCACTTAGAACTATCAGGGGTGCACCTTGTATTGAAGCTCCTTTTGAGGCTCTTTTGGTACATGATGAGATGGTAATAGGCCTATTCCCTCTTTTCATCTAGCAGGACCAACTGGGTAAGGCGTGCCACATAGTAGTCTTCATCTATGATGTAATTCTTCATGGACATGCACAATGAAGGGATTTTGACCTTGATTATTAGAAAAAATTCAACACCATATACTAGGGAATATGGAGTGGTGCTTGTGGGGGTATGAAATGAGGTGTGATAGGCCTAGAGGGTAGGATTGATTTGTAGGTGCCAATCATGGTCAAAATCATTGACAACTTTTTCAAGATTTTTAGGATAGTCTTGTTAGTTGCCTTAGCTTGACTATTTCCTTGTGGGAAATATGGGCTAGAAAAGTGTTGGTGGATGTGGAACTGGGCACAGAGTGCTTTGACATGTTGGTTTTCAAATGGAGTGTCATGATCTGTGAAGATGGTGGAGGGGATGCTGAAATGGAAAATGATGTAGTACAAGATTTATTTGGATATTTGGACACCCATGGTTAGGCTAAGTGGTATTGCCTTGACCCACTTCATAAAATTTTCAGTGGCTATTATGATGTACTTGTGTCCATCAGAAGAGTGAGGGGTGATCATGCCAACAAGGTTAAAACCCCAACATGAAAAGGGCCACAGAGGTGCGATGGGTTGTAGATCTTGTGCTAGTGCATGGATTAGATTAGCATGTTATTGACATTGTAGGCACTTCTTCACAAATTCATAGGTGTCATACTCCATCGGCGGCTAGTAATACCCAACTCTAAGTAGCTGCTTTGCGAGGACCATGCCACTTGTGTGGGAACTACAAATTCTAGCATGAACCTCTTGTAAAGCCAAAGAAGCCTCATTTGAGTCTAAACATCGAGATAGGACATTATGATACCCATGAAGATATAGGGTGTTAGCTACGAGAGTGTAGCAGGATGCTCTGTGAATGAGGTTTTGGCATTGGGTGTTGGTGAGGTGAGGAGATATGATACCATTCTTTAGATAAGCATGAATATCATGGTACCAAGGGGACTGGGGACCAACCAAGATGCATATCATGTTGGAGTTAGTGTTCTTGTAAGTGGGCGTGTGTAGTTACTCGGCTAGGAATTTATATTACATCACATCTCGAGGAATTTCTAATAGTGACCTAATAGTCCCCATTGTGTCAACTGCTTTCTTCTAAAGTCTCGACGCTTGTGTGAACTGTATGATGACAAAGTGTTCTTTGAGCTTATCCACAAGCTTTTTATAAGGTAATAGCTTGTCATATTTTGTTTGAAATTCATCGAGGACCTGCTTGATGATCAATTGAGAGTCCCTGAATACTTGTAATTTTGTGATATTCCAATGGATAGCTGTTTTGAGACCTGTGATGAGGGAATCATACTCTGAAATGTTATTGGTACACTGGAATCCCAATTTGAAAGACTTGGGGATATACACTAGTACATTTGAAGCCAAATTCTGACAGCCATTTGTCTAATTTTCCATGACAATTTGTCGACCTTCCGACACATCTGTCCGTCGGTGTTTTTGCATTAGAAATGGTGATGAAAGTGATAACCATCAGTATTCTGACATCACTACCCGTCAGAATAGGCCACATAAATCACAATTTTACTATGGGACTAATATGTCAAAAAATGCTTCTTATGATGTTTCATCGGTCGGAAAGGCGATGGATATTCGGTAGATGTCCGACAAAACTACCTGTCAGAGGTATAGCAGTCCCGTCAGACCAATATGTCAGATTAGGGTTCTACGAATGGTTACTTGTTAGATATTTGACATGAGGAAATTAAGTACCGACACGAGAATTTGTCAGATGAATAGCTCTTCTATCGAAAATGGATTGCAACCTATTAAAAAAATGATGGATTAGCATAGTAAAAATAATAAAGCTCAAGAGACTATCATAGTTGGTCTTCATCTTTAGTCCATATACTGACAAAACATTTTACATTTCATTAGCTCATCAAATAATATACGTTATACATGAAAATATCATCCATTAAATTCTTTCAAATCCCCTCATTTGATGAGCTAACAAAATGTAAAATGTTTTGTCAGCATATGGACCAAGGATGGAAACCAACTATGATGGTCTCTTAAGCTCTACTATCTTTAGTCCTAGCTACTAGGTAAGGGCTGGAAGACTTATACCTATCAATCATTGAGAATAATCACCACCTTGCCTTTATGTACACTGCACAATATCCAATATAAGAGGAGACAAAAAATATGAATGGATAAAAGAAATGAAAGATACAATAAAATTATCTTGTTGTTTAGCTTCTCATAATTGATCGCAGTCTCGTAAAAGTAATTTTATATAATCACTAGCACATCTTGTGCATGGATGAGAAATAGTATCCAAAGTTTCTAGATTCTGAGAAGAGGTATGAGTGGAGGCCAAAAAAGGGATATTTGTGAAGGTTTTATAGACGTAGTACTGAATCATCATCTCTACACTGGTACTCAATCTGGAAACCCTCTCTAGCAAATCTCCACATCTAGAAAATCTCCACAAAAATCCCTTCTGGCCTCTACTGCATATAAATATTCTTAGTATGTAAAAACTCTCCATCATTGATTCCCATCATTTTTCACCATCTCTGTGGACTGATACCTTAAATTATTGAGCTTCTCTTTGTTTGGAGAATAGTTTAACATTCTCTACTTAACAGGGCTAATCGCGTGAAGGTGGAAGCTCATTTGGCCCCTCCTAGGAGCCTCTTATGACCCTTTATGACATTTTAAGACCTCTAAGATATGTATTCTTAGGGGTCATAAAGGGTCATAAGGGGTCTTGGGACACAACAACTGAGAAACATAAATGTAGGCATCATGGTCACAAGTTTTTGGAGACAACATAATTGAGTGGTATACCCAAATGATGAAAAGTAACCACTACTCCTCTAGAACCAAAGGAGTAGTAGTTGCTTTGCATCATCTGGATATACAACACAATTATGTTGTATACCCAGATGATGGAGAGAAACTAGCTCCTGCACCTCCGATTCCAAGTTGACTACATCTGTTGCTTATGAATATAAGGTCCTCCAACAAATGTATTCAATTTGGAATTGGAGGCGTAGAAGTTGCTCTCCATCGCTTGGGTATACAACTCAATTACGTTGTCTCCAAAAAATTGTGACCATGATGCCTAAAATTATGTTTCTCAACTGTCATGTTTATGTGCATGTTTTTATGTGTTTGGGAAGACATCTTTCTAGCCTAGGCCTAGATCCTTTGAAAATTAGCTTCATAATAATGTAGATGACAGATGAGCAATTAGCTTCCCAAGAAAAATCCCATAAATGAACTATGCGTACCCCAATTCCTGTGCCCTTTATGCATACCCAAATGATATATTTGAAACAAAAAGGGTAAGGCTTAAAGAAGTTAATTTTGCATCACTAGACAGATTTGTATATTTTATCCACAATGACCAAACTTCATAAAACATATAGACCTGTCTAGTGATCATATTGTGCTGAAGGTGGTTCCTAATGCTTTTCTGCACTGCAACAGCTATGTAAAGATAAGTAGGCACCACCTTCAACACAATATGATCACTAGATAGGTCTATATGTTTTATGAATTTTGGTCATTGTGGATAAAACATATAGATTTGTCTAGCGATGAAAAATTAACTTCTTTACACCTTACCCTTGTTGTTTCAAATATGTCATTTAGATACATGCAAAAGGCATAGGAATTGGGGTACACACAGTTCATTTGCGAGATTTTTCTTAGGAAGCTAATTTCTCATCTCTGATCTGCTTCATTTATTATCAAGCTAATTGTCAAAGGATCCAAGCCCAGGCTAGAAAGATGTCTTCCCATTCTGTTTAAGCCATATTTCTTATTCTTGTCAAACTTCCTTGGTATGGTAGGCATGCTCTTAGCAGTACTCTTCTTCAATTTGTGTTTGAAAATAAGCATCTTCTTCTTCTTTCTAATTGTAGCCAGAGCTTCCTTTTCATTAGGATTGAACTCCACTTCCCCCATCTCATCATCCTCATCACCCTCATCTGCCATCCTAAGCCCTTCTTCCCTCTCTAGTTCTTCAAGCCTCTACAAGATATCTAGATCAATAAAGTCTGCAACATTGTGTCCATCCATGATCTCAGGAATATCATCTTCTTTCCACTCTTCATTTTCCAAAATATACCACTTCTTCAAGCTTGTAGTCTCTAGTGGTTGCAAATCAATCTTATTACAAACTACAATAAGAGGCTTATTGGCAAACGTAGATTTTATGCTATGAAACAAAGCTTCCTGTTGTGCAATACTATAACCACAGGACCTCGAAACATCAAGGAAAAACAAAAAAACCGCCTTCAAATGAGCCAAGGTAATAATATTGAACATCTCTATGGTGTTCATATCCTCCAAGGGGTGGTCCAAAATACCAAGGGTATTAATAGGATAAATAGCTTCAGACTGTCATAGAGGCCTAATGACTCTGCCTTGTAGCCCACAACATAAAGCACAGTGCTCAAAGCAAAGTACATGTCCATATTGTAGAAATGGAAAAGAAACATAATCATAGAAATATGATTATTTTTAAATGGAATACACCAAGGAGTACCATCAAAAATATTGACCATTTACAATCATGAATAGTGAATAATCAAATAGCTCATTTTTTTATTAGCATGTGTAGTTTCTGTGTATATGAAAAATGAATAAAATATCAAGCTAAAATAAAACAGTGAACAAAAATTCAAATTCAAGGCATAATTTATCAAGAGAAACAAACATTAGGATGAAAGAAAAATCATTAAGACTATAGAAAAATCATTAGGACTATAGAAAAATCATTAAGACTAGAAAATCAAGTTCTAGAAAAATCATTACGACTATAGAAAAATCATTTAGACTAGAAAATCAAGTTCTAAAAATGGACGGTTCTGATGCTTTGCCATTACAAAAATTGAGAAAGAATCATTTGGTACTTCTTGGTGTATTCCATTTAAGTTTTTCAGCTACCATGTTTATGTGCATGTTCTTTATGTGTTTGGTTTCTCTCCCTCGCAAGGGATACACCGATATGTAATTGATTTGAAAGCATAATGATTTGATAGTCTTTTTTTAGGATAGGTGTAATCATCCCGCCAACCTTAATTAGAATTTTTTTTGATATATGTCAAGTACTTATAATCAGTATGCCTAACAAATAGAGACTTAGTAGTAAAAGCATGTCCTTTGGTTTACTAGTTTACTTATAATCAGTATGTCCTTTGGTTTACTAGTTTAATCTAGTTTAAGAATGGTTTGTTTCATGTTTGAATGTACCATTGAATGAAGCTTGGCTATATTAAGTATAATCTTAAGAATTGTGACTCTTCAAATTCTCTTGTTTCCTTTAGACCTCAAAACATGTGTACTATAATATTTCCTCCAACAAATGGACTTGTGATGATTTTCACAATAGTACATGTGTTGGAGGAATACTCAAAGTACTGCTTAGGAAAATCTAAATGTTCATCACCTATGCATATAAGAGTTGATCATAGAAGGTATATGCATAGGTGAAAACCATGCATATTTGACCAAGTAATACTGGGAGCTAGACCCAACAACAAATAGATTTGTCATGATTTTCACAATAGTACATGTGTTGTTGGGTAAGCTCCCAATAGCACTCAGGAAAATATGCATGTTCATCACCTGTGGATATGAAGTGGCTCTAATGGAAGATACAATCACTAAATTATGCATACTCCTTATTTTGTTTTGGGTTGATATTGTCAAACATGGTCTTTCTTGAATGGAATGACTCATTACTTGTACATTGACTAGAATGTTGGTGGAAGAAGGATGATTTGTTTGCAACCATTTTTTCAACTTTAATTTTGTCAACACAAATGGACATTTATCATAGCCATAGAAAAATGATTATTTTAAAATGGAATACACCAAGGAGTACCATCAGAAATATTGACTATTTACAATCATGAATAGTTAACCTTAATCAAATAGCTCATTTTTTTATTAGCATGTGTAGTCTTTGTGTATATGAAAAATGAATGAAATATCAAGCTAAAATAAAACAGTGAACACAAATTCAAATTCAAGGCCTAATATATTAAGAGAAACAAATATTAGGATGAAAGAAAAATCATTAAGAATATAGAAAAATCATTAGGACTATAGAAAAATCATTAAGACTAGAAAATCAAGTTCTAGAAAAATCATTAGGACTATAGAAAAATCATTTAGACTAGAAAATCAAGTTCTAGAAATGGATGGTTTTGATGCTTTTCTATTACAACAATTGAGCATTCATCATTTGGTACTTCTTGGTGTATTCCATTTAAGTTTTTCAGCTACCATGTTTATGTGCATGTTCTTTATGTGTTTGGCTTCTTTGCCTTGCAAGGGATATGTCGATAGGTAATTGATTTGAAAGCATAATGATTTGACAATCTTTTTTCAGGATAGGCGTAATCATCCCACCAACCTTAATTAGCAACATTTGTGATATATGTCAAGTACTTATAATCAGTATGCCCAAAAAATAGAGACTTAGTAGTAAAAGCATAAGGTTGCACATCCACATCCGCCCTAGTAAGTATTAGAGCCTTTCAAATTTGTAAAGAACACAAACTTTGCAAATCAAATTGATATTTCATTAAAACCTATGTTCTTGATCAAGTTCTTAAAGATTAAAACATGAAACCATCAAGTTCTTCACCTATGTTCTTCATGGTTGGGGAAGTTGTGATGGAGTTATATGTAGCCTTTGGAAGTCATTGTACAACAAACTTAAGCCTAGAGTGTACGACAAGAACAAAGATTCAATAAAAATAGAAGTTTAAATTTGCAAGTCCATTGTGTTATGCATTGTTGAAAGGATTCTTTACTTATTGTTTTGGTTTCTAAATTCAAGGATGGAATATTAAGAAATCTCCAAGAATTCATTTCATCATTGAATGTATTGTGAGCACTTTAAAATTCTGTTCCTTGCGTTTTGACTAGTAAAACCAGTGACTGTTCCAAGTAATGTTTTTAATCCTTTGAAGTTTCTCTTGATCCTGATGTAAGTTGATTGGATTAAGAAATTTGGGGATCTAATAGGACTTTAGGGGAGTTCAATAAATGTTTTGGAAGACTTAGAGGAACTATTAGCATGACTGTTCCTTCATCTACAACGAGTTATACTGAATTTGCTAAGTTTTTCCTTTGTTTTGAAGAGTGTTTTGTAATCTATTTCCTTTCCATGGACCCAAAGGCCTAGGAACCATGGAAAGAGGATACTAAAAATGTATTATACAACTCTAATGTTCTTGACTTGTAGAGATTTGAGAAAGTAAAGAGAACACTAGCTGGAACAATGTGTTCCTTAAGGGAATTGATAGCTAGGAAGCAGCAGTGAGAGTTTGGCCCTAAGGGCAAGGCATTTTTATGATTTGGATACTCATATATTGGTATACTAATGGTCTAAATAGTCATGATAAGTGCCTCTCAAACCTCTCCAAACATGTAAGATTGTCTTTAAATTCTTTATTGATCTCTTCTAAACATTAACCAGATCAAAACTACATTTTAATAAGTGAATAAGTCAAACCACTAGTGTCCAAAGCATTCAATAAGTGAATATGAATGTTTGAAAACTACTCCCAACAATTCTTAAACAAAATAAAGTATGTTTAAGAATTGTTGGGACTGGTCCTTTGGCGTGTATTAAACAGAATAGAATTTTTAGCATATTATTTTCATTCTATTTCTTTTAATCTATTGGTGTCGTGCTCTAGCCCATGCTTTATCTCCATTATTTGATGTTATTCACTATTTTGAAATGTTGACTCTGGTTATCAAATGGAAAAAATAGAAAAAAAAAATTTAACACGAAAAATAATTTACAAAACTAAACCAATGGCATGTTTACAACAAAGAAATAGAATGATAATAATATGCTAAAAATTCTATTCTGTTTAATAATGCCAAAAGACTAGTTGTATGAAATTGTCAATCACATAGCATTTCACTATTGTATGAGTAGATTGTGCAGGAATAGTTAACATTAAACAAGGACCAAACTCCTCAACACATCTTGGAAACCATTGAATTCAATAATAAATGAAACCTAACACCAACACTATTCATTCCATTCACTTCTACCAAGAATAAAGCATTTAATCCATTCAACATTACGTATAATCATTAGACAGTTACATTTCCTAACTGTGTAGAGGAACAGTCACGATCAAAATGATCAAAAGTACTTTCACCCTTTCACAAGCTATTCCAAACTTCAAGTAAAATGAGAAATATGATATATCAAATCATTCATATTTATAGTAACCATTCAAAGGATCATTTTTTCAATGAACCCTCTGACTCTACCGCTGTAGAAGAGAAAGGAAACCTCAAAATAGAGAAAGGAAACTTAGTAAAACTAGTCTATGCCACTATTTGTGAGGGTACAGTCATGATAAGTGCCTCTCAAACCTCTCCAAACATGTAAGAATGTCTTTAGATACTTTATTGATCTCTTCTAAACATTAACACATGGATAGTCAAACCAGTAGTCTCCAAAGCATTCAATAAGTGAATATGAATGTTTAAAAACTTTCCTCTCAACTTCCCCAACCACTTCTAATCGGTTAGAGGGATTATGTGAGTGTTTAGACACTAAAACTTCTTAAACATACTTTATCTGATATGATGAATTGTAATATCAACAAATGTGAATCCAAACATTTCAAAATAGTGAATCGATATCCTTGAGCATAAGCACCAATAACATCAAATAATGGAGATAAAGCATGGGCTAGGGCATGACACCAATAGAATGTGGTCATTTCAATGAGCATTCATGATCAAATAATATGCAATGCATTTGAAATTTGTAGTCGAATATGATGCCAGAGGCTCGAAAGACGTTGCCCGTCAAAGATACCAATCAAATATGAAGAAATCACATACCTTCTCTCGTGCTCAGCTTGCATGAAGGAAGATTTGATAGCCAAATATTCCTTGTAACACACAAAGAATATGTCATTATTTTAGTTTAGCATGTTATTATCATATCAGATAAAGAATGTTTAAGAATTGTTGGTAAGGATAGGAATAGTGGAGATTCTAGAAATATCCCTCTAACTGATTAGGAGTGGTTGGGGAAGTTGAGAGGAAAGTTTTAAAACATTCATATTCACTTATTGAATGCTTTGGAGACTATTGGTTTGACTGTCCATGCGTTACTAGTGATTGAGATTCATTAAAGGATACAAAACCCTTCATTTTGGGTTATTATGTGTGGATTTATCTGCTTTAGCCAGAAAGATCAAGAAGATGGGGCAGGAGGACATTGTGGTAGAAGAAGTATTTAAAGATATTTACATGTCCCCTATCTGTGAAATTTAGACTATAGGTGATAAAGACCATGTTGAGGATGAGGGGGGTCTTAATTAGGGAGGGGCATCAAGAAGCAATAGAAAAGTTTTTCAAGAGTTTGGAACAACATTTTAGAATTCGTGAATGGTATGGGTAAGGTGACCTTCCTTCTTGGCCGTGACTTAAATGAAACATTGGATATGGATGATAAGAAGGATCACTTGTTGATAGTGTTCCTTGAGGGAAGGGGGATTGTGAAAGACTTGTTATCATTGTATTGTGTATTTCCAATATGTTTGGATGCAGGGCAGATCAGGAGAATGAAGGATCACTCATTGATTGCATGATAACCCAGTTTTGAAGGGTCACTGGTTGAGGGGACAGTCAAGGTCTGGATGTTGATAGTGTTCATTGATGGAAGGGGGATTTTAAAAGACTTTTTATCATTGTATTGTGTATTTCCAATAAGTTTGGATGTAGGGCAGAATAGGAGAATGAAGGATCACTCACTGATTACATGATAACCCAGTTTTGAAGGGTCATTGGTTGAGGGGACAGTTAAAGTTTGGATGTTGATAGTGTTCCTTGAGGGAAGGGGGATTATGAAAGACTTATTATCATTGTATTGTGTATTTATAATATTTTTAGATGTAGGGTAGACTGGGAGAATGAAGGATCACTCACTGATTGCATGATAACCTAATTTTGAAGGGTCACTGGTTGAGGGGATAGTCAAGGTCTAGATGTTGATAGTGTTCATTAAGGGAAGGGGGATTGTAAAAGACCTGTTATCATTGTATTGTGTATTTTTAATATGTTTGGATGTAGGGTAGAATAGGAGAATGAAGGATCATTCACTGATTACATGATAACCTGGTTTTGAAGGGTCACTAGTTGAGGGGATAGTCAAGGTCCGGATGTTGATAGTGTTCCTTGAGGGAAGGGGGATTGTGAAAGACTTGTTATCATTTTATTGTGTATTTCCAATATGTTTGGATGTAGGGTAGACCAGGAGAATGAAGGATCACTCACTGATTGCATGATAACCCGATTTTGAAGGGTCATTGGTTGAGGGGATAGTCAAGGTCCAAATGTTGATAGTGTTCCTTAAGGGAAGGGGGATTTTGAAAGACTTGTTATCATTGTATTGTGTATTTCCAATATGTTTGGATGCAAGGTAGACCAGGAGAATAAAGGATCACTCACTTATTGCATGATAACCTAGTTTTGAAGGGTCACTAGTTGAAGGGACAGTTAAGGTCTAGATGTTGATAGTGTTCCTTGAGGGAAGGGGGATTGTGAAAGGCTTGTTATCATTGTATTGTGTATTTAAAATATGTTTGGATGTAGGGAAGACTAGGAGAATGAAGGATCACTCACTGATTGTATGATAACCTAGTTTTAAAGGGTCACTAGTTAAGGGGACAGTCAAGGTCCAGATGACTGGGCCATTTGAGGACTCTATTTCTTTGTATTAATTTCTATTCAAATTGGATGCATGGATTTCTTGTAAATTATCAGCTGCTATGTATCCTGCAACTACATCCATAAATCTGCATATACTTCTCTAGGGTTGTAAGCCACTTAGGGATCAAAATAGGGAAACTAAATCAAAATTGTTCTTTGTCCTATTTCCTTTTAACAAAGTCACAATTATCAATGATATAAAAATACATTTGATGCCCTAAGATATCAATACAAATGGTGCCTAGCTAGAAGCTCACAAGCTGTCCATTTCCACAGTCAACATTTCAAAAAAATGGATATCCTTGAGCACAAGTACCAATAACATCAAATAATAGAGTTAAAGCACTAAATCAAAATTGTTCTTTGTCCCATTTCCTTTTAACAAAGTATCAACTATCAATGATACAATACATTTGATACCCTAAGCTATCAATACAAATGGTGCCTAGTTAGAAGCTCACAGGATGTCCATTTGATAACCACAATCAACATTTCAAAAAAATGGATATCCTTGAGCACAAGCACCAATAACATAAAATAATGGAGTTAAAGCATAGGATAGGGCATGAAACCAGTAACATCAAATAATAGAGATAAAGCACTGGCTAGGGCACGACACCAGTAGAATGCGGTCATTTTAGAGAGAATTCATGATTAAATAAAAATGAAATGCATTTGAAATTTGCGGTCGAATGTGATGCAAGAGGATTGAAAGATGAAAAAATCACATACCTTCTCTCGCACCAAGCTTTCACTCATTTTCTCCCACTCCTTTTCTATGCCAATCGAAATAAAAATGATTTGGCATTCACTTTTTTTTATGTATACCTGAAACTGTCAAAATTCTAATCATCAATTTAAAACCCATCGGAATACCAACACCATCAGGGCCTATTTAAAAAAAATAACAAATTCATTAAAAAAAATTTACCCGTCCGAAGTGTCTGTCGAAATTTGGCCCCAAATGTAGTAGTGATAGTCGCCCTGAGGGGTCACAAAAAGTATCCCTAACCCTGATCCATGTGATGTGTATGATCCATCAAAGTATACCTTCCATAGGGGTTTTTCTTTGTGTTAGGAATGAATTCTAAATGTTTGGAAGCCATTCTATAGCAGTTGTTGTTGCATTCATGACTATGACTATCATTGATGTCAACACAGTGATTTACTAAAGACTTGCAGAGAAGCAGATAGAGTTTGGATTAGTGCACATGGGTTATTGCAATTGGACCTATGTGATATTGAGGATATACTCTTTGATATGTTATATGTCCATGGTTAAGAGTGCATATAGTAATTCATTTATTCATAGAAGTTATGAGCATTTTGGTGGAAGTAGTATTCAGGCAGTGTTCCTGAGTAGTGGTTTGTGGAAATCGGATGATATCTCCTAATTGGGATGGAATCTGGTTATGCGTAGTTAAAGGGAAGTTGAAGACACATTGATAGTGATGTGAATGACAATGCAGACTTTGAGGTCACACGACTGAAGATTTATTGTATTTGGAAGCTGACAATTTTGTGTAATTTTGGTGTAGCGTGTGGAAACTTTTATATTGTAATTGTATGCTGACTCATTTGTAATTATTTGAGTGTGGTATAAAGGAAGGAATGTATTTCCTTATTGTAGTGTAGTTGTGATATGGAAGTAGTGGTTGTGTGTGATGTTGTATGCATGAAGTGAAGAAAAGAGCTAAGTATGAAAGCAAATTTGTAAAGGAAGACATGCGGGGTACAAAGATATGAAATTGAGATATGACGTAACAGTGAGTATGGTTTGGCATAGTTAGAGAAGAGGTAACATATTATTCTATTGAGTAATGCAAAGATTATTTGGACAGTGTGTTCAGTGATCTTACCCTCAAGCTATTTGGGTAGTGGCTCCTTCTGTCTTCCATAACTCTTAACAGGGTTAGAATCTTTTAACAGGGATTCAAAATCTCCTATCAGGGATTCATATGTACTGAATGTATTTCATAAGACTCCTAACAGATTCCATCCTTTCACAAGGAATATTCATATTAGTGCATCTTTTGTGGGCATCATTCCCACTGGGGTTTACTCTTTGATCAGGAGGTTCCCTAGTCAACATATCTTGTGTCATTGTGTTATTGTGTATGAATATCTTTCTATGGTTGGTAATTATATTGCTTATATGGTTTAATGCTGTTGAAGATGATAAAATTTATAATTATCTGATAACTGATTCACCCCCCCCTCTTAGTTATCTTGGTGGACTTTACTTTCTAACAATTGGTATCAGAGCAATAGGTCCTTGAAAAAGAAGTTTAACAACTTAAGGAGATCCATGGTGAATTTCAAGAAAGAAAACCCTAAGTTTGATGGAGTAAATTTTGATAGCTGGAAAGAAAAGATGAAGACACACCTACTATGTTTAGGACTGGTTATTGGTTGATTACAAATAATGATAAGAATATCATTGAAGAGGACAATCTTGAAACATGTATTGCTGATGAGAGAGATCTGTTCATGTGTAACATACTTGCAAGAGAAGCACTTTTGACAACCCTTCCGGGGAATGAGTACAGTTAAGTAAAATATTTGTAAAAATTTCATGAAATTTGGAATGCTTTACACTCTACTTTTGAAGGTGATGAACATGTAAAAAGAGTTAGATTACATAATTGGATATGTGCATTTGAAGATATAAGAATGTTGGAAGATGAATCTATTAGAAGTTATATTGGTAGAATGTCATAAATTATTACAAGTATAAAATCTTATGGAGGAACAAAGATAGAGAATGAAGTGATATGGAAAATTTTGAGGACATTGACTCTTGTATTTAAGTAGACAACATAGATGATTGAAAAAGTTATACCTTGTACAACAAAATTTACAAGAGAGACTCTCCTTGGAAGATTAGAAGCAACAGAAATGAACTTAAGATTATCAGGAGACTTACCTAGAATGAAGACAACATTCAGCGCTCTTAGTGTTTTCCCTACTTTGTTAAGAAGCATCAGTGTGAGCGGAGATTATGCTGGTAGCAACATATCTAGAAATGAAGAAGACAAGAAGATTGAAGAAGGTATTGCCTTTCTTGTGAAAAGAGAACCAGAAGGTAAGAAAATATTTAAATGTTGGACTTGTCAAGAATATGGTCATTTTGCATCTAAATGTCCTAAGAGATTTAAAAAGTATAGAAACAATTTCAAACCTAGAAGATTTAAGGAATGTTATTAGGCTAATGATGAAGATCTTGAAGCTAGTATAGAAAGAACTTTAAGTGAAAGTGATACTGAGAATAATGATGACATAGGATTTGTAGCAATTAAAGAAGAAAATCTTGAAACTGATGTTAAGGAAGAAAAACTTTAGTTTCTCAAGTTGAAAAGAAAGATAATTGGATTATACACAGTGGTTGTTCACATCATATGACTGGAGACATGAAAAAGTTCATGAAGTTTAATGAATATGATGGAGGAGTTGTTAGAGTTGGAAACAATGCACCTTGTTTGATTAAAGGTATAGGATCTATTACTCTTGATGGAAAAAATAATACTGATGATGTTTATTTTGTGGATGGATTGAAACATAATCTTTTGAGTGTTAGATAGTTAGTTGATAAGGGATATCAAGTTTGGTTTACTGAGAAAACTTGTGTGATAAAGGATAAAGATGGAAATCTGATCGGAACTGGATCTAGAACCAGAGGTAATGTATTTTAGTTGAATCCTACTGAGATGACATGTTTGATTACTAAGATTGATGACAGTTGGTTATGGAATAGAAGGTTTTGTCATATAAACTTTGGTAACATTGTGAAAGTAAGTACTACACTTGCAGTAAGAGATTTACCTAAAATTATGAAACCTACTAACATGTTTTGCAAAGAATGTGTAATGGCTAAACAGAAGAGAAGTTCTTTTCCCAGTAAGAAGTTTACATCTACTGAAAAGCTAGAGATCATTCATATAGATTTGAGTGGTCCTATGAGGACTAGAGGATTCTATGGAGAAAGCCACAGTGAAGTCATTTAAGAACCTACATCTGAAGAGAGATATGAGACAGTGACACCTAGCAAGAGTTTGTTAAGAAATCATCCTATTGGAAAAATTATTGGGAGCATCAAAAGAGGAGTTCTAACTTGAAATAAGGCACAAGAATAGTTATGTATGATTTCTCAAATTGAACCTAAGACTACTAATGAAGCTTGTGAAGATGAAAGTTGGACTAATGCTATGAAAGAAGAACTAGATTAGATTGAAAAGAACAAGACATGGGAATTGGTCCCTAGACCTAAAGATGAGAATGTTATTGGAACTAAATGGGTATTCATAAACAAGATGAATGAACAAGGAGAAGTAGTAAGAAACAAAGCAAGATAGTATGTAAGGGTTACTCATAGCAAGAAGGAATTGACTATGAAGAAACCTTTGCACCTATTGCAAGAATTGAAGTAGTAAGAATGTTTTTGGCATATGCAACTTACAAGAAATTCAAAGTATATTAGATGGATGTGAAGTCAACATTTCTGAATGGAGAATTGGAAGAAGAAGTCTACATTGAGCAGCTTGAAGGTTTTCCCTTAACTCAAGAAGGAGACATGGTATGTAAATTGAAGAAAGCTTTATATGGACTTAAACAAGCACCTAGAACTTGGTATGCAAGATTGGATAAGTATTTGTTAAAATTGGGATTTACAAAAGGAACAACTGATAGATATCTATATACAAAAGAAATTGAAAATGGTTTGTTGGTTATAGTTATTTTTTTTGATGAAATTATCTTTGGAGAAGAAGATGAAGCTAGTGACAAATTTGCTGATGAAATAAAGATTGAATTTGAAATGAGTATGATTGGTGAAATGAAATAATTTTTGGGATTACAGATAACACAAAACAATGATGGTGTCTTTGTAAGTTAGACAAAGTACCTGAATGACTTGTTGAAAAGATTTGGAATGGAGAATTGTAAACCAATTGGAACACATCTGGTGACTGGACACAAGCTATCTAGCACAGATGAGACTCCTATAGTAGAACAAAAGAAATACAGATCTATGATTGGAGGATTGTAGTATTTGACTCATACAAGACTTGATATAGCACATTCAGTTGGAATTGTAGAAAGGTTTCAAGTTGAACCTAGAGAATCACATTATGCAGTAGTAAAGAGGATACTAAGATATTTAAGAGGCACAATGGACTATGGACTATGGTATGAAAAATATGATGATTTTACCCTATGTGCATCTATAGATGCTGATTGGGGAGGCAGTGTTGATGATAAGAAAAACACCAATGGTGG
Source organism: Chamaecyparis obtusa (assembly GCA_027943335.1). Classification (NCBI taxonomy): domain Eukaryota; kingdom Viridiplantae; phylum Streptophyta; class Pinopsida; order Cupressales; family Cupressaceae; genus Chamaecyparis; species Chamaecyparis obtusa. The sequence continues at coordinate 2,372,299 of BSBK01001439.1, forward strand.
AGCATTTTTCCTTGGAGGAAGATTATTTTCTTGGCTAAGCAATAGAAAAAAATTGTAACTAGATAATTTGGATGAAGCAAATGCTGAAGGATATTGGAATAAAGTTTGTTGAACCTGTTGTCATACATTGTGACAACACCAGCATAGTTAGTATGTCTAAGAATCCTGTATTACATTCTAAGACAAAGCATATAGAGATTAAGTATCATGTTGTAAGAGAGAAATTTGCTGAGAAAGAAGTCAAACTTGAGTACATAAGTACAAAGGAGAAGATAGTAGATATATTCACAAAGTCTTTGCCTAAGGATACATTTGAGTATCTGAGAGGTATGCTTGGGATTATGCCCCAGCCTACTTTTGAAAAGTGATGTAGTTGGTTGCATCCGTCTAGTGGTATATGAGCCTTATCTTTCTTCTGGATTGGATGTTGGTACTTCCTCTATGGGGGAGTATGTGTATCTGAGCTGAGTCATGAGGACTCTAGTGAATGTATTTTCTAAATAGTGTCTTTTGACATTGAGTTTTTGTTGACATAGTGATGAAATTTCTATCATTGATTCAATGGGGGATAAGTATACATGAAAAACCATCTGAGACATCTGTTGGAGAGAATTGAATAGGAAAAAGAAGCAAGATTTGATTGATGAAGAGGATTTGAAGAAGCAGTGTTGCAGTATTGGATTTTTGGAGCATTGGATGGTTTTTTATCTATGTTGCTATCAATGCCAATGGGGGAGATTGTTAGGAATGAATGATAAATGTTTGGCACCATTCTGTAATAGTTTTTGTTGCATTCATGACTATGATTGTCATTGATGTCAACACAGTGGTTTACCGAAGACTTGCAGAGAAGCAGACAGAGTTTGGATTGGCGCACATGGGTTATTATAGTTGGAACTATGTGATGTTGAGGATATACTCTTTGATATGTTATATGTCTATGGTTAAGAGCGCAGCCAATAATTCATTTATTCATGGAAGTTATGAGCATTTTGGTGGAAGCAGTATTTAGGCAGTATTCCTGAGTAGCAGTTTGTGGAAATTGGACGATATCTCCTAATCAGGATGGAATCTAGTTTTATGTAGTTAAAGGGAAGTTGAAGACACATTGATAGTGGTGTGGATGATAGCGCAGACTTTGAGGTCACACGAGTGAAGATTTATTGTATTTGGAAGCCGACAATTTTGTGTAATTTTGGTGTAGCGTGTGGAAACTTTTATATTGCAATTGTATGCCAACTCATTTGTAATTATTTGAGTGTGGTATAAAGGAAGGAATGTATTTACTTATTGTAGTGTAGTTGTGATATGGAAGTAGTGGTTGTGTGTGATGTTGTATGCATGAAGTGAAGAAAAGAGCTAAGTATGAAAGCGAATTTGTGAAGGAAGACATGCGAGGTACAAAGATATGAAATTGAGATCTGATGTAACAATGAGTGTAGTTTGGCATAGTCAAAGAAGAGGTAGCATATTATTCTATTGAGTAATGAAAAGATTATTTGGACAGTGTGTTTAGTGATCTTACCCTGAAGCTGTTTGGGCAGTGGGTCCTTCTGTCTTCCATAACTCTTAACAGGGTTAGAATCTTTTAACAGGGATTCAAAATCTCCTATCAGGGATTCATATGTACTAAATGTATTTCATAAGACTCCTAAAAAAGTCCATCCTTTCACAAGGAATATTCATATTAGTGTATCTTTTGTGGGCATCATTCCCACCGGGGTTTACTCTTTGATCAAGAGGTTCCCTAGTCAACATATCTTGTGTCATTGTGTTATTGTGTATGAATATCTTTCTATGGTTGGTAATTATATTGCTTATATGGTTTAATATTGTTGAAGATGATAAAAGTTATAATTATCTGATAACTGATTCACCCCCCCCTCTCAGTTATCTTGGTGGAGTTTACTTTCTAACACTTTGACCATAAAAAGATGCTCATTTGGAAATTCCATCACTAGAGGGTATGCGTCGACTAAGGGTGCTTCAGCAAGATGATCTGCAATAACCTGTCCCTTGATGGATTTTTGATCAATGTATTGGATGTCAAATTCACTGAGTAGCATCACCCACTTTGCCATCTATCTTGTGAGCGTGGTCCTTGAAAGTAGGTATTTGATAGGGTCAACTTTTGAGACTAGTTTTACTGTGTGGTTGAGGATATAGTGACGAAGCTTTTGAGTGGAAAAGACCACCTCTAAGAATGCTTTTTCTATTGGAGAGTAATTCAGCTCATAGCCCACTAGTGTGCGGCTGATATAGTAAATGGTCCTCTCTTTTCTGTTATCATCAAGCTGGGCTAGTAGTGCCCCTAGTGCTGTGGTAGTTATAGATATGTACAAAAATGAGGGGCCTACCTAGCATTGGTGGTACAAGAATAGGTGAGTTTTCTAGGTATTCCTTGAGGTTCTTGAAGCTATGCTGACAGATAGGATCTCATTTGAAAGCAGTATCCTTAGGCAAAAGATGGGTGAATGGTTGGCACTTGTCTGCCAATTGAGAGATGAATTTGCAGATTGACTGAAGCTTCCCCTATAGGCTTCATAATTGTTTGAGGGTTCTAGGAGGGGGCATCTTTGTGATGAATTTCACCTTCTTGGGATTGATCACTATGCCTTGCCTGGACATGATGAACCCTAACAGCTTTCCAAATGTAACACCAAAGACACACTTCTTTGGATCAAGCCTTAAACCATAGTTATGTAGGTGATCAAGGACTTGCTTGAGGACATTTAGGTGTTCTAACCGTATTCTTGATTTGGTGAGGATGTCATCTACATAGTCTTCTAGAATTTTATGATCATATCATGAAAGATTGTGGTCATCACCCTTTGATAGGTAGCTCCTGCATTCTTGAGCCTGAATGACATCATGTTATAACAGAAGGTTCCCCATGGAATTGTGAATGTTGTTTTGTGCTAGTATGCTTCGACAATCCTAATTTGATTGTACCCTAAGAAGCTGTCCATGAGTGACAACACCTCGTGATTGGATGTGAGGTCCATTATCATGTCAATGTTGGGTAATGGGAAGTCATCTTTAGGACATGCCTTGTTCAAGTCTTTGAAGTCCGTGTAGATTCTTTTTTCTCCTAAACGCTTGGTGACAAGTACCATGTTGGAGATCCAGTCTAAATAATCGATGGCTATAATTATCTTAGCTTGTAACAACTTCTCCAATTCCATCTTGACTAAAAGAGCTACCTTAGGGTGCATTTTGTAGAGTTTCTACTTCATAGGTTTGGTGCTAGGATCCACTGCTAGATGATGGATGACGAGCTCTAGGTCAAGCCCGGGCATGTGGGCATACAACCATGCAAAATTTATGATTGACTCTCTAAGAAGAGCTATGAGGGATAATTCTTCACCTTTAGTTAAGGATGCCACAATGTAGGTGACTCGAGGACATTCCTCTGTACCCAAATTAATTGGCTTGGTTTCCTCTATGAGAATGGATGACTATTCTGGCCAATAGTCCTGGATGGGTGGAAGAGGCAAGTCTCCATCCTATAGCACCTTAGAGAGGTTTTCACTAGGGGATACACCCTTTATTTTTACTATTTCTAAATTAGGATGTGCTCTAGAGGGGTTTTCACATGAGGATTCTTTATTTTCTTTTTATTTTTAATTTTGCGGCTGAAAACTTCCTCTTCCCCAAAATATCCCTTGGGATTGAGCTGATAAACTTCTACTGAGTCCTACCCCCAATCTGATTCTTGACTTGTGGCACCCATGAATTTTAGGAGAGCGACCTCACTTTAGAACTCATCGATATGTACCACACTTGGTTGATCCTAGTCTATGAGGTTAGGGTAGAGGAGTGGGAGCTTAATGAGGTTAATGGTGAGTTGGCAGAGGACAAAATTGCCCAAGAAGGTTTTGTCATCAAATATATCATCGTAGGATCATTTTTGTTCCTCTTTCAGAATGTCTTCAACTTCCATGATTTCATTTTGGATATTCAAGAGGGTTGCACTAGGTGAATTAGTGCCCCTAGTTATGACAGTGGGTCCTTGTATGTGCAGGTGTGGGGTATTAAAGTTGAGGCCTTGGTTTTGTGAGTTTTTAAATGCCTCCATGGGTTCTTTCATTCTGGCCTCATTGGGTCCTAGAATGCCTCCTTGGAAATCCCATTGTTTAGTGGCCCACTTGTGTGACATGGGATATTTATCCTTGAAATATCTAAGGAGCTTAGTATTAGGAGGTGGGGGATCCTTGTATTGTAATACCCTAAAATTGGCACCTATGAAATTCAATTAATTTTATTGCATTATCTTCAATTTTACATCTTCAAAGGCCTAGTTCCCTAGGAAAATTTCTCTCTCCTACCTGACTTAATTTGACTTGATGTCAATTGCAAAGACCATACATTGCATTAATCAAATATCAAAATTAATTCCTAAAGTCCTTGACTTTAATTAGCTGAATTACCCCTATGATAATTAATTTAATCCTAAGTCCTAAGTGCTTGGAATTAAATTAAAATCCACCCCATTTGGCTAATTACCCATAGAAGGAATTAATAAATATTTAGTTAATTGAATGGACACCTCTTTATTTGAATTTAACAATTTGAATTACTCGAAAGGTCACCTCTCACATGTGGCAAATTTCATTCTTTTAATTAAATAAATCATGCCTTTTTGTCTCAATTGGGAATGAAGAGTTAGGAGTTTCAAATCAAGAAACTCTTCATTCCTCTTCTGGCTTTTCTATTTAATGGACCTATTTTCCTCATTCAAAAAAAGGCAATTTTTGAGAGCATCTACACTATAGGCATTTTTAGTCTCATTTAATTCATTGTGTCCAAAGGCTTTTATTGCAATCATTAGCTTAATATTTCATTTTTAGTTTAATCTTGCATCTCATTTTAGATTAATTTGCTTATTTGTTCTTAGCATAATATCATCTTTATTTCAAGTTCTTAAAACAAATTAAAAATCTGCATTTCATATCCCTTTCAAAGCATTTCTAGATTAATTGCACTCATCTTAGTTTAAATTCAATTTTGCATATCATCATAGCTTTGAAAATCCTCTATTGTGGGATTGGTCTATGGTTGTTGGCTCTCCAATCTGAGAGTAATTAAACACCCCGTCTAGATAGGAGGCAATAGGTTGATTTAATCGATGCTGTGAGATGGACAATTCATGTTCATACTCACCATCTCATGATTGAGCAATGACTATGTTGCATTTGTGCCTGATTTAGAGGTCCACATTTAGACACACACATTTTGGCACCCACCGTGGGGCAGAAAATCTGATTTTTGGCCTCATTCCCATCTTTTTCTGATAAAAATTCATGCTCTGCCATGTGTTTGTACTACCTATGTACGGATCTTCGTGCAAGAATCTAGAGCGTCCCACACGAGATTCTACTCCTGGTAGCACTTCCTCGCATGAGAGTGTGCTACCTCATGTGACAGCCTGTGTTTCCTCACGTGGTGCCTATGTTTCCTTGTGCAGCACCCGTGTTTCCTCATGCGGCAAGGAGTACTTCCTCACATGAGATTCCAGGACAGTGGCCTAAATTTTCCTGCTTTCTGTCTTTCTGTTTTGGATTTCTAACAGTTTTCTGCTTGTTGTTGCTTAGTATTTTCTATCATTTTCATAGCATAATAGTTTTTCTACAGGACATTTGACCAAGAACTAAAACATGCTAATGGTTTGATTGTAGGCCAATAGTCAAAGATTACTAAAAATGTTGTGTTTGTTTCCTACTTTTATTCACATAGTCTAAATAGGGCTCCGTGAAAATTTCTTGAGGATTTTGATAGTGAGTAGGGAATTTGGCTCTTCATTACATGGAGGTGATGACCATGAATGAACTCAAAATCCTAATGATCTTACTAATATGACAAATTCTTGGGGAAGCGGAGAAAGGTAGTGAATCTTTACGCTTCTATTAGCCAGGGGATTATGCTCTTCTCTCTTTGAGAGAAATAGAAACCCAAAAGCTTGTAGTTGTGGTGGAGTGAAACTAACTCGATGATGAATCTTCTTGATGTGTTTGGGTGAGGAAATGGGATAGAGAAGTATGATCTTCTCCCTTTGGGAGAACCAGAAAATCAGACCCCTGAATCTAAACCAAGTCTAGTGTCACCTTTAGAGGGCCTACCAGTATTGAACCTCTGAGAATGACCCAAGTGAGTACGCACCTATCACCGGTGATTCCACCTCACTATAATAAAGAATTATTTGTTGAGTCTAAAGAATCCAAAGGCATGGTAACTTCTTATTCAAGACTTTGACTATCATATTGAGTAAGCCTTGTTTATTGTACTGAGCAGCGCCGCTCCCAACCCTGCTTGCGGGGGTGTACGATTCTCAAGTGTTGGTGTGGCTGTGAGGCCTCAACCTTGTATTGGGGGAACCAAAGGTTAACATGAATGGAAGCCTACTAAGAACTTGTCGTAGCTAGTGGCCTACCGAGTTCACCTTTGAAAGGAGTCATAATCTTTGTGCAGGGAGGGGGAAGAATATCTCCCATAGATTCCCATCATAGGCATACACCTGGACATTTGGAGGTGGTTGCGACACTAGCCCCTGCTACAAGGGTAACCTTTGAATGTACACTATTGAGTCCTTGGAAACACCAAAAATATAGGCACCCTCTAGGGGGTGACACGATTGTGTGAGGTGCACGTATGCATTCAAGCAATGGGGCAAAGGTTTTGGCTTCTCACCATTTTCTTTGTAGGACTAAGCTACGTGTCTGTTATTGAGTCTTAAACATTGTCCAATCACTATCAAACAAAGACTCCCCCAATGCTATCAAGTTGCTTTGTCCTTGATAGGTCTATTAGCGACTGCTTCCTATTTCACAACTGCTTGATTCAAACCGTTGTGTCTTTAAACGAATGCTTGAAATCCTAAAATGAGCTTGTTGATTAAACTGTTCTTCAAACCTATCAGGAAATTAGATTTTCTGTCAGACACCAGTTCAGACTGTACTTCAAAATTCAACTTTTATCTTGCCTGATTATCAAATTTTGTACCTTTTCTCACGTGAGGTTCGCACTTTAGAGCATTTTCTCAGGTGAGACCTTATTTTCTCGCACGAAGATTGGTGTTCTCTCGCACGGCCTACTACTTTCTTGTGCGAGACTGTAGCACAATTTTAAAAAATAGAGACTTATTTTCCATTGACTGTTTGACTTTTATCTAGTCTGCCTTTTGTCTGAGGTCTATTTTTCTACTTTCCCATCCTTCACTGTCAAAAACTAGTTGTTTTGAGTTAGGAATCAATCGATCTTTTCTTTGGCTCATGTCATCTCTTGTTGGTTTACCCTACCTCTTTATGCCTTTTTTATCTTGTGTTGTGATAGTCTATCTTGGCTATTCTAGCCCCCTCTTTTGATGATTTGTACTAGATTCATCTCACATCTTGGCTGTCCCTTATCTCTTTTGTGTTGTTCTTAGAGACCGAGTCTAGCTTTGTCCCAAATCTTCTCTCATTTTAGCTTCATCTATGACTGTCACAACTAGAAGTGGAAAGACTTATCCCATTTAGAATTTTGATCAAGGTAGAAGCAAACCTCCTAATGAAGAGTTAGATCCTCCTGAATCCATTGAAAAATCTAAACTTTGTGAGACATCCTCATTTTCCTCATTGAGTACTTTGAAGAATAGTCCATCTCAATCATCACCTTCAGTGTTTCAAGAGTGCTTCAACCCATTGTTTGAAGCTCAACCTAGTTTTTCATTTCAAGATCAAGATAACTCGTACTTCCAAGACCAATCATTGTTCCACAACTTTGGAAGATCTCTTAAACATACTAGTCTTATTATTGTGCCAATTAATCCTACTGAGAATAGTCCTATCATTGAACCTATTGGTACTATTGAAGATATTGTTCCACCAAAATTTGTTAAATCCTTTGATCTTAATCATTCACCAAAGGTTACTATGGCTGCACCTTCTCAAACTCATTCACATTCTTGAATTTGTCAAGTCTTCAGCTATTGAGCAAGTCTATGACATGATGGTAGATTCGTTTGACTTCCAACCGGGCAAGTATTGTCAAAACACTGATCTATCTCAAAATAATCAATATCATGGTCAATCTTCTAATGAACCATGTCATGGTCCGCCTCAGAATGAGAAACCTCATGGTCAATCTTGACGTGATGAAAATCCATTCTACAATGATGATCAATCTTGAAAAAAACCTCAAGGTGGGTAGCAACCCACCTATTTCTATCGTCCTCCTCCATTCAATCAAAATCAAGATGATCAGTAACAAGATGAAGGTCCAAGTATTTATGAGATCCTTGGGACTAAACCTGAAGCAATAACTCAACAAGATATAGATGCTACCAAAGCTAACAAAGGTCTCATTAGGATGATGGAGATCCTTCTTTTAGAGGAGAAAAAAAAGTACTTCCTTGAGCTAGCTAAACAAGGGGCCAAGTTACCCTGAGACTATCGTGTTGAAACACTTGTAGCTAAGGAAGAAGAAACTGAAACAACAAAGTTGCAAAAAATGGTCTGGGAAATGCAAGATCAGATTAGTCAACTTGCAAAGAATAAAGGTCAACCCCCTCAACCATTTACAATGCAAAGTATTTATCCCTTTCTTTTTGATAGAAGCATTCATATGCCACCTTTTCCTAAAGGTCTAGAACTCCCCAAATATGACAAATACTTGGGTACAACTGATCCCCAAGATCACTTAAGGGATTTTGGTGCATTGTTTATGGAATTCATGCACGATCAGACATATCTTATGCATCTGTTTCCTCGAAGTTTGGGCGGACCTGCTATGGAATGGTTCTCTAGATTACCTATTGGTATTAAAATTTTTGATGAAATGGAAAATCTTTTTCTCCAACACTACTTGCATAACATTCAACATCCGATCAATATCCAAGATCTTTGCAACTTAAAACAGTGACAAGGAGAACCCTTCCTAACCTTTCTCCAAAGGTGGAGATAGTTATGCACCAAGTCTCCTCATAAATTACCAGAGTTTGAGAGACTCGATATCTTCTTGGACAATCTTGTCCCCGATTTTGGATACCAAGTACAGTTGCAAGGTCCTCTTACTTTTGATAGCATGATCAGATAGGCAGTGCGAATAGAGGCCTTCATGATCAAGAAAGGAGAGCTAACTTTGAATAAGGACAATAAACAAGGATTCTCCATAAACAAGGATAAAGGAAAGACCGTCAATAAGAATCAAGATCTGGTAAATGATGGAGTGGTGGATAATGTTATTGCGAAGCCTTCAAAGCCTATTTTTAATCTTACTTCTAGTATACAAGTAGCTAAGGTTGTCGAAAAGACCACAACTGATAATCAACAACCTTCAAAGTTTTCTAAGAACAAAACTTGGTCCAAATGACCCAAGCATGATTTCACCCCTTTGGGAGAGCCTCTCGATGTGGTCTACAAGACTCTTACACAAAATCAGGTTCTTACTCCCTTGGAAAAGTGTACTTATGACCCATAACCATGACCTTACTAGTGGAATGATAATGATTATTGTGACTATCATTAGAATATTGGTCATAAAACTTCTACTTGTCTCCAACTTAGACATAAAGTGCAAGATCTCATTGATAATGGTGACATCATTGTGGAGAATCATAATAAGAATTTGGATCATCAAGCTTTCAAGGATCCTTTTCCTCCTCATGAGAAGGGACAATCTTCAAACACTAAAAATACCAATGCTAAAGTCAATTACACATACACTAATAATGACAATGTCATTGGTATGATCGAACCTGTCGAGATGGAATATTGTGATATGATCACTTCTAAGGGGAGTGCTGACACTCCAAAATCTAAGACACCTTTTGTGTTGTGTAGTTCTACATCTCGTTTGTTTGAATTTGAACAATTTTAAGGTTGTGCTAATGTTGTTACTCGATCATGAGGAAGAGTTGTGTTGAAAGGTCCTGATGCTTCTACATCCACTCCTAAGAAAACAATGGATAAGAGACTTGATATTCCTACATCCGCTCCAAAGCAATGCATGGATAAAACTATTGTTGGCCCTGCCAACAAGAATATGAAAACTTTTCATACAACTGGCTTGGTTAGTTATAGTATTTTAGACCTACTTCAGTGAACTAATGCTCAGATTACCATTTTTGAGTTACTGAAGATCTCGCCTACTCACAGGTAGATTTTGGATAAGGCTCTTGCTGAAGCTAATGTTCCCAAGGATCTTGATCTCAACTGGTTCCAATCTATGGTGGGTCATTTGAATTAACCACATTACCTATCTTTTTCTAAAGATGACCATTCTTTGAGTCACCCACATAATGCTCCCCTACATATAGAGGTCATGATAGGTCCTAAGCACGTCCATCATGTGCTCATAGATAATGGTGCTGGCCTTAATATCTATTCCGCTAAACTGCTCACTCAGCTAGGATATGATGAGAACTGCATAGATCCTCACAAAAAGATTACCATAAAAGCTTATGATGAGGAAGAATGCAAGTCCCAGGGTTTAGTCATGTTACCTATCTGTGTAGGTCCTGTTGAGAGAGATGTTACTTTCCAAGTGCTTGATATTCCTTTGGCCTACAATATCTTGTTGGGTAGGCCTTGGATTCATGAGATGCAGGCTATTCCATCCACATACCATCAATGCATCAAGTTCCCATTTCATGGGGTGGAAGTCACTATACTTGCAAACACCAACTTCTCTTGCAATACTCTTACACAAATTGCAGATAGTTTTGTTCCAGCATATAGGGAATCCATTGAGTTCTATGAGGCTAAGTTGAAAGAGATGGAACAAACTTTGAGACTTGAGGATACAGGCATGGGAGAATACCAAATGGAACCTGTGGTATCTCTTGCTGCTTTACCTTTGTCTCCACATTCTTATGGGAGACCTTCTAAAGACAAAAAAGTACCTAATGCTCTTCCTCAAATAGTTTATGATGATGCCTTTGTGAGGGCCTCTATACCTTTAGAAGATGAGGATGAAGAAAGAGCTATCAGAGCTTGGATCTACAAAGAAAAAGAGACAACTGAAACAACCACTCTAGATTTAGAGCAAGAGCCATACAGTGAAGCTTTCAAGATCATGAAGCACTTCAGTTATAAGGGGAGTGGTCCCATAGGAAAAAATGATAATGGCTTGCTAAAACCTATTGAAGCTACAGGCTGCCACACAAAAGATACTAGTGGCTTAGGCTTTAAGAAGACTCCCTTTCATTTGGGGACCAATAAATTTATGTCGGTTCCTACGCTTGATCCTAAGCCTGAACCTGAACATGAACAGGAAATTGAAGATACCACTCCAGAAGTGAATCCAGAGAACAACTTTGATGAGGATACATTTCCATATCCTATCCCTTTGGATATTGCGGCACTCCTTGCTGAACCTAATGAGCCTATCATACCTATTCATATGGTAGAGTTTGATACTGATACTTGTTCTGAGGCTGATTCTGATAAAACCTCTTCAGTGCATCAAGTTACATATGAGGAATGGAAAGCAGCACTAAATGATGATCCCAATTTTATAGGTGAATGATATAGGCCACCATATTTTCAAAAGTACTATGAACAAGAACAACTTCAACAAGCTATCAATGCCACAAAGGATAATAATGAGATTGATGATGCTGCTAATGAAATTCCTACATCAAGTACAGACTCACATGAATTTGAGTTTGACTCTTTGTCTGATGCCACTTATGATGTAGACATAGATACTATTCATGTATATGAAAGACTCCTTGAAGTAGGTGAAGGGTCTAGTGCTAGGCTGCATGAATTAGACGCCACTAATGTTAACATGTCCTCTACCTCCGATGTAAGGTCTTATAGGGATTTGAATGTTCCTTTGGATGAGATTGCTTTAGGCCTTGACTTGCTCATTAGCACTTTTGAGGGTTATACCATGAATGTAGTTGAACCAGTCACTACTCCCCTTTCACTCCGCTGTCCCGATCTAATAAACTGGAACTCCCCTTTTGAATCCAATGAAGTCCTAATGTTCTAGACTGATTATGATCTAGCCTATTACCTCCACACAATTGAGCCTATGATGTCTTCCACCAGTGAGAGCAGTGTCAAGATGACAGAGGCGAATATCAAGTATCTTAGTTAAAAAATTAAAAGAAGAAAAAATAAATGCTTTGATGGTGAAAACCACTTTGTGGCAGTATTAGAGCCCAAAATAGTAAAAATAAAAGATGTATCTATGGGTGAAAACCTCTCTGAGGTGCCCAAGGATGAAATACTTGATGCTCTTTTGAGCCATTTCCAAGAGAGGTCATCAGTATTGATCGAGCTGACACAGCCAGTCAATTTGGGTACATAAACTACTCCACAAATCATTCACCTAGCACAATCATTGTCCACTGAGGAAAAAGAAGAGTTCACAAGATTATTTTAGAAAAAGAAAATAAAATTTTCATGGACCTATTCTAACATGCTTAGATTAGATCCCAATCTAATCATGCATCATTTGACCATTGCACCAGGTATCAAACCTATTAAACATAAGTTGCAAAAAATGCATCCTCATGTAGCACTCTTGGTCAAAGAAGAACTTGGAAAACTTCTTAAGGCTAGCTTCATAAGAACTATTGATTATGCATAATGGATTTCAAACATTGTTCCAGTCACTAAACATGACAAATCCATTTGGGTGTGTACAGATTTCAGAGATCTCAATAAGGCATGTCCAAAAGGTGACTTCCCACTGCCTAATATTGATATGATAGTTGATGTGACAACAGCGTATGAGATGTATTCATTAATGGATGGCTTTTCTGGCTATAATCAAATCAAAATTGCACTAGAGGATCAAGAAAAGACTACTTTTACATGTGCTTGGGGCACCTTTTTCTAGAATGTCATGCCTTTTGGGCTTAAAAATGCTGGAGCAACATACCAGAGAGCTGTTACTACTATCTTCCATGATATGATGCATAAAATGATGGAGGATTATGTAGATGATACTTTAGCCAAAATTATGTAGAGAAGAACCCACTTGACAAACTTAGGTCCTATTCTTGACCGTATGGAACAATTCAGTCTTAGGCTTAATCTGAAGAAATGTGCTTTTGGTGTTACTTCTGGGAAACTCTTGGGCTATATCATTTCAGCTAAAGGCATAGAAGTGGATCCTAAAAAGGTACAAGCTTTTATGGACATGCCTCCACCCAAAAATATCAGTCAAATGAGAGGATTACAAGGAAGGCTACAATCCATCCGGTGCTTTATTTTACAGTTGGCCGATAAGTCACAGCCTTTTACTAAAACTTTGCATAAAAATGTGACTTATGAATGGAATGAGGAATGCGACAAGGGACTCACTCAAATAAAATAATATCTTGCTAACCCCCCAATTCTAATGCCTCCTATTCATGGGAAGCCACTTATCCTATACATATCAGCAACAAATACATCTTTGGGTGCTCTCTTAGATCAAGAAGATTAGAACAACAAAGAAAGAGCTATATACTACATCAGTAGAACGCTGGTTAACTATGAAATGAATTAATCCATCATTGAGAAGGCTTGTTTAGTAGTGGTATTTGCTTCTCATAAATTGCGGCATTATATGCTAGCTCATACCACCAGGCTTATTGCAAAAATTGATCCATTGAAGTACTTGTTGAGCAAGGCTGCCCTCACGGGTAGATTAGCGAAATGGGTAATGATCCTTAGTGAATTTGACATTGAATATGTGGAAAGAAAAGCCATTAAGGGATAGGTGATTGCTGATCAGCTGGTGGAGGCTCCTTTAAAAGATCACCAACCTTTGAGTATTGAGTTTCTAGATGAATCCATCATGCTTCTCACACATCAATCTTGGAGCATGTTCTTTGATGGATCTTTCACTCAACAAGGGTCCAGTGTGAGCATTCTGTTTGTTACACCTCAAAGATACTCATTTCCAAAGGCATATAAAATGTTGTTTCCTTGCACAAACAACATAGCTGAATATGAAGCTCTTATTAATGGAATGAAGATAGCCCTTGAATGGCATGTTGATGAGCTCAAAGTCTTTGGGGATTCTCAGTTAATTATCAATCAAGTCAATGAAGTCTACCAAACAAAGGATGACAAGCTAATGCCTTACAAAAGAATGGTAGATGATCTTAAGCAATACTTTGCACATATTTCTTCACAGCAGGTTCCAAGGATAGACAATAAAGTAGCTGATGCCATGGCCACTCTAGCCTCAATGTTATAAATGCTGAAAAATGATTTCAGACACGAGTTCCTAGTGGAGACATTACACTACCCTGCTTATGATAATCCTGAATCTAGGATGATCTATTCAGTCATTGGACATGATTCATCCTGCTACCACCATATCTTTTCCTATCTTCATGACTAGATCATTCTTGATACCTATACCCGGAATGAGAAACATCATCTCATTCATACTGCTTCATGGTATGTTCTCATAGAAAATGACTTGTATAGATGAGGTTTAGATGGTACTCTTCTTAGGTGCTTAGAACCCGATGAGTCCAAATGTGCGTTGGCTAAGGTACATGAAGGCATTTGTGGGTCTCATTCTAGTGGTTTGATGTTAGCCCATAAACTTATTAGAGCTAGATATTATTGGCTAGATATGGAAAAAGAAGCTGTTCAATATGCCAAAACTTGCAAGCAATGCCAATTTCATGGAAACTTGATTCATGCTCCCGCTCATGAACTTAGTCCTCTCATTAGTTTCTAGACATTTCAGCAATGGGCCTTCAACTTGTTTGGTCAGATACATCCTTCATCTTCTAGGGGGCATAAGTTTATTATTACAACTACTGATTACTTTACCAACTGGGTTGAGGTAGTGCCTCTAGCTATAGCTGATGGAAAAACCATTACTATGTTCATACTGAACTACATCATTTGCAGATATGGCATACCCTCATCTATTATCACTGACAATGGGGGACAATTAAAAAATAAGGATCTAACAGACTTGTGTACTAAATTTAGAATTATTTAGCATTGGTCATCTATCTATTATCCTCAAGGTAATGGACAAGCAGAGGCTTCCAATAAGACAATTCTAAAAATCTTGCATCGAGCAGTTCATAAATCTGGTAGAGATTGGAATCTCAGATTAATCCGACATTGTGGGCCTACAAGACAAGTATCTGAACACCAATAGGGGCCACTCCTTTTGCCCTCATTTGTGGAGTAGAGGTAGTATTACCTATTGAGGTCAAGATTTTGACATTGCAAATCTCTTGAAGAGGCCTCATCACTGATGAAGACAATAGAATATCCCAGCTTCAAGAGCTTGAGTTACTTGATGAATGCTAGAAGGTGGCATTTGATAATCTCTAAACATATCAAAAGAGAATGTCAAAAGCCTATAATAAGAAAGTCAGACAAAGAGAATTCCAAGTGGGTGATCTCGTCCTGAGAGAGAACCCCAAAAATCAGCAACAATGAGCCCAGAAAGGGAAATTTGAACCAAACTGGCTTGGTCCATATGTCCTTACTACATCATTTGGGTCTAGTGCTTATTGACTCTCCACCACTGAAGGAGAGCAACTCAAAGAGCCTATCAATGCTCTTCATCTGAAGAAGTTCTACAGTTGAGACATTCTTGGCATGCTCATATACATACTTATTGGTCCTAAAAAAATCCAAAAAATTGATATATTGCAAAAAATCCTAAAAATTGCAAAATGTCCTGAAAAAATGATCATCTTAGTGAAAACCTGGTAAATAGGTGCTTTGATGTATCTATTATCTTGGTGAAAACCTAGTAAACAAGCACCTCTTGTTTCCTAAAGCTAAATCTCATCTCAACATCGCTTGGCTTTTAGTTTCCTAATTTAGTTTGCTTTCCCATTTTCTTGCTTTAGTTCATTTCCTACTTTAGTTTTCCAGCTCATGCCCTTGCTTTTAGTTATCTATGAGATTTTCCTTGACTCTTCATGGATTGGAACTAGTTCACACTTGAGGGCATCTTCCTGGTCCAGGAGGCATTGTCCTATCACTTTCAAAAGTTTTGTTTGTGCATCAGTCACCAATGATTCTCACCGCGTCTACCTACTGATGGCTAGCTATTTGTGAGATTTCTCTCCTTAAGGATCTCTCATGTATTATTTGCCAGTGGTCTTTCACTGTGCCTGCCTATTGATACCTAGCTTTCATTCAACCTCTCTCTTTTGGGATCCCTTCTTTACATCAATCACCAATGATTCTCACTACGTCTACCTACTGATGTTTCGCTAGTATCTTTTGAGATTTCTCACCTTGAGAATCTCTCTTGTATTGATCACCAGCATTTCTTGCTGCGTTTGCCTGCCGATACTTTGCACTCCAATATCTTCTTGAGACTTCATCTCTCACGATGGTCACCAGTGGTTCTCACTATGTCTGCCTACTGTCGCTATCCCGTTGAGACTTTGAATGGTGTTTGCTTCTGATTTGACTTCAATTCACTTGAATGCAATGTAAACTAAAATTGAAAACTGATTTTGTGTTCCTCTGAAGCATGCTGAGCTTTTCCTTTGCTTGCTTGTTTGTTTGTTTTTTTCTTTGCTTTCTGTTAGTTGGTTTAGTTCCAAAGATCCAAAGAATCTATCTACGAGGGGTGTCCATCTATAAGAGCCTTCATCTTGTATTGGATGGCCATGCATACCTTGACTCCTTTTATATGGATGCTTTGGTGAGGTTGGTGCTTCTCCTTGTCTATTTTGAGTAACTTCTTTTTGCTACAAGTAAAATGGCTAACACTCGTCCTACTATGTGAACGTAAGGATCACTGCGAGCACTCTTTGGCAAAAGAAGGAACTCTTGCATGTCTGGTGTGTTTGTTCACAAGCAACATTCAGGTCATTCTAGAAAATGTGCTTTGATGCTTATGTTAACTTGCTAAATCAAAAGGAATAGGTGTTCAGGTCATTCTGGCTTCTTGTGCCTTAATGCTTACACCTCATTCCGACAAATCTAAGACTTATGTCATATTCATATTCTCATAATTTCAATGTTAGTGAGGATTGTATGACATCTTGCGATCATCCCATGCTTAAACAAACTCAATGATGATTAATATGGTGAGTCCAACAACCAAGTCCTAGGGCTTGCATTTTCATCCTAGGCTTGCATTTAGCTTAGGCTTGCATCTTCATTATAGGCTTGCATTGAGACTATGTTTTGGTGTTCTCTCGATTGCTTTCTCTTCATCAAAGGTCCTCATCTTTTGTCCTAGGTCTTTCTTGGCTGCACAAGTGTCCGGTCCTAGCTCTCGATCTTCGGAACACACATCTTTTGATTAGTACTTGGCATATATTGCTACAATCCTGCACGAGATGATTATTACCATATTCATTACATATCCTATTGCATTTTCATTTGCATATACATGTGCATCCACTATAAGCATAACTCAAAATCATACATTACACATATGCATACATTCTATCCATCTATCATTGCATTTGACACTGCATCATCATAAAATAAAACATGTGCATATATAAAGGGAACATGTGCATTTCATAGATTTCATCCATACATCTCAGCATCTAAAACATGTCATAAAACATCAAAGCAATATACAACAAGTCTGATGATGTCAAAACTCAATCTCGTATATATATATATATATATATATATATATATATATATATATATATATATATATATATATATATATATATATATATATATATATATATATATATATATATATCAATGTCATGTACAAAAAAAAAAGGTGCTACTCGAGCACAGTATAAAAAATGGGCTACAATAATGCTATACATCAAGATCCACTCCCACTAGGAGGAGGTGGAGGTGGTGGAGCCTGTACTGGTCCCTACGGTGGAGGCATAGGTCTTTGGAGAGGTGCCTGCTATGGAGGAGCCTATGGAGGTACTAGTGGTGGTGCCTGTGGAGCTCCTGTGAACTCAGCGAATGGTGGCACCTACTCATAAATTTGGTACAGCCCCATAGTAATCTGCATAATAATAGGCTATCTAGGCAGCCTCATATCTTGTCTCCAGCCTCGCATGTGCCAACTCATCCTGTAACTGTCTAATCTCAGCATCCCTCTCTACCACTTGTGTCTCCTCCCTGATAACCCGCATGTGATAATCATCATGCTTCCACTGCCCCTACTTGACTCTCTCTTGGCTCTTCCTGAGAGCCTCCTGTAATTGTGGAGTACCTACCCCAGCTGGAATGTTTGGCATATCTATATCATCACTCCGCGGTGCCTACTATGATGTATCATTCATGCGCTATCTCATGGAGCTTTTCTAGGTCCCACTGCTCCTAGCTCCTGCATCTGATCCCATGGACCTCGCTGGGATGCTAATATGTCTTATCCTGGGCTTTAGTGCTCTCTTCCCTACTCTCTGCTGCTATGGCACCTACTGTGGTGGTGCCTGTGGTGGTGCCTACTATGGTGCCTGTTGTGGTGCCTGCTGGGGTGGTACC
Source organism: Chamaecyparis obtusa (assembly GCA_027943335.1). NCBI lineage: Eukaryota > Viridiplantae > Streptophyta > Pinopsida > Cupressales > Cupressaceae > Chamaecyparis > Chamaecyparis obtusa. The sequence continues at coordinate 2,390,700 of BSBK01001439.1, forward strand.
TACTGGTCCTGTGCCTACTGCTGCTATGCCGGCTACTGTTGGGCTCCCACACCAGCTGGATCTATGAATCTAGGATGTGGGTGCACAATCAACTGATCTCTATATGCAGGCATCACCCCTACATTGGTGACACCCACTATGTAATCCCATCATGTAGCTAGTATGCATGCCTCTATAGCACATCTCCTAGGATCCAACCTCACATGCCACCCCTTCTTCTCCTCATCGGAGAAGTGAGCATAGGGGCATTACTCCTAAGATATATCCTGCTATCTACCGAACTGGCACAGGACATGTGTAACATGGAACATCTCTATAGTATGAATGCTTCACCCGATCAGTGGATGTAAAATAAACATACAAGACAACTCCTGATGAGCATCATCCCATGGCTCTATGGCCACCCAGGGTCTCCATACTACTACCGCCATATCATCTAGCTGGCCTCTCCACTGCTCTATCTTGCCCAACAGGGGCTGGGTCATGACACTTGAATATCTATAAATGTATGGCTCCAAATGTTGCCGTGTATCATGGAATACTAGCCTACACATAGGGAGATGCTCCTAAGCCCAGATCTGTAATACGAAGACCCCTGTTGCCATGGTCCTCACACTCTTGTAAATAATCTCATGCATCTTGTGATACATGTGGGCCAGCATACACTGGAACCATCCAAATCTCACTACTGGTCTGGCCAGCATCCTTTGCAACATGGTGCCCCAGCCGCACTCTAGTCCATGCTACCATCGATTAGGAACAAGGTAACAGCTCAGGAACATCACTAAAACAATAGGGAATGGGTGAGCACTACCATATCTGCACATCAAGTCCTCCCACGAGATGGCTCGGCCCATCACTAGATCATCCTGGAAGATTGTCCTCAAGGCTACAGTCCCCTACTGCGGCTATGTATCGTACTCTACATGAGTACCATGAATGGGAATCCTCATAAGCTGGTATATGTCCTCCGGAGTCACCATCATCTCACCCATGGAAAAATGGAATGTGTTTGTCTCCAAATGGAAACGATTGACCAATGCAATAAGAAGGTCGTGATTTACTCAAATGTTAGGAAAATCATGTAGATATCCTAAACCAAGTGCATCTATATGAGCACCCTCTGCATTTGTCAATCTTTGGACTAGTGTGGTAAGGATAGGATGGTGTGTCCTGAAGATGATGTTGAGAAAGTCAACTTGCAAAACAAGCAATGACATTGGATCAGTATCTCAAACATGATAATTTTCAACATAATGACAGGAAAAACAACAAGACATCTATTCTAGACAAGGCCCTGTGACACTCTACTTGACTGATTTCATGCAATTTGACACAATTTTGGTAAATGGCTTCATACTCTGCAGTAGTCTCTCACACAAGAAAACTATTCTCTCATGCGAGGAAACTATTCTCTCAGGTGAGACAGGACTAGGCTTCGCACGAGATCCTAAAATCTCACGCGGGAACCCCTTTTGGCTCGCATGAGTTTCCAGACAGAGCCCACGTGAGAAATCCCCAAGTCATGTGAGGAAACTATTTCCTCGCATGAGATGAAACCTAGGCTTGTACGAGGAAACTGTTTCCTCATGTGAGATTCTTAGAACATGGTCTAAACCTAGCTAAATCTACCCTAAATTGACCTAGAAAGTTGTTCGAATTGAAATACAAGGCAGTTTATCGACTACTTATAGGTGCGTTATACTCCGAAGGTTAGGTGTGTCATCGAGAGTGCTCAAATTGATGCCTATGTAGCGGAAGAACCTCCATCTCTCTCTCAGAGCTTAACATCAACAAGAAGACAAAAGTGAATAATGAATTGAAAATGACCCCTCCAGGCCTTATATAGCTTTTGACCTAATTTTCAAAAGTGCTCCATTTTGCACAAAAATTGCACCCTTGGCTAAATCGACTACTCTGAATCCATTTTCAGGATCAAAATCAAAATTTGACATCTCTAGATAGCTCAAAATCACATTTTAAATTTTGGGACCCTTTGGGATTGGACACTTGTGTAGTCAGCCTTCTGGTGTCATCTTCATCCTAGACCCTCATCTTTGCATCATGTTCTCAAGATCTTTTCTCTTTTCATCAAGGTCAACTTTAGTCAACTCTAGTCGACCATGGTCAACCATGGTCAAACTTGGTCAACAGGACCTCTACTTTTCTCTGATTTGCTTCTGCAGCTTCTCGAATCTAGTCTAATTGCTTTCGCTCTGCAACCTCTTGTTGTCAATCATCCCTCTTATGTCATCTTTTGATTTCACTCCCAAGGGGGCAGGATGATTGCATCATTTGAATCTCGTCGAATCAATTCTTGAATCAGTCTGATTTGAATCTTCAGTTCTCATTGCTAAGGGCATCTCGATGCCTCGCATCTTGCTATTTGGTCATCTATCTTTTAGGTATCTGAGCAATCTAACTCGGATCCTCGAGAATCAAGCTTCATTCTGGAGATGGTTCTTGAAATCTTTTAGGTATTGGGGCAATCTAACCCTAATTCTTGGGAGTCAAGCTTCATTCTAGAGATGGCTCTCAAAATCTCTCTTAGACCGTTATCTAGGCAATCTAACCTAGGTTTTGAAAGGCTAAGCTTTGTATTGGGGCAATCTAACCCTAATTCTGGAGACGGTCCTAGGTTTTCATCTGAATCTCATTCTGGGCATTGGGGCAACCTAACCCTGATTCTCATCTTATCTCAAGACCATTGTCTTCACAATCTAACTTAGACTTCAAAAAATCATACTTTGATCTGTTCGGTGTCTTAATAACCTAACCTAGACTTCCGAATCTCTTTTCATCTGTCACTTCAGACTATTCTTTGAATCAACACGCTATTCGCACATCAATTCAAATAGGGGAAAATGTAATACCCTAAAATTGGCACCTATGAAATTCAATTAATTTTAGTGCATTATCTTCAATTTTACATCTTCGAAGTCCTAGTTCCCTAGGTAAATTTCTCTCTCCTAGCTAAATTAATTTGGCTTGATGTCAATTGCAAAGACCATAAATTGCATTAATCAAATATCAAAATTAATTCCTAAAGTCATTGACTTTAATTAGCTAAATTACCCCTATGATAATTAATATAATTCTAAGTCCTAAGTGCTTGGAATTAAGTTAAAATCCACCCCATTTGGCTAATTACCCATAGAAGGAATTAATAAATATTTAGTTAATTGAATGGACACCTCTTTATTTGAATTTAACAATTTGAATTACTCAAAAGGTCACCTCTCACATGTGGCAAATTTCATTCTTTTAATTAAATAAATCATGCCTTTTTGTCTCAATTGGGAATGAAGAGTCAGGAGTTTCAAATCAAGAAACTCTTCATTCCTCTTTTGGCTTTTCTATTTAATGGACCTCTTTTCCTCATTCAAAAAAAGGCAATTTTTGAGAGCATCTACACTATAGGCATTTTTAGTCTCATTTAATTCATTGTTTCCAAAAGCTTTTATTGCATTCATTAGCTTAATATTTCATTTTTAGTTTAATCTTGCATCTCATTTTAGATTAATTTGCTTATTTGTTCTTACATAATATCATCTTTATTTCAAGTTCTTAAAACAAATTAAAAATCTGCATTTCATATCTCTTTCAAAGCATTTCTAGATTAATTGCACTCATCTTAGTTTAAATTCAATTTTGCATATCATCATAGCTTTGAAAATCCTCCATTGTGGGATTGGTCTATGGTTGTTGGCTCTCTAATATGAGAGTAATTAAACACCCCATCCACATAGGAGGCAATAGGTCAATTCAATCGATGTTGTGAGATGGACAATTCATGTTCATACTCACCATCTCATGATTGAGCAATGACTATGTTGCATTTGTGCCTGATTTAGAGGTCCACATTCAGACACACACATGTATAACCATTGATTGATATTCTGTGCCAACTCTTGACCATTCAAAATTCCATTGGAGATGAAGGTAGATGTGCCTAGAGTCTTGATCTTGGGGCCTTCCTAAGGGGCTTTGGTTTGATGACATGATCATCCCATAGTGGGCGGATTTAGGGTGAGATCCCCTACTACGAAGGCATCGATAAGGCTGTATTCACCATAGCCCTTATTGTTGATCTTGACAGTAGAAAGGGTGGAGGAAAGGATCATCTTTGGATTGTAATGGGATCGGGAAGAACTAGCGACATATGTGCCAATGTCAATCCCAAGATAATTAGTAGAATGGGGAAAGGAAATTTCTATTGAAAAACAATATGCAAAGGGCTAGGGGTCTATGTGGATGGTGATTTCAGTGCCTTGATATGGGAATTTGATGCAGTGATGATAGGTGGAGGGGACGTCCTGGATATAATGGATCCACGGGTGATCAAGGAGGATGTTGTAGGGGAGATCAAGATAAAAAACATGGCATATGGTATCTTGGACTACAAGGCCTATCTTGATAGGCAGCAAAATAGTACCTTCGAAGGTATGCCCTAGGTTTTTGTAAGCCTTGATGGTGATTACATCGTGAGAGATGTCTGCTTCTATGAGACCAACTTGTTGGATGAAATTTAATGTACAAAGGTTTAGGGCCGAACCATTATCTATCATGATGCTTTTTATGGAGAAGTCATTAATCATGATGATGATGTGGAGTGGGAGATTATGATCTGGTTCAACGGATGGCATGTTTGAAGGTTGGAAGGAGAGGGTGGAAGATGTGGATAGGTGCCCTATAAGGTTCTTGAATTGGATGGAGTTGATGTCTGTAGGGACATAAGTTTCTTGGAGGGCATTATTGAGGCCTTCCTAGTGAAGGGGTGATGTGTGGAGGAGGTTGTGGATGGAAATTTATGCGGGTGTATTCCCAAGGTGTTCTAGGAGGTTGTACTATGCACTAGGGATGGTTGTAGTACTAGCATCGGAAAAAGATATCCAACCTCTGCGGGTAGTAACAACACATTGACTATCAGCACCTTTGACATGGATTACATTCATAGTTGGTTTGACCTAGGAGATGCAACCAACGAATTTATCATAGTTGATGTAGGCAATAGTATAGTCTTTCCCATCACCATGGTTTCCTTGTTTACCCTTACCTTTGTTCGTGACTAGGGGAGGGTTTGCATTGGTTTGATTTTTGCCTATATTGTGTTGAGGAAACAAATTTTGATAGATCTCTAGGTTGGCATTTGGTGATGTCTAGGATAGGGAATCAACTATGATCTCCTTCTTGTCAATGAGGTCTTGGACGTAGTGCTTGAGTTTCATGCACTTCATGGTGATGTGTCCCTTAACATGATGTTAGGCACAATACTCATTATCCTTATACCAGGTTGGCTTGGGTGTTGACTCATCAAAGGGTTGGGTTTGTGGATATACAATCAGGTTTGCATTGGCCATGTGGCAGAAAATAGCATCTAGGGGTTCTCCAAGGGGAGTAAATGTGCACTTCTGATTGTTCTGAACATGAGGCTTGTTCTGTCCCTGGGTGACAGATATGGTGTTGGTTTGATTAACGGATGGCTAATAGGATGGTTGATGGTAGGTGGGTGCTTGTTGCTAGTACATGGGTTCTTGTTGTTGGTATGTTGGGGGAGGGGGATTGGGACTGGCTACAACAACTTGGACGTGCTTGGTGTCTATGGCTCTGACAGTGACTACATTTTTATTCTTGTTCCAGTAGTAGGATCAGTCATTATTAGGCCTATCTTGGGAGATCTCCTTGTAATGTTTAATGGCACCATCATCCAAAAGACCTTGTTTGATGTCCATACCCTTCCCTTTTATGTCCTGATAAGTTTGTATGTAGTTCATTCACATGAAGTGGGATAACTTCAGAAGAAAATTATCATTGAATATCTTGGTGAGGTGTTTTTCTGGCAGTTCATATGACAACCTCATTATGAGGTTTTTCCATCTTTGTAGATAGTCAACCAGGGTTTCACCTCCTTTTTGCTTACCATTACACAGGTCTAGCAAGGAGAGCTCATTCTCAATATTATGCACATATTAGGACACAATTTTTTTGAGTGTTCTACAAATGTGGAGATAGAACCATATGGTATTTTATAGAACCACTTGATGGCGGTCCCTCCCAAACTCTTGGGGAAAAGGTACATGAGATATACATCATTTTATGCTACCTCTTGACATGCCATATATAATTCCTTAATATGGCTGATTGGGTCTCCCTTCCCTTGATACTAATCAAACTTGGGTGTTTTAAAATGCTTAGGGAAGGGGAGCATTGTGATTGATCCATCAAAAGGGTATGGACAGACTTCATCAAACTTAAAATGCTTTTCCCTCAGTGCCATCTTTGAGTTCTCTGAGGGCATTTTACATTTCTTCCCATTCCAAGTTAATAGGTGTTGGAGTGGGTACTCCCATTGGGAATGGATCTGATGGTGTGAGTGAGTATGGGGAGATATGCAGGGGATATTACGAGGTTGGGTAGGGGGATTGTCTGGTAGGAAAGGTTATTTAAAATGGATTTTGGATGGCTTGTTGGGTGACGTAAGTTGGTGTAGGGTCAAGGAATGCTATTGTGTGGGATATGGTGTGGCTTGTTACTATGGGATGAGAGGGGTAGGTTGCTATGCCAAGAAGTACTATTGTTGTGGAGGAGTTTGGTAGAAGGGTTGTTGTTGGGACTAGCATTGGGCTTGGCTGATAAATGAAGGGTGCATACTCGCATTACTGAAAGGAGGAACAGAGACTTGGGTATGTACTATGGGTGGTTGGGTGAGGGGGCCAGTAGGATGGGTAGAGCTGAGTTGTTGTGATTGTGGAGGGGTAGCTTGTGGAGCAACTAGTGGCATAGATAGGTAGTTGATGAATGTGGGAAAAGATGCAATGAAAGATGAAAGTGGTGGTTGCTGTGCCGCTTGTAGAATGGTTCCTTGTTCATAAGTCAGTTGGGTAATGTGTGAGTGCATTGTCATGCCTAGGGAATTCATTTGCACTTGGTTAAGGATCCATGTGGTGCCAATCCCTATTGTGGGTTGTGATGTGGAGGTTTCTACAAATGTGGGAGCAAAAATGAGAGTTTGTGATGCAGGTGGAGGGTTTTGGGATGCCATGGGTGGCATTCCTATTGTGAAGGTGACTTGTTGGGCCTGTGTATTGGCAATGAAAGATGGAGGGGGAACCTGCGTGGAATGAGATTATGTAATAGATTGGGTAGATGTGGGTGGGATGGCTTGTGTTGCTCCTTGTGAAAGGGATGATGATGTAGGGGCTTGGCTTATGGTGGGTGTAGGTATCATTTGTGTGGAAACTTGCATGGGGGTTGGTGGTGTTTGTGTGGATGCTTGCGATTGCATGGCTACTTGCAAGGAAGTAGGTGGGGGTGGTGCACCCATAACAGAGAAAGGGGTACTTTGGGTCATGTTTTGGTTTGTGGGAATTGTTGCACCGAGTTGTAAGAGATGTGGGATGGATGAAGTTGTGTGAGATACTTGCATGGTTGGATCATGGATTTTTTGAATGACATAGGGGGGATGTTGGTGGAGATATGAACATGTTTTGTGGGATCAAAAGTGCATAAATGTGGGGAAATGGGAGTACCCTCTTGTGTGTAGTTTGCCAAGATAGCGAGATGGTTCTATGCAATAATCGTGCTTACCATCTGCGCATGTCCTGGAAGACACATGAAAGCTTCCATGGAGTTGGTGGTAGGTGTCTCATTGGGATCTTCCCACACATTCTAAACCAATGGTGGTTGAGGATCATACATTACCATCTTACCAGTGGGGTTGTTTGGGTTTGCTGAAGTAGTGGCTTGGTTGGGATCCATTCCTTTCCTCTTCTTTGATCATGTCTCAACAGGCATGAAAATGAAAAGTCCTAAGATGGGGGAGGATTCAGATGTATCAAAAGGATGCTTGGGATGAGGATCTTATACATAGATGAGGTTGGTGGTAGCCTAGATATAGGATTGTGGGTGATGAGGGATTTTGATGATGGTCTTCTTGGAAAATGGGTGGCAAAGGGTCATGATGAGCTACCTTTCCTGATGTAGGATCAAAACATGTGGGATTTTCATCCTCAGATAAAGTTGTGATCTTTGGATGATAGGATCCTTACTAGTGTGAGCCAATATCTAGATCGAGATGATGAGGTTCGCAAGAGTAAGTACTAGCTACCCTAGACAAGGCTTAGTTAAATGGGTGTGGCTGAGGTTTTGATCTTTAGGATAAGGTTTGGGCAACTCAAGGTGAGTCCTTGGATGCAATGTGGATTTAGGATAATGATTTGGGATTTGGATAGGAGATGGTGCTAAATGATGCTTCCTAAGAGGATAATGTAAACATACTTATGGGATTATCTAAGATGTAAGGATGTTGAGACAACTTCACAATTTTGGAGAAGGGAGGATATTTTGCCTACAAGTCTTCACTTTCTAGTTTGAAAAACCGGCGATTAACTCAAATTTGGAAGGCAAACTATTTAACCCTTGCATTGTATTCCATGTTGTCTAATTGGTACTTCTCTTATTCTTAGGTTTCAGTGACAATGGGTTGGTGATCCTTGATCTTTCTTTTAGAAACCTTTTTCTCTCGATACACGTGTCATTGGTAGCTTAGCTTTCTTGTGTTTCATTGATTTGGTCATAGGTCCAAAAGATACCTTCACTTTTTGAATACTAGAGTAGGTCAAGCTAGGAAGTGACTATAGTAAGTATACCTTGGCTTGGTTTTGGTTTGACAAACAATCCCACAAGAGACAAAACAATCTTGTAAGAGAACATGCAAATGATCTCTTTGGAAAAGAACTTCATAACTTTGATTTTGTGTATGTTCCAACAAATGTTTTCATGGGGTCTGATAACTTTGAGAACACACACAAGCAATTTCTACCTACAAGACAAGCTAGTATCAAAACTTTTGCCCACAACTTGGTATCCCAAAAGAGGAATACAGATGGTGAGTAATCTTCAGGTGACCTAGGAAACCACTTGAGTTGATCCTTGCACAAAGATTATGATACCTTCATGAGTGGATCAAGTGGGCCTTTGATTAATGGCTTTTAGTAAGATCCGTGGCATCCCCTTGATCAATTTGTACGTGCGTGACTCACTTAAGAGCCTAGTTGACCATGCTAAAATTGTAGGGATATTCACCTACCTTAGGCTACCATCAAAATGCCTTTCTTGAGCTTGAGGGGATAAGGTGAGAGTTTTCTCAACACCTTGTTTATATACCGATCGGGGAATTATTGGTTTGAGGTCATTCTCTAAAGAGGAAGCAATTCTCTCTAGATAGGCCCCACTAGAAGCAAAACCAATTGAACTTGATCTTTCTCTTCACCCAAGTTCCACAAAGGTGAGGGGAGAGGATATAGATACAAGCTAATTATTCTTGTGTCACTTACTTTAACAAGGTTTTGCAAGAATTTAAAAAGATCTTAAGGAAGTGTTGAAACTCCTTCAAACACGCCAAGAAGTCTTCATTCCAAATTGAACCTTAATTAGACTAAGTGTTTTCTATCCTAAAACATAAAACACTCATTTTTTTAACATGCAAGGTTCTTTGAGAAGTAAAAGACAATGCTTGAAAATGAAATTTGATTGCTTTGAAAAAACAAAAAAGTGTTACTCCCCTTTAGCATTCAAGACTTTATTTTGATTCTTTTTAAGCCCCAAATCAAAATGTTTTATCACATTGATTTATTGTCCCTTAAGCATTCAAGATTGAATTTTGGATTGATTTTAAAGAACCAAAGGGAATGTTTGATTGTTCATTTTTAACCCATGTTTATTTTAAGCCCAAATCGAAAGATAAGGTGCTGTTTGGACATGCAAGGTTCTTTTTAATGCACCAACAGAAAATGTGTGAATTCTATTTTAAGAGTTTTAACCAGTGTTCCCACAAATCCCTGCAATCCCGCAAAATAAGAAGAGCATTCCTACAGATCATACAAGTGATCTTGAGGGGCTGTCAGAGTATTAGAAAAAAATCACAGAGAGCAGTAAATGCTACATTGGTGCGATACCTGCGGATGCGATCCCACCTGGTCAATGCTCATTCTCATAAATTCAACAGCTGATCCCACGTTGTGAGAATAATGGCACAAATTTCAAGATTTTAGTTAATGCCTTATGGCTTACAAAAGTACACAGGCAGTCCTGCCTAGTCAAACAATGTTCCCGCATTGCGAGAATGTGATCCCCCTAAAATGTCACAAAGAAATGACTGGTTAAGTTCAGGACAGAGAGTAAGAAAAAGATAGAAGAAAGAAGGTTCCTTCATAGGAATGTGTTCTTACTGACCATACCCATGTTCGTTCTATCCGTACCCACAGGAATGGTGGTGCAAATGTGTCTTCTTTCACCTCAAACTTTCAAAAAACCTAAAAAATGCTTGCAAAGCACTCAAACAACACAAAAAGTTAGTTTTTGCAAAGAAAAATAGAAGGAAAGGATGAAGAAATGACCCTAGCATGATAAATTTTCTCTAATGGTGGATGAAAATGAAGGAGAAGAGGGCTCAATTTATAGGCAAGAAGAGAGATGAACAGATGGTCAAGATGAAAACCTAAGGAAGGTTCAAGATGCATTTGAGGGGAAGCACATGGATTGCACTTTCTCAAATGCATCTCATTGTGACAAGTGTCACAATGGGAGAGACTGGAAGAAGTGGGGGAATGTGACCATTTTGAGAGATTTGAGAGGGGAAAAATGTGTAAGAGAAGGATGGAGTTTGTGAGGGATGTGTAAGAGCATTTAAGGTTGACATGAGGTGAGGGAATTGGGGGATGTGAGGATGTGAGATGAGGGTTGACTTGGTTTGGCTTAGGATTTCTTAATCCATGGATTATGATTGTGCAAATGTTTAGGAGATGATTAGGCTTGGATTAGGAGGCAAGTGGGAGGTTTAAGAGGATGTGATGGGAGGAGACAGAATGAGTGGAGGATTGGATTACCTAATCATGGGTCATTAGATAATTAAGATTGATTAGTATGGGTGAATGGGTTGGGTTGAGTATGAAATACATGTTAGGAGTTTTGGGATGGGTTTAGTTGAGGGTTAAGGTTGGAATTAAATATTTTATTTAATTCCAAGTGAGAGGAAAATGGGGTTTTATGAATTAATTTAAATAGATAAGTATATCTATTTGAATTAATAGAAGAATAGCGATTAATTAATTATCAGACTATAGGTAATTGGACTATAGTTAATTAATTAAATTAATTAACTAGGGGATGACATAAATTAACCAAATAATAATATTTAATTAATAGGATGTCCTAGGAGAAAACTAAATAAGATTACTAAATTATGTAATCAAATTTAGGTGTCTGCAGCTTGAATAATTTAAAGTAAGATTGAATCCTAAAAAGTGTGCATTTGGGGTACAATCTGGCAAGTTACTTGGATACATAGTATCAAAAAAAGGTATTGAGATAGACCCTACAAAAATTAAAGCAATAATGGAAATGGAGGCACCAATAAACATAAGCCAAATGAGATCCCTTCAAGGACGGCTACAATCCATAAAAAAATTTATTTCTCAATTAGCCAAAAAATGTCATTCATTTCCTTAACTCCTTCACAAGGATGCAGTATTCAAATGGGATGATCAATGTGAATAAGCCTTCACAATCCTCAAGAAGTATCTTATGAATCCACCTATATTGATTCCACCAATAAGAGGCAAGCCTTTACTATTATACATTTCGGCAATGGAGCATTCCTTAGGGGAATTACTAGCTCAAGAGGATGAGAATGGCATGGAGAAGGCAATCTATTATATTAGCGGGACTTTGGTCAAAGATGAGTTGAACTATAGCTTCATTGAAAGAGCATGCTTGGTGGTGGTTTTTTCTTCACAAAAATTACAAAATTATATGTTGGCACACAAAATTTGACTCATAGCTAAAATTGACCCTTTAAAATATCTATTGAGAAAAACAACCCTAATAGGAAGATTAGAAAAGTGGGTCATGGTATTGAGTGAATTCCACATTGAATATGTGGATAGAAAAGTAATAAAAGGCCAAGTTATAGTAGACCGATTGGCAGAAGCACCTTTAATAGATGAATATCTTATTCAGGTAGAATTCTCAAATGCAAAAATTATAAATATTGAAGCCAAGACATGAAAACTCTATTTTGATGGTTCATATAGACAACATGGTTCAAGAGCGGGTATCTTATTGAATCACACCTCAAGGATCTACTATTCCAAAATCTTACAAAATTCTCTTTCCATGTACTAATAACATTTCTGAGTACGAAACACTTGTTGTAGGTATGAAAATGGCTCTAGAATGGAAAGTAATAGAGTTACAGGTACATGGTGATTCATAACTTGTCATTAATCAAATCAATGATGAATATCAAACAAGAGATGATAAGTTGATTCCTTCCAAAAGGATCATAGATGATTTGAAGAAATAATTTTTTTTGATAACATTTGAAAAAACACCAAGAGAAAAAAGAAAAGTAGTAGATGTCATGGAAACATTATCTTCTCTCTTACAAATGTTGGATCAAAGTGCACGATATGAGTTCTTGGTAGAAGAGTTGGAACAACCTGCATTTGACCTTCCTAATTCCTAAATTATTTTCCTATTAATCAGACATGCCTCTCCTTGGCATGGACCTATTTACACTTACTTAAAAGACCAAACCTTTCTCTTGGACCAAACCAAAAATTAAAGAAGAAATTTTATAAGACAAGCTTATCGCTATAACCTTGTTTTAGATACATTGTATCCTAAAATTCTTGATGGAACACTTCTTAGGTGTCTAGAGGAGGTGGAATCTAAAATAGCCTTGAAATATGTCCACGAAGGAATCTATAGATCACATTCAAGTGGCTTGATCTTAGCTAAGAAAATTCTTAGAATGGGGTATTATTGGCCAACCATAGAAAAATGTGTCATTTTATTAAAATTTGCCAAAAATATCAATACCATGGTAATTTGATTCATGTTATGGCACAAGAATTACACCCAATGACCACACCTTGGACATTTTATTAATGGGGGTTAGATTTAATTGGGATGATTTATCCATCATCATCCAATGGTCATAGATTCATAATCACAACAATAGAATATTTCACTAAATGGGTAGAAGTTATGCCTTTGTCTACTGCAATGGGCAAACAAATTGCAATGTTCATTTTGAATCACATAATTTGAAGATATGGTATTCCTCATGCCATAATAATAGATAATGAAAAACATTTTGAAAATAAGGATATCAAATAATTGAGTGAGAAGTTTCACATCATTCATCATTCATCCTCCATTTACTATCCCCAAGGAAATGGACAAGCATAGGTAACAAATAAAAATATCCTTCAAATCTTGAAATGAACAGTGGATAAATTAGGAATAGATTGGCACATACAACTAAATCCAAAATTATGGCATACTGCTCAAGTATAAGAATACCAATTAGAGCCACACCTTTCTTACTAGTCTATGGGGTAGAAGATGTATTACCTTTAGAAGTGGAGATCCCATCTTTGTGAATTTATTTGCATGGATTGTTAACAGAAGAAGATTATAGAGTGGAAAGACTCTAAGAACTAGAACTACTTGATGAATGTCAAAAACATGCATATGAATGTCTTAAGGTATATCAAAATAGGATGTCAAGGAATTATAACAAAAATATCAAGCCAAGGTAATTTCAAGAAGGTGACCTGGTGTTAAGAGAGAATCTAAAGAACCAAGAATAAAGAGAGAAAATAGGAAAATGGGAAGTAAATTAGCTAGGACCATTCATTATCACATCTTCCTTCAGGACAAGAACATATAAGTTAGCTGATTGTGATGGGGAAGAGTTAGAAGAACATATAAATAGCATACATGTAAAAAGGTTTTATACCTAAATCAGCTGAAAGAGTATCAGTTGGAAAGAGTATTAGAATATCATGGGATAGCATCAAAACCTTGTACAAAAAAAATTGAGCATGAATCAATCCAAAAACATTGAGAAATTGGTCGTAAAAATCCAAAAAAATCAGAAAGCAAAGAAAATAAAAAATAGTGAAAAGAGAAAGTGAAGAAAATAAAAAATAATGAAAAGAGAAAGTGAAGAAAATAAAAAATAGTGAAAAGAGTTCTTGAAGAAAATAAAAAGCAATGTAAAATTGATCATGAAGAAATCCAAAAACATTCAAATATGGATCCTGAAAAAAATAGTGCCTTGGTGAAAACCTAGCAATAGGCACCTTGGTAACAAAAAACTATATATAAAAGAGAAAAAGAGCAATAAACTCAAGTGGTGAAAACCTGGTAAATAGGTGTCATTTGACCTTAAAGTCAAGTCAAGTCTCATCTTCCAACTACATTTCTCCATCATTCTTGTATAAATAGCATTAGCCATCATTTATACATATTGTATAATAAATTCCCAGAGTTGCATTTGTAAATACCCAAGGATTTTGTCATGGTTTGGAAAATTGTCTAAGTCCAACATCACAATGGAATTAAACTGGGGACATTTTATCCTAAATCAAAGTGGTTCATCAAACACACACCAATTGACACAAATCAATGCATCAAACCACAAATTTGACACTTAAAATTTTGATTCATATCAATTCCTGATTCAAGCACATTTGATCTCAAAAATAATTGACACTTTGACCCTTGATTAACACATTGCCTTATCTTTATCAGGATTAAAAATAGTAATAACAAACAAAGATTGAAATGGATGGAGTTCTACTTGAAAGATGGATTTGAAAAAAATGGTGAAATGTTCAAAAGTGGTACTTGATTGTGGACTCATGTCATTTTAACAAATCAATGAGGTCTTTTGACTAGAGGAGCCATGATAAAAGCATGATAATTTTCTTGATTTTTGCATAATTGTCTTAAGGTTGATGCTTAAAAGTATGTAACATTTGTCTAATGACATGATCATCAAAGAATCATCAAGGACATGTACATATGGAGAGAATGATATCTTTGTTTATTTATGCAACATGATACCTTGGTCATTTTGATCTTTCATACCTTAATGCCAAAATCCACTTGCAACATTGAATTTGATAAAAGCAGTATTCATACTATCATGGTTGAAAATAAAACCAGTGAGGGTTGTACCAATTTCATGAATGCAATTCGAAAGGAAAGTAGTATTCAGATCATCATGGTTAAACTATTGTTGATGATTGTACCAATTTCATGTTTCAAAAGCTCAATGATGAAAAGAAGCATCCTTTTTCTTGAAAGAGACATCTAGTTGCATTCATATAGATTAAATTTGCATATAGATTTTTTTTAAAATAAAAATTGGTATAGTCAAGTACAATCAAAAGATTCATCATGAATTCTTTAATTGATTGAATATGTTGGACTAAATCAAATAATTAATTTAAATTCATTGAGTGCCATATTGAGTTGCATTGTATTTTTCAGTAATCATTAAATTGCATTCATTTAGTTTATTCGTTAAGTGCATAATCAATAATTGTATTTCCATTGCATAGCATATCATTTAGATTCATTAGATTGCATCACATCAAGGAGTTAATCATTAGAAGCATATAGAATCATATGGGAACACGTGTAAATATCATATAAATACATTATTAATCATTAAAGCATACATAGAATCATTAAAACTATTTCATTAACATTTTTCCATCCATCTAAGCTATGTCATATAAGACATCCATCCAAAGCATATAAAATAAATGCATTCATGAAATTTTGCATCATAAAAATAATAAAAACAAACATATAGGTAAAGACATGTAAGGCTGCATATATCATCAAAAAAAATTATACGTCCAACATATAATGACATCATAAATACAAAGAGTCTATTAGAAGGATAATCAAAGAAATTTCTATCAAATAATATCAAATGTCCATGAATTACATCAACAAAAGAGTCCCGATCAAAGTGATACATATGATACAAAAGGTGAAATAATTAATGATCTCAACTAAGTGCCACATGCATCTGTATCATCTAGTCCACCTTTACCTATCCTATTTCTATGTGTTTGTACCTCTGCTAGAACTAGGTTGTGTACCATGTTGGGCCATAGTAGCCATAAATGTCTGTTGCTAAAATGATCCATTTGAATCCTAATCTTAGCCACGTCTTCGTGTAAAGCTCTAACATCACGAGAAAGTGTATTCGGTGCATGTGAACCTGACACTACATGTAATGGTGGGATAGAAATAAGGGCAACCTATGCAACTTGTATCTATCTAGGTACTCATGGTATAACTGAGTATGGACATAAGAACCCTAGTTGAATCTATGTGGATGAGCAATCATGTCCTCTAAGATCTTGCCCCAACCAAAAACAAAACCATGTCCTCTTTGATATGGTAATAGGAATCTCATGATCAATATACCCAAAACTACATGAAGCATAGGAAAGGAAAAAAATTGCACCCAGGGGATTTTCTCATAACCAATGGTAGCATCTATGAAGATTCAATGACATGCTAAGCCATCATAAACCTAATCTTAGTTGACTAGCTCACCCTATGTCAGAATCCTGAGTAATCTATACACATCCTCAAGGTGACTGTCATCTTACCCATAGGAAAATGGAAAGTATTATGGTTGAAGTGTCAGAGCTCTTCTATAGAAGTGAGAAGACCTTGATTCATGCAGAATTGAGGCATGTCTCAGAGGAAGAACAAATTGCAATGATCGATAAGCCATCACTCCTTAGTATTCAAATGCTCAACCATATTTAAAATATATGGATATAAACCTTAAACATATAATTTTTAGAGGTGAAACTATTGAATCAAGTGACATCATATCAGTAAACAATCATCTAAGTGGATCATCACAAATCAATTAGAAAAACATATTATCCTATCACTCGCCTAGAGTACAACATCATTTTTTTCCTAATTCTAATTAGAGAAGACAAAAAAATCAAATCAATCATATCAATTTATTAAGATTGGAAATCAACATTCATGAAAACATGATCAAATTGACTTCACAACACTTGTTTTCATAATAGGCACAATTTTTTTCATTCATTGATTGATCACATAAATCAATTAAACTAGGCAGACCAGACAACAAGGTTAAAAATTGAACAAAACTAGCTACATGTCATTTCATTCTACTATATGTGTCAAAATACCTAAGTGTTATTATATTTCTCATACACACTGAATTAATTATCACACACGCTCAAAAGGTTTGTATGCGTCATTTTTCATGCTACATGCCATTAAAAATGGTGTAAGTGCTACTTCATTTATTGTTTGTGTTGATCTATTCATACACACTACTAAACCTAAAAGACATGCTAAAATAATCCTAGGAAACATGTTTATATGCACTATTTTAGTGCACGGATGCACTAAAACATTATCCTATGCGCTATTAAAATTAATCCTATGCACTATTTCATAAATTTGGAAAAATAAGAGTAGAACAACGCATAAAAATTCAAATTTATTCAGTAAAATGGAAAAATTAGACACAAAGAAGGATCGATGTACTCATCGAAGGTCCATAATTTGTTGGAAACTATAATTGAAGAAATTGTTGTATTGTCATTGATGTCAAACCTTAGCTGGTAAGACTATTTCTATTTAAGAAAGTACTATATCTATTTGATTATTGAGAAGGATGTGGGCAAGGTTGATAACAATAGAACCTAAGGAAAGGTTGAGTTATCTTGGATACTTCAATGGGTACTTGATTATATGGAACAATGATAAGATAATTTTTTTCTTATCTAAGTAAGAATTAAGACTAAACAAGTAGGCTTAACTGAGCAAAAAGTGAAGAAATCTAGTTTAACCCGAGTGATGTTAGTGTCGACTGAGCTAGTATATGCCGAGTAAATTTAGTGTTGACCGAACATCGGGTAATTGCTAAGGAAGAACAGTATTAGCTGAGGACATAGTTTTAGTGGTGACCGAGCTTTCTAGTGAAGATTAAGGAGTTGAACACAGTATTGACTGAGAGTCAGTAATTTACATTTGAGGAAGAATTCAGATTCCTAGTCGACATAGTTGAATTCTTGGATTATGTAAAATGTGTTGACTTTATTTATTGATTGTATGGAAGCATTTAATGCACTGTAAAACATTTTATTGTAAATCTATTAAGAGATTTGAGATGATTCTAGAAGGATGGATGAAGAACATAAAGTTGGTAAGATTCGATGAATCTGACCTAACCCTAAGATATATAGAAGAGATTAAGTAGAAAAAGATTGTATTGACCTAATTGAGGAAGTATTAAGGAAACCTAAGCATGAGGTTGAGAAGAGAGAATGCTGGAGTTGTTGTTATTAAGTGTATAAGTAGAAAAGGCCGAAGGAGAAGGAGTTGTGATTGCTTGAAGAGATTTCCAAGTAGATCAGTAATGGAGATGTAAATGGATCACAGTTAGTAAGCCAACATATGTGTACGTAATTGGATCTGTTATTTGCAAAGTGAGTTGTATGTTTTCAGATCAATATTACTGTTACTTTCTAATCATTGTATCGGTCAAAATCCTTTTAACAGAGGTTGACCTAATAGTCATTTGTATAAATCCTTTGAACAAGGTTGCATTATAATGGAATGTATGTAAGTCCTATAACAAGCCGCACTCCTAACTGTAATACTCCAAAAATGGGCTATAAGTTCATTAATCTTCTATATCAACAATTCAAATGAAATTGACATCAAAGTCCTAACCTAAGGCACATCTAAACATCATCGAATCCTAATTAATTATCTTAAATTCTGCATCAGGGAATATTCCTAGCAATATTCCTAATTATCATAATTATCTTTAATTTTATAATTATTTGGTGATAAATCACATTTATCCTAAGTTTGATTAATTGAATATTTTCATATTTAATTAATTGGATTTAATTCTGCCACTTAATTATTTAATTGAATTTAATTATATTTATTCCTAAGTATTATTATTTAAATTTGACAATAAATCAAAATTCCTATTATTAATTGATTAAATTCTTATTTAATTAATTAAAGCAAGTTGTCATATTTGATGATATTATTTTTGAATAAAAATTTGATTAAATGATTGATTAACCCATAAATCAATTATTTTTCAAAAATCAGTTAAGTTGGAAATAAATCACTTTATTTATTTATTAATTCATAATTATCCATGTGCATAATCAAAGAGCAGTTAAACTCCAAATCAGAAAATCAATGCAAGTTATTGACTTTTTGGAACTCAACATCATTTTTGAGTTTTAAAGTTGATCTAAACTTCTAATTTGAGTTAAAAAGTTGTTTTTGCATGATTTGCATGTTTTTGTGAATTAAATTATCTTTATTATCAGATAACTCAAAAATCAAGTTGAGTTAATCTGAGTGATTTATGGCTTTCTTCCATGCACCTCTAAAGCCTTGGATTTCTATAAAAACAAGGCTCGGCTCTTCATAATTTATCTCTCAAATTTGCATCCATGAATTTGCATTCTCACACTGTCGAATTGGAGTCTGAAGAATCATCTTTACGAATCCAAGCTATTGTGAGATCTTTCTAGTTTTGAGCATTGCATATCATTTAGCATAGATTCATATCATTGTTAGATCAATTTCCATATTAGCATATATTCATATCAATTTTTCATTATTATTGCATAGAAAATACCAAAAATATAGATTAATTGCATTCATATTTCATATCAGTTTTGCATTCAAATCCTTCGTTTAGGTGTCGTCTAGGTCACTGATCTCGATAAAAATATGAGAACATCAATCTTGCACCTATTAGAAGGCATTAAATCACTTGGTTAGAGTAGATTTCAATTTTGCATGATTTTGATTATAGCTAACCTCTAATGTTTTATTGAAGTGTTGTGTCTACAGATCAGGTACAATTTTCACACACATTTTCTGGCACCCACCGTGGGGCCCTGAAACGGGCTTCCCTTCATTTCTATCAATCTTCTATCATTTCTCTATCAGAACTCCCCTGCTGCTGCCTGTTCTGGTGGTATTCTCAGTAGGACGTTATTTTTTGTTTCTTTTTTGCCTGCAAATAAAAAATAAAAATTTTTTGGCACTTTTTCTATCAAAACTATCCATACAGTGTGATTTTTAATTTCGGTCTGTATAGTGTCGTACGAGTTTTTTGAATTGTCGTATGAGTTTTTCAGACAGTCATTTCATTAGACACCTAGTGCCGTATGAGTTTTTCAGACTATCATTTCATCGAACACCCAGTGTCATCTAGGAACATACCCACTATCATACAACAGTTGACCGAGTATCATTTCATCAGGCACCCACTATTGTTTTGAAGTTGGATTATCATTTCATCAGACACCCAGTGTCATACGAGTTTCCAGACTGTGGTCTGGGAGCATACCCACTATCGTACAAGTTTATTACTATCGTTTGGTAATAGACGCACTATCGTACAAGTTTTGGCATCAGGTTTTAACTGTCATTTCATTTTTGCAAGAAGTTTGTCAGATTTGATTTTTGGATTTTGACTAACAGCTAATCTTAACAGTTGGAATTCTCTATTTTTGATTGACTCTTGCTGGTTTTGATTGAAAAAAGTGTAAAGTTTGCTAAAATTAGGTAAAAATCTACTAAGCGCATTGCAAGGATCTCAGGTATTCCACTTGTGCTGATAATATTTCAATTTGGGCTTAAAATAAATCTCTCGTGTGTCTAGCTTGGGTGATTCTTTTCATGCTTTTGTTTTACACACTTGCATAATTGATACTAGGTTGTGACACCTTAAGTATTTATTAGTAGTCTTAGATTACTTGTGATTGATCTTGATTGCTATCTTAGGTTATTGGACTCGCTAATCCACCGGCCCCTCATTTCGCCCCATGGTTGCAATCTCAGCACCATAAAGGGGAGGGGTCTACAGGAGAGAAGCGTTAATTGTTCCACTTGGCAACCCATTTGTGCTTTTAGGAACTCACTTGTTTTCTAAGTTGGGAACTCATTTTCAGCTTGCGTGAGGTGTTAAGTGTTCCACCTTGTGGACTCATCTCATATTCGCTTTAAGCGTTAAGTGTTCCTCTTTCTGCTTTTTGGGTACTTTTGGTAGATTTGCTTTTGGAAACATACATCTATGCTCACATAGTAATTAGGTCCTATGAACACTATTTGTGATTCTTGAGAGATTGGATTCCCAATGAAATCCTTCTTGACGATAGAATCCTTGTAGGTAGGGAGGATACTTAGTGCGTTTCACATTCAACTTGGTTAGTGTGTCTTCCTTTATTGATTGATACATTCTCTCTCCAAAGAGGTTGATAGATCACGTGGGGTTGATATCATAGACCTTGGTGAGACAAACTTTGTCTTAGTGTGTCAGATTAATCTGTTTGCTTTGTTTGGGTTAAAAGTGAAGAGGCATCAAAACCTTGGATCTGGAGCCAAGTCCCCTTGTGGTATCATACTGTGAGTCACCTTTAGAGAGGGTTAACCGTAGTGGACAATCCCTTCATAGGGAAAATTGCATTGATGAAACCTCAAGCGGTAATAGCCATTTTCACCGTGGTACTGACAACCGCTATATAAATGTCCTTGTGGAAGAAATCTCCATGGGTATGGTTCATTTTTGGGTTGTCAGATCTCCCTAGCAGCTCCTGAAGATTAAGTTCTCAGACTGTGTCAAAACCCTGGTGCGCCGGGATTGGAGTTCACCCCTTTGGATCATAAAATTTGCAGAGTCAAATCATTATTAAAAACCCTAGCGAGGCCAAATTTTCATTTTATAGGGTATATGTGCATTATTGCAAAACATTTTTGGAACATACACAATTAGCACTTCTGAGGATTAGAATGAATAAGTCACTTGATTGTTCATGCGCAAGGTTTCTTTTGCCCTTGTTCATTATTTTTAGACATGCTTGAAATCACGTGCTTGCTATTTTTCATGCTTGCTTATCTATCTGGTTATTGAAAATGGACAAATCTGTTACAATCCTCAAATTTGGACATTGAAATTTGCAAACTATCCGAATCTACAAACTTAAAATTTTGCAAAAATTGACGTAAAATCCTTTCTAGAGTCAAAAATCATTTCAGGAAGTCAAAAGTCATACGAGTTTTTCCAAGTGTCATTTCATTACAACCCATCTGTCATATGATTGAGTACCTAGTGTCGTACGAGTTTCCATGCCAGCAAATTCTCAAAGTCAAAATCTTGCAACTATCGTATGATATTTTCAACTGTCGTTTCATTGCTACCTAACTGTCGTATGAGTTTTGTGACTATCATTTCATTGCTACCCAACTGTCATATGAGTTTTGCAATTGTCATTTCATAGCATACCCACTATTGTACAAGTCTGCAGAGTGTCATTTGGGAAATTTTTGAAAGTTGTCAAAAAAAATTGTCAAAATTGCCAGATATTTAGCTTTTTCAGCCTAATTTCAAAATCTGTCGAATGAATCACTATGTCAGGAATAGAGCAGTACCTATTGAGAACCAGTACACATGTCTCAAAGAATCAATACACAAGAGAAAGAAGCTCTAATCACCGCTATGATGAAGCAACTACAAGCTATGCAAGTTGAACTTAACAATCTTAAGAAAAAAAAAGGAACCTAAAGAGTTCTCCATGGAATCTCTATACTCTTTTCCATTTGATAAAGACTTGTACATGTCACCATGCCCCCGAATAGAATTTGAGAAATGTGAGAACCCTTATGATACCTCTTCCATGGAGAGTGACACATCAAGCTTTGGAGACTATGATGACTATGATGACAGACAATGTAATGATACCTATGACACCTCTATTCCTAAGAGTCCTCCTCATCGTGTGTTCCTGCTTATTGGAAATGGGATGTCACATTGGATAGATCATGATGGTGATCCATATGATTCTAATTTTGAAAGAGATTTTGATGGCTTTTGTGGACAATACCTTGATTATGATCCATCTACTACTACTAAGGACTATAAAATGCATCGTGCTAGCTTGAAGCATCAATATTATAAGAATCCTTCTCCTAAGGACTCTCTTGCTAAAAATAAAGATTATCTTCTTAAGAAAGATCATGTTAATGTTGGACCTTTGTATTGTGATGGTTCCCTTCCATCCCCTACTTCCTCCAATACCCATACATTTCCTAAAGTTTTTGAGTCTTTCAAATCTTTCATAGAACCTTCATCTGACACAAGCCCTAATACTTTTCATGTGGTTCCCTATAGTTATCCTCCAGGGCTACCTCTTAAAGAAACTCAAGCTAACCTTCACTTGGCTGCAAATACTTTCAATAATGCTAAACCTAAAGAGCCTAAGCCTTCATATGCTATAATTCCTACTTTAGCTAGTCCTCCACCATCTCTTCCAAAGTCATCCATACAATCCTAACATGCTTCCTTATCCTTAGAAGTGGCTCCATGTCAAGAGGACTCCAGAAATGATAAAGAAAAGAACATAAAGAAAGATCAAGATCAAGAACCATCCATGTCATCCAATCCTTTTCATGATGTCTCTTATCTACTTCAGGGTTCTTTTGATCCTGCACATCCTTTTTTATGCATTCCACCATGTCTTAAGTCTTCTCCTAAGAAAGATCAAGCTACTACTTACACTGTTGAGCTTATTGACAATCAAAATGACCTTACTACACTTGCGCTTTCCAAAGATGATACTTCCATTAAGGTTTTTAAAAATGGTATTGTTACTTCCAATGTTAAGCCTATTAAAAATCAAGAGAAAAATTATGCGCTTATGCTATCCAAAGATCCTTGTCAAGATCAAATTCTTCCATCTTCTTATTCTACCACTCCATGTTCACTTCCACTTTCTACTCTTCCTAAGTCTTTGCAAGCTTTGAACAATCCTATCAAAGAAGGTGGTCATATTCAAGATATCCAAGATCCTATTGAAAATTCTAATGCTCACTCTGAAGATGCTGATATCCTTGGTTGTCATATAGATGCTGATGAACTTATTGATTATCCTTTTCTATCTTCCACTTCCATCCTTGGACCTCCTTCACCACTACTAAGGGCTTCATGTTTTCCTTCCATCTTGGGTCCTTATGTCCCTTCACTTTCCCCTCCTAACTCTCCTAATTTGTCATCCATCTTGGGTCCCTATGTCCCTCCATCTCCTATCTTTCCTCAAGATCAACATAGATGCATACCCTTGAATCCTTTTCATCCATCTACCCATCTAAACCAGTCATATCCTCCTTCTTCCACAAGTCCCAAGTCTTTTGGAAGTAACTTGAATGTTCAATACAAGAAAAAGAAGCAATACAAGAATCCATCAAAAAAGGATCACCATGTCTCCTCTAAATGACATGGAAACATAAAGTCAAAAGAGATATCTAAGAAAAAAACTACAAGAGAAGTATGGGTTCCAAAATCCATGATTGAAGATATTCTCTCTAGATCATCAAAAGGAAATAAAAAGCCTATGACTATATGGATTCCAAAGTCTCTCTTGAAAGAGTCTGGTATTGAGCAAAAAGTTAAGTTGACCTTCAAGCTTCCAAAGACTTCCACTTCATCTTCTTCCAAAAGCATTCCTCCATTCCATGTACCTGAACTGCAACCTCTGCTATCCATTCGCCATATTCCTTCATTCACATTTCCTCCATCCTCTCACCACCCTTCAAGGTGTGTGTTAACATTGATCTTGCCTTCCTTTTCATCTACCCTTTCACAATCCTTCCATTCATTATCCTTCTACCTT
This sequence comes from Chamaecyparis obtusa, assembly GCA_027943335.1. Taxonomy (NCBI): domain Eukaryota; kingdom Viridiplantae; phylum Streptophyta; class Pinopsida; order Cupressales; family Cupressaceae; genus Chamaecyparis; species Chamaecyparis obtusa. The sequence continues at coordinate 2,415,287 of BSBK01001439.1, forward strand.
TTATCCTTTTTCCTCATTTTCCTATTCCTCCTATCTTCCAATCTCACTCGCTTTACATAAAACCTTATCCTCCATTTTCCTCTTCCATCTTCTTTTTCCTATCAACATCTTTGAGCATATCATTTTGAATCCTTGGCATATCATGGTTTATCTTTTCAAGGAGCATTATCTAAAAAGCTTGCCTTCTTCCAAAAAGAGAAAAAAGAGGAAAAAAAAAAAATTTTAAATTTTTTTTTTGAAAATATGCCTTGGTGAAAACTTCGAAACAGGCACCTTGGTAGCAAAAGTTAAAAAAAAAAAATTCATTCTATGGTGAAAACTACTCCCTTGTGGTGCCTTGGATAAGTACCATGACGAAAACCTAGCAATCAGGCATCATGCGTAGTTCTTCTACATATTTCATCCATTCCATCTTTTCTCTTTGATCTTGACAATGTTGATCTATACACGAACATTTGGCTATCTTGTGAGCTATCTTTACACTGATCTTGCTTTCATTCCCTTCCTATTTAGCCTTCATATTTATTTTCCTCCATTCATTCTAGCCTTTCACTATCCTTTTCCCTTTTGGTCTTGATCTAATAAAAAAAAAGAGTAAAACACAGTGCTATGAAGCCTCTTGACATGTCTACTCTTTTGGACTACATCCTTTCCTTCTTTGGCATTACGCTTTTGTGACTTATCCTATGTTGGCCTTTCATTGCTTGTCCAAATGTGCTTTACATGACTATTTTTCCCTAGCTTGGGTATTCTTGAGGAGTTTGACCTTTGAGGATTTCTTCCCTTCATTCTCCTTCATTCTCTCATCTTCCATCTCATCCACTAGCTTGCCAATCCCTCTTGTTCTCCACATTGCTAGACATTGGGACTGCACGATATGATCTTGCTTGGGAGTTTGAAATGGAAAAAGAAGCTATCAAGTTTGCTAAGAATTGTCAAAAGTGTCAAGTACATGGCAACCTAATTCATGCTCTAGGAAGAGATCTAATTCCCTTCACAACCCAATGGCCTTTTCATCAATGGGCATTTGATCTTATCGGGATGATTCATCCTCACTCTTCTAATGGACATACCCATATAATTACTGCTACAGATTATTTTACAAAATGGGTAGAGGTGGTCCCTTTGACACAAGCAACTAGAAAGCAAATATCTATGTTCATATTGAACTATATTATATGCAGATATGGGATACCTCATTCCATAATCATAGATAACGGTGGAAAATTCAAGAACAAAGACCTAGATGATCTATGTGCCAAATTCAAGATCACACAACATTGGTCTTTTATCTACTATCCTCAAGGGAATGGACAAGCTGAGGCCTCTAACAAAAATCTATTGAAAATCTTGCACAGAACAGTTAATACAACCGGTAGAGACTGGCATCTCATGATTAATCCAACTCTATGGGCCTACAGAACAAGTATCAAAACACCTATAGGGGCTACACCTTTCACTTTAGTTTATGGGTCTGAGGCGGTACTACCTATTGAGGTTGAAATCCCATCACTAAGAATTAGAATGCATGGTCTAGTAACTGATGATGACTACAGAGTGTCTAGGTTGCAAGAACTTGAACTACTAGATGAGCGTAGACAAGCAGCCTATGATCATCTCAGAGTATATCAGAAGAGAATGTCTAGAGGCTACAACAAGAAAGTTAGACACAGAGAATTTTAGGTTGGAGATCTAGTCTTGAGAGAAAATCTTAAAAATCAATCCCATCGAGAATGCAAGGGGAATTTTGAACCCAATTGATTGGGTCCCTTTGTTATCACTACTACTTTTGGCTCTGGTTCCTATCAACTCTTAATGACTAAAGGAGAACAGCTTCGAGAACCAATCAACGTTCTCCATCTGAAGAAATTCTACGCCTAAAGCATTCAGTCTATGGTAAAATGTCCTGAAAAAAATGTTAAAAATTAGAAAATGTCCTGAAAAAATGAACATCTTGGTGAAAACCTAGCAATAGGCACCTTGCTAATTCACAAAAAAATAAAAAAACATCAAAGGTACAAAAAAATGAAAAAAAGAAAAAAAAGTGCCTTGGTGAAAACCTGGAAACAGGCGCCTTGGTAGCAAAAATAGAATCTCTGCCAAGATGGTGAAAACCTGGCAAACGGGCACCACTTGTTTCAAAATGCTCCATCTATCAGCACAATCTTGGTCTTTCCCAGCTTTCAGTTTTTCTTTAGTCTGTACATATCTCCTGGTTTGTTTTTGCATTTCCAGTTTTCAATAAGTCAGTTTGTCCACCAATCTGCTCAAGTGTCTGTATCCTATCAATGTTCAAACTTGGGGGCAATCAATGTCATATCTTATGGTCTCTAGTGTATCTTAGATGTATCATATCTAGTCAGAGTCATTTTGAAGCTTCATGTGAGTCAGTCAGTCAGTCTTGTCTCCCGAAAGGATTTTGCATCTACAACGCAATCAAACATCAAACTGAAAACAATCTATTCTTTTTTACATGCTTTTATCTCCTTGTATGCTTACTAATTTGCATTGAGATTTTTGCATATTGTGTCCCTTCAAGCCCTTTGATGATGTGCTTTATAGGATTTAGAGAGTGATGATTGGGGGCATAATCCTTTCTTTGTCTTTTTCTTGTATGTGAAAATCTAACAACTTTGAAAATTCTGGATTGAAATGGTGTCCAACTGTAAGAGCCTCTATCTCGAATTGGATGGCCATGCGTACCTCGACCATTGATACCCAGAAAATTCAAGGAAGTTTGATTTAACTATTGTCTTTTTGAGTTCTTTCTTTCTCCTATTGTGAAACGTGATCTTACCTAAGGATGTGAATGATAAAGGGTCACTACGGGTAATTCACACTAGATTTAGAATGATCTCTTGATTGTTTGATGTGTTTGCACGCAAGGCGTATTTAGGTCATCATGATGTTTATGTTTTGATGCTTATACAAATTGCTATATCAAAATGGACATGATATTCAAGTCATCCTGGTGTTTGTGCCTTGGTGCTTATATCTAATCCGACATTCCGAAAACAAAATCAATATTCATATATCCATGGTTGTTGACCAGTGGGTGTTGTATTGATTCTTGCGCATACAAATCAATATTCATATGTCTATGGTTTTTAGCTAGTGGGCATTTTATTGATTTATCCAGTTACCTAAAAGTTCAATGATGATAACAAATCGACACATGATCAGTGACTAGGTCCTAGGTCTTAGGTTGCATTTCATTTTGCATGTCTCTTTGCATTTTGCATGTTGCATGATCTCACAATGGCTAAATGAACTTCAATGCTTAAACAATTCTCCACTCGCATCTTCAAATCTAACAAGAGCTGAATCTCACACAAAGGTTCCTCTAATGAAACAGCAAGTAGAATCCTTTTTCGGGATCAAAATTCAAATCTGAGATCATTTAATATGTCAAAATCGTGATTTAAAATTTTTGGGCCTAGGACGGTCTACTACTTGCATATTCGACCTTCGATCATCATAGAAATCTAGTATTCAACTTAATTGATTGTCTTCCATCAAACTATCAAAATTTCAAAATTTCAACTTGGTCAACTCATGGTTTAACCTAGTCAAACTTGGTCTTTTGGGACCTTCCAACGATGCAGAATGCATTCTTGAATGTGTATAACCACTTTTCCAATCAATTAACATGCTTTTGAACTCTCAACGTTGACTTTTCTTGTCAGATTTCAATTTCCATCCCGAAGGGGGCATGGTATTGCACATCATTCAAAGTCTATAAATCAAATTCTATCAATCTTTCCTCAGTAATCAAGACAACAACCACGTCTAGTTATTGATTCGTCAAAAAACCTCATCGCTCAGGGAAAATCTATCATCACTTGGGGCATATCAGATTCATCAAGATCCATATCAATCTGGTATTCTCCTAATCTTGTAAACTGTATCAGTTTTTGCAACCATTGGATCATAGTGTTCTTTCCTTGGTTCTTTGGCAACTGAAGGATTCAGATGTGATACCTGCTAGTTCTGCTAAGACAATCAAGTCTAGAACCGGTCACTCACTTCTTCGCAATCATAAGGTTTGGAATCAGGTGTTTTGACACTTTTTCGCAATCATAGGTTCATTTGCTGTTATAGTGAACATTATCTTTGGTCATTCAGGACCTATTATCTCCATATCAAATCAATATCAATCAGCTTCTGTCTCATATCAATTATCAATTTCGAATCAGTTTCATATCTCTATCAAACACAGACTGTCTTTGAACCACTGCACTTCACACAGTAATTCAAAGAGGGGCAAAATGTAATACTCCAAAAATGGGCTATAAGTTCATTAATCTTCTATATCGGGTGAACCCACAATAGTGGGTTACACTTTTTTGCCTAAATGGACATTGAACTCTACATTTTGGAAAAAAAAATCAGATTCAGATGCATATTGTTGTTAAACCATTTAAAATCAGAAGATGAAGTAAATTAGAGTCTTTTAGGATTTTCTGTCTAGATTCTAAATTTTTTTTTTTTTTCAATTTTTCAATTGATTTGAATGGGTTTTTCTTTCTCCCACAAAAACTGGTATGTTGTTGAAAATGTCATTTTCAAAGAGTTACATTGTTTTCATAGAGTATAAATTTTTTCTTAAAATAGATGTCAATGTGATTATTTTGAAATTATTTTTTTAACATCTATACAGAGGGCATGCAATTGGTTTGATGATATTATCATGATTATTTCATATTTTATTAATGTTTGAAGTTGACTAACCCGTAATTTTGACATCCCTTGACTACATAGCTTATAACTTGTCGTGTATTTGTCCAATTTCATTTTTATTTTTTTTGATAGAAAGAGAACTTAAATACCTAGGGCATAGATATTTTTTAGAATTTTTTTTCTCTCATTTACTATTTTTCCATAAGCATCAAACATAGAGGTAGACATATGGTGAAATATCTATGTTTTGTAAAACTAAAAATACAAAGTCATAATAAACTTAATGTATATTAACATTATAATCATTGGAAAGATTTTTGTCAGTAGTACCTTACTACATAAATAGGTTTTTCAAATGGATTCATTTGATCTCCCAAAAGATGAAGTCAAAGTGATTTTTTGTCAGCATTTTAATAGGTGCAAAGGAGACTCCATTGCAAGTATGAATGAGGAGTATAGATGTTATATCAATAGTTTTTCTATCTAAGAGGCTTTGATCTAACCATTTGTAATTAATTCCTTCAAATAGAACCTCTCAAGGCTTAAATAATCATATTTTATTAAAAATGTGTCATTTCAACAAAAATTAGCATGTCTAAAAAACTGTAACCCACTATTGTGGGGTCACCCTATCAACAATTTAAACGAAATTGACATCAAAGTCCTAACCTAAGACACATCTAAACATCATTGAATCCTAATTGATTATCTTAAATTCTGCATCAGGGAATATTCCTTGCAATATTCCTAATTATCATAATTATCTTTAATTTTATGATTATTTGGCAATAAATGACATTTATCCTAAGTTTGATTAATTGAATATTTTCATATTTAATTAATTGGATTTAATTCTGCCACTTAATTATTTAATTGAATTTAATTATATTTATTCCTAAGTATTATTATTTAAATTTGACAATAAATCAAAATTCCTATTATTAATTGATTAAATTCTTATTTAATTAATTAAAGCAAGTTGTCATATTTGATGATATTATTTTTGAAGAAAAATTTGATTAAATGATTGATTAACCCATAAATCAATTATTTTTCAAAAATTAGTTAAGTTGGAAATAAATCACTTTATTTATTTATTAATTCATAATTATCCATGTGCACAATCAAAGAGCAGTTAAACTCCAAATCAGAAAATCAATGCAAGTTATTGACTTTTTGGAACTCAACATCATTTTTGAGTTTTAAAGTTGTTTTTGCATGATTTGCATGTTTTTGTGAATTAAATTATCTTTATTATCAGATAACTCAAAAATCAAGTTGAGTTAATCTGAGTGATTTATGGCTTTCTTCCATGCACCTCCAAAGCCTTGGATTTCTATAAAAACAAGGCTCAGCTCTTCATAATTTATCTCTCAAATTTGCATCCATGAATTTGCATTCTCACACTGTCGAATTGGAGTCTGAAGAATCATCTTTATGAATCCAAGCTATTGTGAGATCTTTCTAGTTTTGAGCATTGCATATCATTTAGCATAGATTCATATCATTGTTAGATCAATTTCCATATTAGCATATATTCATATCAGTTTTTCATTATTATTGCATAGAAAATACCAAAAATATAGATTAATTGCATTCATATTTCATATCAGTTTTGCATTCAAATCTTTCGTTTAGGTGTCATCTAGGTCACTGATCTCGATAACAATCTGAGAACATCGATCTCGCACCTATTAGAAGGCAGTAAATCACTTGGTTAGAGTAGATTTCAATTTTGCATGATTTTGATTATAGCTAACCTCTAATGTTTTACTGAAGTGTTGTGTCTACAGATCAGGTACAATTTTCACACACACACTAACAGGGTGTTTGTAACCTTTGACAAGGTTGGATTTTTACAAAGCTCACTTTAGAAGAGTGAAAATATCAGTAACATGTTATAAAGTGGTTTTTGCAAATTGGGTTTCCACTATAAATCCTCGTGTTAATACTTGTGTGAATGTTTTGGTTTGAACATTTCTATGTTTTGCAAATTTAATACTACCGAAAAGTGGACTGCAATGTTATATGTTTCTATTATGTATTTAGTAATGACCGAGTAGCTGTTGGTTGTTAGATCTGATTTTTAGAAGAGTTTGAAAGTTTATTTTATACATCTGGACCTGAGAACAACTGATTCACCCCCCCTCTCTGTTGTTCTAAATCATATTAAAAATTGGTATCAGAGCTATTGGTGCTTACAGAGAACAAGTTTAAAGGTACTTGAAGCAAATGATCAGGATGTATAAGAAGGAGGTACCAAATCTGAATAAGGAGAACTTCCCCACATGGAAGAGTTTGATGAAGATACACCTAGCTGGTATTGGTGACTCATCAAAGTATTATATTGAGCATGACTATGTCACACCTGTTGCACCTCTGATTTTTGAGGAGATGAGAGCGAAACATGAGCACAACCAAGCAATGTTGGAGATTGCATCTGCCCTAAGCTATCCAGAATTTGAAGACATCAAAGATTGCACAAATGCAAAGAAAATATGGGACACTCTTGCAAACATCTATGGTGGAGAAATAAATGTACTAAGAGAAAAAGCTGAGAGCCTAAGAGGTAAATTTGATGAAATGAAAATTCAAGAAGTTGAGAATATTGCACAATATTATGGTAGAATAAAAGAAGTTGTAAATGCTATTAGGGGAGCCAATGGAACTATTGATGATGAGACTATTATTGGAAAATTTTTGAGAACTTTGCATCCTATTTATGCCATCAAAATTTCAGCAATTCAAGAATCTAGATGTAACCCTAATAATACTCTTACTCTAGAAAGTCTTGTTGGCAAGCTCACTACTTTTGAGCTTTCTAATTTTGATAACTTCACTGTTGCTAATGTTGAACCTGCTTTTAAGTCACAATTGGTACTGAACAAGTCAAAGAAAGAAAAGGAAAGATGCATCTATGAGAGTGAAAGTGAAAGTGACACATCTGATGAAGAACTTGAGGATCTTGAAGCTCTTATGGCTAGAAGATTGAAAAGGGGAAATGATAAGTATAAAGGTAAACTCCCTATCATATGTTTCTCATGTAATAAAGTTGGACATATAGCTGCAAGATGCCCTGACATGGATGATAAGGATGAAGAAAGAGATAGAAAGCACAAAGATAAAAGAGAAGACAGAGGTTACTGAAGGTACAAGGAATACAAAATAAAATGTAAGAAATCCTGTTACATAGCTAAAGAAGGTACTAACACTGATAGTGATGATTTTGAGAGAGAAGTAGTATATGTTGCTATGAAGGATGAATCTGATGAGGATGAGAAAATTGCACTGATATCCTATGTGAACAAAAATGATAAATGGATTATTGATAGTGGTTGTTTACACCACATGAATGGTGATAAAAGTAAGTTTGATACCTTAGATCATTACAAAGGCAGAAGTGTAAAATTTGGCAATGGTGCACCATGTCTCGTGAAGGGTAAAGGTCTGATTAAGCTAAGTAATAAGATAGTTTGTGAAAATTCCTATTGGGTAGAAGGTCTTAATTATAATTTGTTAAGTGTTGCACAACTTAATATCACTGGTTACCGAGTGGAATTTCATCATAAAAAGGCTAAGATATTTGATGCTACTGGTGAACTCATTGGAAGTGGAGAACAGACAAGAGGTAATTTGTTCTATCTAGACCTATCTGAAGAAACATGTTTGATTGCAATATCTGATGATATATGGTTATGGTATAAGTAGCTATGTTATGTTAACTATGATAATCTAGTAGAAATTAGTAAGAAGAAGAAAGTGAGAAGACTGCCTAGATTGAAGAAACCTGAGAATGTAATGTGCAAACAATGTCAGTTGGGTAAGATGACAAAGTCTAGTTTCAAGAGCAAGACTTTTACTTCTAAAAATGCTTTAGATTTGGTTCATACTGACCTTTGTGGACTGATGGGTGTACAAAGCTATTGTGGTGCTAGATATTTTATTCTCTTTATTGATGATTAAACTAGAATGATGACTGTTATGTTTCTAAAAGAAAATTTTGATGCTTTTCAAATTTTTAAGTGGTATTTGGATAAGGTTGAAAAAGAAATAGGAAGGAACCTGAAGTGTTTGAGATCTGACCGAGGTGGAGAATTCATATCCAATGAATTCAATCTATTTTGCAATGATATAGGAATCAGAAGATAGATGTCTGCACCTAGAATACCTCTACAGAACAGTATAGCAGAGAGAAGGAAAAAATCTATCTTGGATTGTGTAAGAACACTAATGATCAAGAAGAATGTTGCACAAAACTACTGGAGAGAAGCTGTAAGTACAACTATTTATACCCTAAACTGAGTACAGATCAAAAAAGGTACAAATATTATACCTTATGAGTTATGGGACAGGTATGCACCTAATGTAAAGTACTTTAGAATTTTTGGAAGCAAATGCTATATACTAAAAGAAAATAGAAATGGAAAGTTTGATGCTAAAAGTGATGAGGGCATATTCCTAGGTTATTCCACAAAAAGTAAAGCTTATAAGTGTTTGAACTCTAACACTAACAAAATTGTGGAAAGTGAAAATGTCAAGGTTGATGAATATGCAGAGAAAAATGAAGCTGAAAGAAAAAGAGAACCAAAAGATTATAGATCTTTTTTTTATGTAGAAGAAGGAGAGGCAAGTAACACACTTGCACCTAATGCCAAGTCTCGAGCTAGTAATGCTAGCATCAAAGAGACAATATCGAATGACAAGAAGAACATAACCATCGACATGAGGAAGCTGTCAAGTATCAGGATGAGGTTTCCAAGCATTCAGAAGTTGAATCTGACAATCTTGTTGGTGAACTTGAAAAGCAAGAAGAAATGAGAGCAGAACCTATTTTGGCACAATATGTAAGGAGACATCACAAGCCTGAACAAATCATTGTAGACAAAGAAATTGGAGTTCTAACAAGAAGCAAGTTAAGAGACCCTACATGTTTTCTATGTGAATTCGAGCCTAAGACAACAAGGGAGGCATTATAAAATGAAGACTGGATCAAAGCCATGAATGAGGAGATAGACCAAATAGAGAAGAATGATACCTGGAATTTGGTGCCGAGACCAAAAAACAAAAATGTCATTGGAACAAAGTGGGTGTTCAGAAACAAGCTGAATGAGCATGGAAAAATCACAAGGAACAAAGCAAGGTTGGTATGCAAAGGCTATGCACAAGAAGAAGGAATAGATTATGGGGAGACATTTACCCTGTAGAAAGACTAGAAGGAGTGAGAACTCTACTTGCATATGCTGCCTACAAAGATTTCAAGGTATACCAAATGGATATCAAGTCTACATTTTAAAATGGTATATTAAAAGAAGAAGTTTACATTGAACAACCAGAAGGAGTTGTTGATCCAAACAAGAGACACATAGTTTGCAAACTAAATAAAGCACTGTATGGATTGAAGCAAGCCCCAAGAGCATGGTATGAGAGGCTGCATAACTACTTGATACAGATTAGATTCTCAAGGAAAAATGACACCAACAATCTGTACATGAAAGATGAAGAAGGTAAAGGAATCTTGTTGGCTAAGATTTTTGTAGATGATATTATATTTGGTGGACAAGATGCCCTGTGTAAGAAATTTTCAAATGAAATGCAAATTGAATTTGAAATGAGTATGTTTGGGGAGATCAAATTCTTTGTTGGTTTACAAGTATATCAAATGGAGAAAGGTATTTTCATTACCCAGTCTAAGTATGTTCATGAGATACTAAAAAAATTTGGTATGGAGGACTCAAGGTGAGTTGGTACTCCCATGGCTACTAGACAAAAGTCTAAAAATGATGATGTTGCTGAAGTAAACCAAACTTTGTATAGGTCTATGATTGGAAAACTGTAGTATGATGTTCACAATAGACCAGATATTGCTCTAGTAGTTGGGATTGTGGCAAGATTCTCTGCCAATCCTAAGGAAACACACATGATGGTTGTGAAAAGGATAATGAGATATTTGAAAGGAACTACTGACTATGGATTGTACTACAAGAAGCATGAAAGATTTGAACTAAAAGTCTATACTGATGTAGATTGGGCAGGAAATGTGGATGATAGAAAAAGCACTAGTGGTGGAGCTTTGTTTCTTGGACAAAGATTAGTTTCCTGGACAAGCAAGAAACAAAATTGCATTTCCCAGTCTACAATTGAAGCCAAGTATGTTGCTGCAGTAGTGAACTGTTCAAACTTGGTGTGGATAAAGCAATTGTTGGTAGGCATGAAAGAAGAAATCACTGAACTAGTTGTCATCTACTGTGACAATACAAGTCTATCAACATATCTAAGAATCCAGTGATGCACACAAATATCAAACACATCACCATCAAGTATCACTACTTGAGAGAATTGGTACAAGATAAAGAGGCTAGAATGGAATATGTGAATACAAAGGAACAACTAGTAGACATATTCACAAAAGCTTTACCTATTGAAGCTCATGAGTATCTGAGAAGTTAATTAGGGGTTCTTCCCCTAAGTGAGGCTGCCTAGTCAAGCTAGGAGTACTACATCAAATGTGTTGCAAAGAGTATCTGACAAATTAATGCAGAGACAAGTCACACTTTAGGAGCAGCCTAGAGTTGTGAAAAATACAACAAAGCTGATAATCAATCATAAGCCAAGATGACAGAGGGAGACACAATGTTACTGAACTGACAAGATGATATCTAAATCTATAGGATGTAAGTTTTTAGTTTCTGCTTTGGCATTATTGTCCAAGAGGGAGATGAATAAGATGAAAACACATGGTGAGATTTCATGGAAGATCAAGTAAGAGGGAGAAATTTAGAGGAAAGGAACTAAAAAGAGATCAAGTGGATGTTATTATATGGAAGGTCATGTATGTAGGCTAATTGATTCTAAATCAGAATGAAGCTAAGGATATTATAACTATTTTTTATGGACATATAAGTTTTGGATTGGTTGGTGATTCATGTGTTATTCATATGGTGTTGCCATCAATGCCAAATAAGGAGATTGTTGGAAACTATAATTGAAGCAATTGTTGTATTATTATTGATGTCAAACCTTAACTGGTAAGACTTTTGCTATTTAAGAAAGTACTATATCTATTCAATTGTTGAGAAGGATATGGGCAAGGTTGATAACAATAGCACCTAAGGAAAGGTTGAGTTATCTTGGATACTTCAATGGGTACTTGATTATATGGCACAATGATAAGATAATGTTTTTCTTATCTAAGTAAGAAGTACGACTAAACAAGTAGGCTTAACCGAGCAAAAAGTGAAGAAATCTAGTTAAAGCCAAGTGATGTTAGTGTCGACCGAGCCAGTATATGCTGAGTAAATTCAGTGTTGACCGAACATCATGTAATTACTGAGGAAGAACAGTATTAGCTGAGAAAAAAGTTTTAGTGGTGACCGATCTTTCCAGTGAAGACCTAGGATTTGAACTCAGTATTGACTAAGCGTCAGTAATTTACATTTGAGGAAGAATTCAAATTCCTAGCCGACATAGTTGAATTCTTGGATTATGTAAAATGTGTTGACTTTATTTATTGATTGTATGGAAGCATTTAATACACTATAAAATGTTTTATTGTAAATCTATTAAGAGATTTAAGATGATTCTAGAAGGATGGACAAAGAAAATAAAGTTGGAAAGATTCAATGAATTTGACCTAACCCTAAGATATACGGAAGAGATTAAGCGGCAAAAGATTGTATTGACCTAATTGACGAAGTATCAAGGAAACCTAAGCACAAGGTTGAGAAGAGAGAATGTTGGAGTTGTTATTAACTGTATAAGCATAAAAGGCTGAAGGAGAAGGAGTTGTGATTGCTTGAAGGGATTTTCAAGCAGATCAGTAATGGAGATGGAAATGGATCATAGTCAGTAAGCTAGTATATGTGTACGAAATTGGATCTGTTATTTGCAAAGTGAGTTGTATGTTTTCAGATCAATATTACTGTTACTTTCTAATCATTGTATCAGTCAAAATCCTTTTAACAGAGGTTGACCTAATAGTCATTTGTATAAATCCTTTGAACAAGGTTGCACTCTAATGGAATGTATGTAAGTCCTATAACAAGCCACACTCCTAACAGGGTGGTTAAAATCCTTTAACCGGGTCACATTTGACAGTGTGTTTCTAACCTTTGATAGGGTTGGATTTTCACAGAGCTCATTTCAGAAGAGTGAAAATATCAGTAACATGTTACAAAGTGGTTTTTCCCAAATTGGGTTTCCAGTATAAATCCTCATGTTAATATTTTTGTGAATGTTTTGGTTTGAACATTTCTATATTTTGCAAGTTTAATACTACTGGAAAGTGGACTGCATTTTTATATGTTTCTGTTATGTATTCAGTAATGACCGAGTAGCTATTGGTTGTTAGATCTGATTTGTAGAAGAGTTTGAAAGTTTATTTTATACATCTGGACCTGAGAAAAACTAATTCACCCCCCTCTCTATTGTTCTAAATCATATTAACAATTGGTATTAGAGCTGTTGGTGCTTACAAAGAACAAGTTTAAAGGTACTTGAAGAAAATGATTAGGATGTATAAGAAGGAGGTACCAAAGTTGAATAAGGATAACTTCCCTACATGGAAGATTTTGATGAAGCTAGTATTGGTGACTCAACAAAGTATTATATTAAGCATGAATATGTCACACCTATTGCACCTCTGACTGCCGAGGAGATGAGAGCTAAACAAGATCACAACCAAGAAATGTTGGGAATTGCATCTGCCCTAAGCTATCTGGAATTTGAAGACATCAAAGATTGCACAAATGAAAATAAAATGTGGGACACTCTTGCAAACATCTATGGTGGAGACATAAATGTACTAAGAGCAAAAGCTGAGAGCGTAAGAGGTAAATTTGATGAAATGAAAATGCAAGAAGGTGAGAATATTGCACAATATTGTGGTAGAATAAAAGTTGTAAATGCTATTAGGGGAGCCAATGGAACTATTGATGATGAGACTATTATTGGAAAAGTTTTGAGAACTTTGCATCCTATTTATGCCATCAAAATTTCAGCAATTCAAGAATCTAGATGTAACCCTAATAATACTCTTACTCTAGAAAGTCTTGTTGGCAAGATCACTTCTTTTGAGCTTTCTAATTTTGATAACTTCACCGTTGCTAATGTTGAATCTAATTTTAAGTCACAATTGGTTCTGAACAAGTCAAAGAAAGAAAAGGAAGGATGCATCACTGAGAATGAAAGTGAAAGTGACACATCTAATGAAGAACTTGAGGATCTTAAAGATCTTATGGCCAAAAGATTGAAAAGGGGAAAAGGAAAGTATAAAGGTAAACTCCCTATCATATATTTCTCATGTAGTAAAGTTGGTCATAGAGCTGCAAGATGTCCTGATAGGGATGATAAGGATGAAGAAAGAGATAGCAAGCACAAAGATGAAAGAGAAGACAAAGGTTACCGAAGGTACAAGGACTACAAAGGAAAAGATAAGAAATTCTGTTACATAGCTGAAGAAGAAACTGACACTGATAGTGATGATTTTGAGATAGAAGTAGTATATGTTGCTATGAAGGATGAATCTGATGAGGATGAGAAAACTGCATTGATATCCTATGCGAACAAAAATGATAAATGGATTATTGATAGTGGTTGTTCACACCACATGACTGGTGATAAAAGTAAGTTTGATACCTTAGATCATTACAAAGGCAGAAGTGTAAAATTTGGCAATGATGCACCATGTCCTGTGAAGGGTAAAGGTCTGATTAAGCTAACTGATAAGATAGTTTGTGAAAATGCCTATTGGGTAGAAGGTCTTAATTATAATTTGTTAAGTGTTGCATAGCTTAATAGCACTGGTTACTGAGTGGAATTTCATCATAGAAAGGCTAAGATATTTGATGCTACTGGTGAACTGATTGGAAGTGGAGAACAAACAAGAGGTATTTTGTTCTATCTAGACCTATCTAAATAAACATGTTTGATTGCACAATTTGATGATATATGGTTATGGCATAAGTGGTTATGTCATGTTAACTCTCATAATCTGGTAGAAATTAGTAAGAAGAAGAAAGTGAGAGGACTGCCTAGATTGAAGAAACCTCTCTCAAATCTATTCTCTCAAACATGGACCACCATTGCTATTATATCACTAAAAGGATTAAATTGAAAAGTCAAAAAGAGGTGTGCAATTGAATAGTGAAAATGACATTTGGACTCCTTTATATAGACCTTTGACCTAAGAAGGAGACTTTTTATCACATTTTTACCCATGGTAAAAATTGTTCAACTAATTCTTCTGCGATTGGGGCAGTCTCATCAATTGGTCATCATATCATTATCATAAATGAAATCAAATTTGCATAATATTATTAAAAAAAATAGAAAAATTGCAAAAATCACAAATGCATCAAAATTTCATCAAATCAACTTCCATTTCATTTTTGAGGGGGCAAGATATTATAAAGGAATTCAAATTGAGTGAATCAACAAAATTTTTCAAATCAGAACAATTGAGCATGAAATTTTTGAAATCATGAATGGGGCATTGAAATCAATAAAACTTCCTAAATCAGGCATCATATCAGGAGTTTAATATCATAATAAAAATATGCATCATCAAAAAATCAGGGTTTTATCACCGAAATCAATCATCAAAATCATATTAGACTTCAACGAATCAAACATCACACATTCTTTGAACTAACACACTTTGCACATTGAATCAAAGAGGGGCATTTGTATACACATAAAAATGGTCAAACTAAATCAAAGTGAGTAATCAAGGCTAAAAGAAATAATTACTTGAAATCAAGGCTATTAGAGTAATTAAATAAAAAAGATCAATCAATTGCATAATTGATTAAAATCAAATTAATTGTATAGTTAAATCAAATCAAATCCAACCTATTCAAGGGTACATATGGCTAAGATAAATTAATTCAATCATTTATTAATTCCTATTTTTCTCACCAACCACATATGGACAAAATCAAAATCAACCAATGAAAATTAAGGAATGAGTTCACATGGATCAAAGCCAAATCAATTCTTCATCACACATCTTGGAGATACATCTTGACCATTCATTTTCTCTGTCTGTTCCAACCTTTGAGAACAAAATATTTACTTTGTTCCAACATTTGAAACCATTAACTTGACTCAAACTTAATCATGATTAATCTTACTCTACCCCTAAACTCTGGGAAAATCTATAAATAGAGTGAAAAATCAGGAGAAAGGGATCCACTCTCATTATTTTTTAATAGCATCCATATTATAGGTATTTTATATTTTAATTCCTAGCATAATTGAGCACATTTTTAGTATAATTTGAGTTAGAATTGGCATAATTACATCATAGATCAAAATTTTCATTCTAGATCTGTCTCTAATGAATGCTAAATTTGAGAGCATTTCTTTAGTTTTTCTAATTAGAGATCCATATGATGTTTATTATCATTATTTCCATTCAATTGCTTTGAAATTTCTATATTTTCCATAATTGAATTGATATTTTGATGAACTAATCCTATAAAGGTATTTTACATACACATGGTATTACCATGATAAGGTATTATGTGATGTGTTAGACATGGATGCATGCCACTTGTTACTAGGTTGCCCTTGGAAATATGACCTAAATGGCCAACATGATGGAAAAAAGAACACCTATACAATCATGTAAGATAGAAACAAGTAT
This sequence comes from Chamaecyparis obtusa, assembly GCA_027943335.1. Classification (NCBI taxonomy): domain Eukaryota; kingdom Viridiplantae; phylum Streptophyta; class Pinopsida; order Cupressales; family Cupressaceae; genus Chamaecyparis; species Chamaecyparis obtusa. The sequence continues at coordinate 2,431,611 of BSBK01001439.1, forward strand.
AGCATGAAGCCCTTGCCTGATTACAAATCTAATAAACAAAAGGAACCTATGGTCACACTTGTAGGAGAAAAGGAAATTCTTCAAACCAAGAAAGAGGTAGGAGACATAGGTTATGCATTGATCTGAAACCTAAAGATAAGTAAGAATCATAAAAACCAAAAGATATTCCAAATGAAGTGCAAAAGTTGTTGGGTGAATACAACGAGGTAGTAGCAGAAGGTTTACCCAATTCCATCCCTCCCATAAGAGATATCAATCATCATATTGACCTAATGCCAAGATCATATTTTCCTAATCAAAAATCATACAAATGACCCCTACCCAAAATATAGAAATCTCAAAGCAAGTTGCAGAATTGTTGGGTAAAGGATTGATTCAAAAGAGCCTTAGCCCATGTGCAATACCTAGTATTATTGCCCCTAAGAAAGATGGTAAATAGAGACTCTACACTGATTTTAGGAGTGTAGTGCTCAACCATAGTTTTATTTTTTATTTTTTATTTTTATATTTTCAAACACTTTTAGGTCACTTTCATGTGTGCATTGGTTATTTCAGCTTTATTATGAGATTTTTGGATGTATGATATTACATGGTAATTTGATATTAGATAATTTTGAGATATCATGTGTTTCTAGTTAGATGATGTTAATTACTTTAATAATGATTATTTACATGTTTAAAATGTTGTTTATATTCATGGTTTTACTTACCCCATACTCACATGTGTATGGCTATCATGTATGTTTCACCTTTCTGTTTGACGTGTTTGATGTGGTTGAGGGATAGAATCGTAATTATCTACTTGTGGGATCCACATGATGTCACGATCCATGTCATTACTTGTTAAATGTGTGTGTGTGTGTATAGATGCATATGCTTGTCTTTTATGTAGGTTTGCAAGTACCGGGCATCGACTTCCCTGAATTGTCAAGATGAGTGTGCCCTATCACAATGTTTCAATGGTAAAAGAGGGGAGATAACATTCAAGTCTAAATCTCAACCTAAGCCATTTTATTATCCTAAAATAGTGGACAAATTTATGATGTTTTATCTTTCTGAATTCATCTAGGTGACATGAATTCATAAGCCTTTCCCTTGAGCATGATTATCATTTTGTTTTGATTACGTAAAAATAGGTTTTGAAAGGACCCGAAACCTTTTACATCAAGATTACAAGATAGGCATTAAAGTACCAACATAAATAGTGCAGAAGCACCAAAAAGAGACACAAAAAATGAGCAATTCCATAACAAAAAGACAATGAAAAAAAGGACAGTAAAAAGACAGTAGGACAACAACCAGCTGGCTAAATACACTTCATAAGATCAGTTGCCTATTCGGCCAACATCTGTATGTTAGTAGTGGAAGCTTTGAGTTCCTTGATGTCTTTGTTATTATTGTCCTCCAACTTTTTGAACCTTGATTTAGTTCTCTTGCTAGGTCCATGATCCTCCTTGACCTCTATGATCATCTGCTCCCCTTTCCCCTGATCCATTTTGTCCACCAGGATCTTCACATGCTCAGCCGAAGCCTTAAGAATGGCAAAGCTCTGCTCCACAATATTACCAACCGTCTTCTCCAGCTTCTCAACTCTGTTTTCCATAATGTCAATTCTCTTTTTCATCACCTCTCCCTCTTCAATTTTCTCCTCCATAGTAATGAATCTGTCATTAAAGGTATGATTATCATTTTGTTAGGTTCAGTTGTTTTTTCTAATATTTGGCTGGTTGGTGTGATTGTTGTGAAATGATTTAATGATTTACTATGTTCAATTATGTGGTTTAAATAATTAAATCTTATTAAATATAGGAAATTAAATGTGAGGGTATTTAATAAATGAAAATTAATTAAATATATTTATTAACTAAAAAGACTTAATTAATAGTCTAATTATGAAATTTAAGAATTTAAGTAATTATTAAATTCAAATTTTCAATTTAAGATAAAATCTATTAATTGATATTGAATTATCAATTGGATATATAATAAATGATTAACGTAATATTCTTTAGTTATAATGAATATGTAATTAGTTGCACATTCAATTAAAATAAATTAAAAGAATAAAGTAATTTTTATTAGTTGAGTGAATTGATATAAAAAAGAAATACAAAAGTATTGAGTTATTAATTAGAAAATTGATGAAATTATGCAAAAGAGAGATTGATATAAACAAAGTTTATTAAGTTGAGTTGAGTTTGGGTTTGCATGGTTGAGTTCGAATTCTAGATTCTTTTTTCTTTATGAGGAGGATTTGACCATTATTCTAGGGGGAGATTTTTGCAGGTTTTGGATGGAATGATTGAATTAAAGAATTTTTGCGAAAGTTTGAGAAATTTTCACTGTTTTTATGGTCTTCTTCGTGGTTTCTTTCAATTGGTGGATTGAGGTAGGGTTTGAAAACCCTTGTGGAATAAAATTCTTTTATTTCAAAAGAAAAGAAAGATTATTTTCTTTGGGTCTGTTAGATCTGGATGATATATGTGTTTTTAGTTTTCTTATTGTGCTAAGAATTCTGGTTATTAAACTTTTGAGATCTCGTTTTATTAATGCTTGGTATGTTAGGAAATTCCATAATTAGATCTCATTTTAAATCAATTAGAGTATGATAAATTATGTGGTAGAAAATCTTATGGTTTGTATCAAATTAAATTATGTAAGTAATTTTGCTTCGCAGCAATAGCTCGTTATTAGTTTTCTCGCTGGTAAAATTGAAAGGAATATATATATATATATATATATATATCTGTGTGTGTGTGTGTAAATGTAAATGTATATATATATATATATATATATAATACCTGTTGTTGTTTTAGATCAAATTTTTTTTGATATTTCTTTTTAAAAAAAATAAAAAAATATTATGTATGTATATATATATATATATATATGTATATATATATATATATAGTTGTGTGTGTGTGTATAATACTTTCTTTTTGAATATTTTGTAAATAGGATTATTTGGTATTTAATCTTACTTAATTAGGGAATTATATTAGTTTTTTTTTTGTAATTGACTAATATAGAAGATAAATTTAAATTATTAATTAATAAATTTATTGATTAATAATTAAAGAATTTTTTTATCTAAATCAAATATTTTATGACGAAATTATATTGTTTTAGTAATTATAAGCCTTGGAATCAATTTATTTTAATTAACATTATAAATTGATTTCCTTATTATTAGAATTTAATTTAAGAATCTAACTATAGTTTTGTTAGTGATTATTTTTAATAAATTAATTTGTGTAATATTGTTTTACAAATTAATTATTATTATTAAATTCTTTTGAATATTTTTCCTTCCACAATTATGGGTTAGGAGGGAATATTTTTACATCATTCATCTAGGATTGTTACCAGAGGTGGGGTTAGGGTTAATGTGTTATGTTTGTTTGTCTTGCATACTTCTATGACACTCAATTTTGTGATAACCTAGCCTTGTGGAAGCTTTAGTTTTATTATGATGGAAATTGGTTATGTGTGTACCTGTGATACTTTGGAACCAGGTTTTGACTTTTATGATTCATGATGACCTATGAGATATTTTGAGATTTATGAACTTAGGGTAGGTTATCTATGTGTTAAAGGGGAAGTGGCTTTCTTTGGAGGTGCCAGAGTCCAAACGTGGATACTTGTGTATCTTTAGTAGGTTATTTAAATAAGTGATAATATAATACATTAAATGGGGTTTTAAAATGAATTAAGAAGATAATGGATTCCTCACCCATTCTTGGAGTGCTAGTATAGGCTATGGATGAGAGTGAGAGAAGATGTTTGCCCATATAATAGTGGCAGTGAGTTCTAGCATGATCGATTATCCTTGTCTATCTACATGAGAGTATTTCACATTTCGCATATGTTCACACTTGGGAGTTGGAGTCTAGTGAGATCATTCCGAGGGGTTGACATATGTGATGAAACTTCCCTAATTTAATCTTAGGATTCCTACATGTGTTGGTTGCCTCTAGATGAGTAGGTGTACCCTTGAGTTATTGAGTTGTACTCTTGAGATAGGAGCTTATAGGATCCTTTTCTTAGTATTACCTAATAATTGATTTGGTATTATTATCCAAGTGGGGTATGATTTTATCTCCTCTACATGGTGGGAGTTGAGTCATAGGTTTCCACGAGGTTGGGAGGTAGTGATTCTCTTACCATTTGAGACTTTGAAGTTCTTGTACTAGTGCTAGATGATCCTTCTTGTTGTTGCTTCTTATCCTATCTTCCTTAAATATTTGTTCCAATTCTTTGGTTATTTGTACTTTGTACTCAGTTGTATTTACATACCTTATGAATTGTGCAGTGGATGTGGATTATCATGTATACCTTATCATTTAGATGTATTTATTTATTCTTTTATGAGATGATATACTATGTAGAAGATTTATACAATTATTGTACTTAATAGAATAAATTATATTTACATAATTCTAAGTCAAGGAACCCTTGAGATTTTTAATTTGTAGTTGCAATTGTGTATATGAGTATATATGGACTTTATGTTTTACTTCCACTTTCTTATTCAATAGTGTTTGTAAAATCTTAAGAATTTTTTTTTTGGGTAAACTTAGTAATTGTTTTAGGTTAATCTCTCCTGGGTTTCCTGGCAGGACATTACACTTGGCATCAAAACCCATGTTTCTACACTACGAACTCTACGAATTTTGTACATCCATTAGATGTCTAGTAGTTAAAATATGAAACAAAAAAATAGGCATATAACTCTTTTATTTCAGACTATTTCTTTACAATTGTTTCACGTCAAGTATTTATTTAAAATATCATTCCTCTTGTTTGAATATTGTAGGAAAGATGGTCACTGAGATTAGATCTGTTTCCAAAAGCCATAATGGATGTCATAGTAGAGGACATGGAAGGAGCAGGATTTTGAGCCCTCTTATGAGTCATAGAGTTAAGGCAAGAAGGTTCCAAAAATTTAGCCCTTAGGCCTGACCAAACTTAGGATTATTTTATTTTTCAATTTATTACATCAAAGTCGGTTCAAAATAACTTTTGAAACCCAAACAAAAATTTTGAAAGAAATTTATTTTCCACCATTTTAGGTGGCCCAACTTTCAGAGACCATAAGTCATCACCCGTTGACCCGATTGACTATTATAACCCCAATTCAGAAAGGGTGCAAGGAGCTCTACAACACCTCAGTTTAGAAAGCTTCATTTAGCCAAAAATTCAACCTCATCTAGGGCCTCTAAAGCCTTCAAGACTGAGTTCAAAGTTTCTGTACCCTATTTCCAATATGGAAAATTTTCAATATCTTCAAAACTAGACTTGATCTAGCAATGAAACTCAACTAGTAGGCTGAAATGATTGAGATGAACCTCCACCTGTGAAATTAGAACATTCTGAGATCGTATGACCAACTTACTAAAAATAGTAAGCTTCCATAAATAGTATCTCTGCACAAGATAGCCCTTATTGAAAACAAAACTAGAAATATTTTTGGGCGATGCAAGATTTCTCTTACACCTAGGATTCTCCTGCATCAGACACCCGGGGTAATTTGAGAAGTGACCTTGTCATGACTCAGGTGTGAAGAGGAAAACCAAGACAACTAACCTCCTCCCTTGAAAGCCATGATGAATCTTCAACAGGTCATCCTTTCCATTTGACCAGATATTCTTCATATGTCCTGTTCCTTGTGCTTCTGCCAACACGACTGTCCAGTATATCCTAAATCTCCTTTGTATCTGAATTGGTTGCTAGAATACTCCATTGTGTTGTCATGATATCAGCTTCAACACCTCCTTCATGATACTCTATCAAATCTGAAATGTTAAACACCGGTGAAATATTCAGCTCAGTAGGCAATTCTTCATCTCCAACCTAAAATTCCTTATGCCTCCTTTTCACATCTACTTTAGCCTTATACTACACATTCATCTTGGTAATATGCTTCCTCACCTCCTCATAGATGTTCTTCAAATGTTCTGCAAAATCCTCAGCTTCAACACTACTTATTTCTCCTTTATCTATCTTCCTCAACTTAGATGCATTTCTGGGACTACTTCCATATACAATCTGTGGATGATGTGATGAACCAAAATTCAAATCTATCTTCAAATCTTCACTTTCTGCTATTGTCATTCTATGTGCTGCCTTATTTGGAAAACTAGCTCCTGGAATCAAGTCCATCTGATGACTGATCTTTCTTACTAGTGGTAATCCATCAAGCACATTATCAGATACAATATCCTGAAACCCATTCAATAATTCTGCAACTTCTACAGGTACATCTTCTACTTCCTCTTTCCTAGCCTTTGGAATTAAGGTAAAACACATATGCTCATGCCGCATACCATCTAAGAAATTTCCTCTATCAACAAAAGTTATTCTTGCATTACCACATACCTTTTCTTCTATTTCCTTCAATGGTTTTAGCTTATGTCACACTCCATCCTTTATCAGGGAATAGGTATTCACATGACCATCATGTACAACACACTTGTCAAACTGTCAAGGTCTACCCAACAATATATGACATGCATCCATAGATATGATATCACATAGTACCTCATCTCGGTACCCACCGACCTTTAACTTCACTAGGCACTATTCACTGACCATGACCTTGTGGTCATCTTGCACCTAGGCAACCCGATATCGATGTGGATGTTTCTACCTCTTGAGCTTCAACTTTGTCACCATCTCTTCTGACACCAAATTATCGGTGCTTCCACTATCGATAATCACATCACAACATTTACCTTCAGACTTGCACCTAGTGCGAAACAAGCTCCTCCTTTTCTCAAGTTCATTCTCTCCACTCAGTAGGACTCTTCTGTTAATCAGTGTTTCTCCTCTTTTAGCATCTTCAGAATGTGATGATTTGACATCTTCATCTACATGTGCAACTCTGGCTTGGCCTTCATTTCTCCTGTTTGTCCTTCCTTGGTGTTGAGGACATTGAAATGCCCTATGACCTTCTTCTCCATAGTGAAAATATCTTCCATAGAAGCCTCCTCTTCCAGATCCTTGTCCTGTTCCTCTTCCTCTCTAATCTCTATTATTCTAGATCATGGAAATGATTAAAATTATCTCTTCTCTAATTCTTACTATTACTGGCCGCATCCTACTTTTTTGGATCTTTATTTTGGTCTCCATATGACCGTCCACTAGATCTTTGATCATGACCTCTTCCGCTTTCTCTGCTCTCAAACTTCTTGTTCAACTTTTCCTCTACTTTTAAGGAAAACTAGTATGAGTCTTCAATACTGGTCATTCGAACTAGATTCAATTCTTCTTGAATGCTCGGCCTTAACCCATTAAGGTAACGAGCAACTTTCTCCTTGTCAGCTTTCACATGGCTTGTTCTGCTGAGGATTCGATAGAACTCCTCCATATACTCCTGAACAAATCTTCCTGCTTGCTTTAAACTTTGCATTTTCTTCAGTAGGTCAAGCTCATAATAAACAAGAATGAATTGTCACTTCAATTTATCCACCATCTGATCCCATCTTGTGGTTTTATCTTTCCCTCTTCTATTTCACTCTAATTGAATCTCTTGCCACCAAATCTTCGCATGACCTTTTAGTCTGGCCTTCACAAATTTGACCCTCTCAAGATCCTCAATATCTTCATACTCAAAATATTCTTCACATTCATTGATCCAACTGATCAACTCCTCTAGGTTAAGATTTCTTGAAAATGTAGGAACCTCGATCTTAGGTCTTTTCCTGATCTTGGAAATGGCCCAAAAAAGTTTTTCTTCCTCCTGGTTCAAAATTTAGCCTTCTTATTGATTAGAATTTCCTTCTCCCTCAGCTTCGTCCTCACTTTTGTCTCTAAAATTAAGGTTCATTCCTCTGTGAATTTCCTCTTGCAATGCTCACACTTGTCTCTGTAATGGCCTAACCTCAGGTGTTACAACACCAACTCTTCTGCCACATTCCCTTTGTGGAGGTATTTTTGTGATGCACACAAAAATCCTAACCACTGTCCTAGTGCAAACTACCTCATAGTCCATGATCTGTTTACACAGAAACCCTAACCCACGGTCCTGGTGCAAACTGCCTCACAGTCGGGGATCTGTTTACACAAAAACCCTAACCCACGGCCCTGGTGCAAACTACCTCATAGTCGGTGATATGTTTACAAACTTAGGAAATCCTGCTTTGATACCACTTGATGAAGGGTGCTCCCCTCAATACCACAAGCACATAACAAAAACAAAGAAACACCAACAATATGCAAAAACAAAAAATTAACTTTTTATTATCTCCACAAATGTGGAATTACAAACTTTTAGAATTACAATATGCAAAGCCAAATGGGCATTCCCTTACAATATTCTGTAGGAAAAAGCCTTGAACCAATACCCAAATCTACTACCCAAAACTGTCCCAAATTGCCTAAGACAACACTACGGGTCTTCCTTAAATAGGCAATTTCCACCACCTGAGAAGGTTCAAAAAATTTAGCCCTTAGGGCCGACCAAACTTAGAATTATTTTATTTTTCAATTTATTACATCAAAGTCGGTTCAAAATAACTTTTGAAACCTGAACAAAAATTTGGAAGGAAATTTTGTTTCCGCCATTTCAGGTGGCCCAACTTCTAGAGACCATAAGTCATCACCCATTGACCTAATTGACTATTATAACCTAAATTTGAAAAGGGCGCGAGGAGCTCTACAACGCCTGTTGAAAATTTGACCTCATCCGGGGCCTCTAAAGCCTTCAAAACTAAGTTTAAAATTTCTGTACCCTATTTCCAATATGGAAAATTTTCAATATCTTCAAAACTAGACTTGATCTAGCAATGAAACTTAACTAGTAGGTTGAAATGACTGAGATGAACCTCCACCTATGAAATCAGAACATTTTGAGATTGTATGGCCAACTTACAAAAAATAGTAAGTTTCCATAAATAGCAGCTTTGCACAAGATAGCCCTTATTGAAAACAAAACCAGAAATATTTTTGGGTGATGCAAGATTGCTCTTACACCCAAGATACTCCTGCATGAGACACCCAAGGTAATTTGAGAAGTGACCCTTTCATGACTCAGGTGTGAAGAGGAAAACCAAGATTGCTAACCTCCTCCCTTGAAAACCATGATGAATCTTCAATAGGTCATCCTTTCCATTTGACCAGATATTCTTCATATGTCCTGTTCTTTGTGGTTCTGCCAACACGACTGTCTAGTATATCCTCAATCTCCTTGGTATCTGAATTGGTTGCTGGAATACTCCACTGTGCTGTCATGATCTCAGCTTCAAAACCTCATTCATGATACTCTATCAAATCTGAAGTGTTAAACACCCATAAAATATTCAGCTCATTAGGCAATTCTACCTCATAGGCATTTCCTGAATCATGCTTCTTTAGTATCTTACATGGCCCAAACTTCTTCATTTTCAACTTGTTATATGTACCAATAGGAAATCTCTCCTTCCGCAAATGAACCATGACTTTATCTCCAACTTGAAATTCCTTATGTCTCCTTTTCACATCTACCTTAGCCTTATATTACACATTCATCTTTGTAATATGCTTCATCACCTCCTCATGGATGTTCTTCAAATGTTCTACAAAATCCTTAGCTTCAGCAATACTTATTTTTCTTTTATCTATTTTCCTCAACTCAGATGCATTTCTAGGACTACTTCTATATACAATCTATGGATGATGTGATGAACCAAACTTCAAATCTGTCTTCAACTCTTCACTTTCTGCTAGTGTCATTCTATGTGCTACCTTATTTGGCAAACTGGCTCTTGGAATCAAGTCCATCTAATGACTGATCTTTCTTACTAGTGGTAATCCATTAGGCACATTATCAAATACAATATCCTGAAATGCATTCAATAATCCTGCAACTTCTATAGGTACATCTTCTACTTCATCTTTCTCAGCCTTTGGAATTAAGGTAAAACACATATGCTCATGCCGCATACCATCTAAGAAATTTTCTCTATCAACAAAATTTATTGTTGCATTACCACATACCTTTTCTTCTATTTCCTTTAATGGTTTTAGCTTATGTTGCACTCCCTCCTTTATCAGGGAATAGGTATTCGCACGACCATCATGTACAACACACCTGTCAAACTTCCAATGTCTACCCAAACACATATGACATGCATCCATATATATGATATCACATAGTACCTCATATTCATACCCGCCGATCTTGAACTTCACTAGGCATTGTTCACTAACCATGACCTTGTGGTCATCTTGCACCCAGGCAACCCGATATGGATGTGGATGTTTCTTCCTCTTGAGCTTCAACTTTGTCACCATCTCTTCTGACACCAAATTATCAGTGCTTCTGCTATAGGTAATCACATCATAGAATTTTCCTTCACACTTGCACCTGGTGTGAAATAAGCTCCTCCTTTGCTCAGGTTCATTCTCTCCACTTAGTAGGACTCTTTTGTTAATCAGTGTTTCTCCTCTTTCAACATCTTTAGAATGTGATGTTATGGCATCTTCATCAACATGTGCAACTCTGGCTTGGCCTTCATTTCTCTTGTCTGTCCTTCCTTGACATTGAGAAAATTGAAATGCCCTATGGACTTCTTCTCCACAGTGAAAACATCTTCCACGGAAGCCTCCTCTTCCAGATCCTTGTCCTCTTCCTCTTCCTCTCTGATATCTATTATTCTGATCATGGAAATTATTAAAATTATATCCTCTCTAATTCTGACTATTACTAGCCTCATCCTACTTTTTTGGATCCTCATTTCAATCTCCATATGACTGTCCACTAGATCTTCCATCACGACCTCTTCCGCTTTGTCTGCTCTCAAACTTCTTGTTCAACTTTTCCTCTACTTTTAGGGAAAACTAGTATGCCTATTCAATACTGTTCATTCAAACCAAATTCAATTCTTCCTTGATTCTTAGCCTTAACCCATTAAGGTAATGAGCAACTTTCTCCTTGTCAGCTTCTGCATGGCCTGTTCTGATGAGGATTCGATAGAACTCCTCCGTATACTCCTGAACAGATGTTCCTTCTTGCTTCAAACTTTGCATTTTCTTCAATAGGTCAAGCTCATAATCAACAAGAATGAATTTTCTCTTCAATTTATCCACCATCCAATCCCATCTTGTGATTTTATCTTTCCCTCTTCTATTTCGCTCTAATTGAATCTCTTGCCACCAAATCTTTGCATAACATTTTAGTTTTGCCTTTGTAAATTTGACCCTATCAGGATCCTCAATATCTTCATACTCAAAATATTCTTCACATTCATTGATCCATTTGATCAACTCCTTTGGGTTAAGATTTCCTAAAAATGCAGCAAACTTGATCTTAGGTCTTTTCTCGATCTTGGAAATGGCCCAAAAAAGTCTTTCTTCCTCCTGGTTCAAAATTTCACCTTTTTCTTGATCAGATTTTCCTTCTCCCTTGGCTTCATCCTCACTTTCATCTCTGACATTAAGATTCATTCCTCTGTGAATTTCCTCTTGCAATGCTCACACTTGTCTCTGCAGTGCCCTAATCTCAGGTGTTACAACACCAGCTCTTCTGCCACGTTCCCTTTGTGGAGGCATTTTCACAATGCGCACTAAAACCCTAACCATGGTCTTGGTGAAAACTACCTCATAGTCAGGGATCTATTTACACAAAAAACCTAACCCACAGTGCTAGTGCAAACTGTCTCACAGTCAGCGATCTATTTACACAGAAACCCTAACCCACGGTCCTGGTGCAAACTACCTCACAGTCGGCAATCTATTTACACACTTAGGAACTCCTACTCTGATACCACTTGATGAAGGGTGCTCCCCTTAATACCACAAATAGATAATGGAAACAAAGAAACAACAACAATATGCAAGAAAAGAAAATGGGCTTCTTATTATCTCCACAAATGTGGAATTACAAACTTTCAGATTTATAATATGCAAAGCCACATGGGCATTCCCTTACAATATTTTGTAGGATAAAGGCTCGAATCAATACCCATATCTAGTACCCAAAACTATCCCAAACTGCCTAAGACAACACTATGGGCCTTCCTTATATAGGCAATTTCCACCACCCGAGAAGGTTTCAGAAATTTAGCCCTTAGGGCCAACCAAACTTAGAATTATTTTATTTTTCAATTTATTACATCAAAGTTGGCTCAAAATAACTTTTGAAACCCGAATAGAAATTTTGATGAAAATTTATTTTCTACCATTTCAGGAGGCCCAACTTCTGGAGACAATAAGTCATCACCGGTTGACCTGATTGACTATTATAACCCCAATTTGGAAAGGGTGTGAGCAGCTCTTCAACACATAAATCAAGAAAGGTTCATGTAGCCAAAAATTTGACCTCATCTGGGGCCTCTAAAGCCTTCAAAATTGAGTTTAAAGTTTCTGTACCCTATTTCCAATACCAAAAATTTTCAATATCTTCAAAACTAGACTTGATCTAGCAATGAAACTCAACTGGTAGGCTGAAATGAATGAGATGAACCTCCACCTATGAAATCAAAACATTCCAAGATTGTATGACCAACTTACTAAAAATAGTAAGTTTCCATAAATAGAAGCTCTACACAAGATAGCCCTTATTGAAAACAAAACCAAAAATATTTTTGGGTGATGCAAGATTGCTCTTACACCCAGGATGCTCTTACATCAGACACTTGAGGTAATTTGAGAAGTGACCCTGTCATGACTCAAGTGTGAAGAGGAAACCCAAGATGGCTAACCTCCTCCCTTGATAGCCATGATGAATCTTCAACAAGTCATCCTTTCCATTTGACCAAATATTTTTCATATGTCCTATTCCTTGTGCTTCTGCCAACATGAATGTCTAGTATATCCTCAATCTCCTTTGTATCTAAATTGGTTGCTAGAATACTCCATTGTGCTGTCATGATCTCAGCTTCAACACCTCCTTCATGATACTCTTTCAAATCTAAAATGTTAAACACCGGTGAAATATTCAGCTCAGTAGGCAATTCTACCTCATAGGCATTTCCTGAATCATGCTTCTTTGGTATCTTACATGGCCCAAACTTCTTCATTTTTAACTTGTTATATGTACTAACTGGAAATCTCTCCTTATGCAAATGAACCATGACTTCATCTCCAACTTGAAATTCCTTATGTCTCCTTTTAACATCTACCTTAGCCTTATACTACACATTCATCTTGGTAATGTGCTTCCTCACCTCCTCATGGATGTTCTTCAAATGTTTTACAAAATCCTCAGCTTCAACACTACTTATTTCTCCTTTATCTATTTTCCTAAACTCAGATGCATTTCTGGGACTACTTCCATATATAATCTGTGGATGATGTGATGAACCAAACTTCAAATCTATCTTCAACTCTTTATTTTCTGCTAGTGTCATTTTGTGTGCTACCTTATTTGGCAAACTAGCTTCTAGAATTAAGTCCATCTGATGACTGATCTTTCTTATTGGTGGTAATCCATTAGGCACATTATCGGATACAATATCTAAAAACTCATTCAATAATTCTACAACTTCTACAAGTACATCTTCTACTTCCTCTTTCTCAGCCTTTGGAATTAAGGTAAAACACATATGCTAATGCCGCATACCATCTAAGAAATTTTCTCTATCAACAAAAGTTATTCTTGCATTACCACATACCTTTTCTTATGTTTCCTTCAATTATTTTAGCTTATGTCACACTCCATCCTTTATCAAGGACTAGGTATTCACACGACCATTATGTACAGCACACTTGTAAAATTTTCAAGGTCTACCCAACAACATATGACATGCATCCATAGATATGATATCACATAGTACCTCATCTTGGTACCCGTCGATCTTGAACTTCACTAGGCACTGTTCACTGACCATGACCTTGCGGTCATCTTGCACCCAGGAAACCTGATATGGATGTGGATGTTTCTACCTCTTGAGCTTCTGACACAAATTATCAGTGCTTCCATTATCGATAATCACATCACAAAATTTACCTTCACACTTGCACCTGGTGTGAAACAAGCTCCTCCTTTGCTCAGGTTCATTCTCTCCACTTAGTAGGACTCTTCTATTAATCAGTGTTTCTCCTCTTTTAGCATCTTCAGAATGTGATGATCTAGCATCTTCATCTACATGTGCAACTCTGGCCTGGGCTTCATTTCTCTTGTCTATCCTTCCTTAGTGTTGAGGACATTCAAATGCCCTATGACCTTCTTATCCACATGTTCCACGGAAGCCTCCTCTTCCAGATCCTTATCCTCTTTCTCTTCCTCTCTGATCTCTATTATTCCAATCATGGAAATGATTAATATTATATCCTCTCTAATTTTGATTGTTACTGGCCTCATCCTGCTTTTTCAGATCCTCATTTCGATCTCCATATGACCATCCACTAGATCTTCCTTCACAACCTCTTCCACTTTGTTTGCTCTCAAACTTCTTGTTAAGCTTTTCCTCTACTTTTAGGGCAAACTGGTATGCCTCTTCAATAATGTTCATTGAAACTAGATTCAATTCTTCCTGAATGCTCGGCCTTAACCCATTAAGGTAATAGACAAATTTCTCCTTTTCAGCTTTTGCATGGTGTGTTTTGATGAGGATTCGATAGAACTCCTCCGTATACTGCTGAACAGATCTTCCTGCTTGCTACAAACTTTGCATTTTCTTCAATAAGTCAAGCTCATAATCAACATGAATGAATTGTTGCTTAAATTTATCCACCATTCGATCCCATATTGTGATTTTATCTTTCCCTCTTCTATTTCACTGCAATTGAAGCTCTTTCCACCAGATCTTTGCATGACCTTTTAGTCTGGCCTTCATGAATTTGACCCTATCAAGATCCTCAATATCTTCATACTCAAAATATTATTCACATTCATTGATCCAGTCGATTAACTCCTATGGGTTAAGATTTCCTAAAAATGCAGGAACCTCGATCTTAGGTCTTTTCTTGATCTTGGAAATGGCCTAAAAAAGTCTTTCTTCCTCCTAGTTTAAAATTTTGCCTTCTTCTTGATCAGAATTTCCTTCTCCCTCGGCATCATCCTCACTTTCATCTTTGACATTAAGATTCATTCCTCTGTGAATTTCCTCTTGCAATGCTCGCACTTGTCTCTGCAATGCCCTAACCTCAGGTGTTACAAAACTAGCTCTTCCACCATGTTCCCTTCATGGAGGAATTTTCATGATGTTTGCTGAAACCCTAACCACAGTCCTAGTGTAAACTGCCTCATAGTGGGCGATCTATTTACACAAAAACCCTAACCCAATGTCCTGGTGCAAACTGTCTCATAGTCGGCAATCTAGTTACACACTCAGGAACTCCTACTCTGATACCACTTGATTAAGGGTGCTCCCCTTAATACAAAAAACACATAATAGAAACAAAGAAACAACAACAACATGCAAGAACAAAAAATGGGCTTCTTATTATCTGCATAAGTGTGGAATTACAAACTTTCAGAATTACAACATGCAAAGCCACATGGACATTCCCTTACAATATTTTGTAGGACAAAACCTTGAATCAATACCCAGATCTACTACCCAGAACTATCCCGAACTGCCTAAGACAACACTACGTGTCTTCCTTATATAGGCAATTTCCACCGCATGAGAAGGTTCTAGAAATTTATCCCTTAGGGCCGACCAAACTTAGAATTATTTTATTTTTCAATTTATTACATCAAAGTCAGCTCAAAATAAATTTTGAAACCCGAACATAAATTTTGAAGGAAATTTATTTTTCACCATTTCAGGTGGCCAACTTATGAAGACCATAAGTCATCACCCTATTGACCTGATTGACTATTATAACCCCAATTTGGAAAGGGTGTGAGGAGCTCTACAATGCCTCAGCTAAAAATTCAACCTCATCCGAGGCCTCTAAAGCCTTCAAAACTGAGTTCAAAGTTTTTGTACCCTATTTCCAATACCAAAATTTTTCAATATCTTCAAAACTAGACTTGATCTAGCAATGAAACTCAACTGGTAGGTCGAAATGACTAAGATGAAACTCCACCTATGAAATCAGAACATTCCGAGATCCTATGACCAACTTACTAAAAATAGTAAGTTTCCATAAATAGCAGCTCTGCACAAGATAGCCCTTATTGAAAACAAAACCAAAAATATTTTTGGGTGATGCAAGATTGCTCTTACACCCAGGATACTCCTGCATCAAACACCCAGGGTGATTTGAGAAGTGACCCTGTCATGACTTAGGTGTGAAGAGGAAAACCAAGATGGCTAACCTCCTCCCTTGACAACCATAATGAATCTTCAACAAGTCATCCTTTCCATTTGACCAGATATTCTTCATATGTCTTGTTCCTTGTGCTTCTGCCAACACAATTTTCCCCTATATTCTCATTCTCCATGGTATCTAAATTGGTTGCTGGAATACTCCACTGTGCTATCGTGATCTCAGCTTCAACACCTCCCTCATGATACTCTGTCAAATTTAAAATGTTAAACACTGGTGAAATATTCAACATAGTAGGAAATTCTACCTCATAGGCATTTTTTGAATCATGCTTCTTCAGTATCTTACATGCCTCAAAATTTTTCATTTTCAACTTGTTATATGTACCAACCGGAAGTCTATCCTTCCGCAAATGAACCATGACTTCATGTCCAACCTGAAATTTCTTATGCCTCCTTTTCACATCTAACTTAGTCTTATACTGCACATTCACCTTGGTAATATGATTCATCACCTCCTCATGGATGTTCTTCAAATGTTGTGCGAAATCCTCATCTTTAGCACTACTTATTTCTCCTTTAACTATCTTCCTCAACTCAGATGTATTTTTGGGACTACTTCCATATACAATCTATGGATGATGGGATGAACCAAACTTCAAATCTATCTTCAACTCTTCACTTTCTACTAGTGTCATTCTGTGTGCTGCCTTATTTGGAAAACTGGCTCCTGGAATCAAATCCATCTGATGATTGATCTTTCTTACTGGTGGTAATCCATTAGGCACATTATTGGATACAATATCCTGAAACTCATTCAATAATTCTGCAACTTCTACAGATACATCTTCTGCTTCATCTTTCCCAGCATTTTGAATTAAGGTAAAACACATATGCTCATGCTACATACCATCTAAGAAATTTCCTCTACCAACAAAAGTTATTCTTGCATTACCACATATCTTTTCTTCTATTTCCTTCAATGGTTTTAGCTTATGTCACACTCCATCCTTTATCAGGGAATAGGTATTCGCATGACCATCATGTAAAACACACCTGTCAAACTGCCAAGGTCTACCCAACAACATATGACATGCATCCATATATTTGATATCACATAGTACCTCATATTCATACCCGCCGATCTTGAACTTCACTAGGCACTGTTCACTGACCATGACCTTGTGGTCATCTTGCACCCAGGCAACCTGATATGGATGTGGATGTTTTTGCCTCTTGAGCTTCAACTTTGTCACCATCTCTTCTGAGACCAAATTATTAGTGCTTCTACTATTGATAATCACATCACAAAATTTACCTTCACACTTGCACCTGGTGTTAAACAAGCTCCTCCTTTGCTTAGGTTCATTCTCTCCAGTCACTAGGACTCTTTTGTTAATCAATGTTTCTCCTCTTTCAAAATCTTTAGAAGCTAATGATTTGACATCTTCATCTACATGTGCAACTCGGGCCTAGCCTTCATTTCTCCTGTTTGTCCTTCCTTGATATTGAGGACATTCAAATGCCCTATGACCTTCTCCATAGTGAAAACATCTTCCATGGAAGCCTCCTCTTCCAGATCCTTGTCCTCTTCCTCTTTTTCTCTGATCTCTATTATTTTGATCATGGAAATGATTAAAATTATCTCCTCTCTAATTCTGACTGTTACTAGCCTTATCCCACTTTTTCGGATCCTCATTTCGATCTCCATATGATCATCCACCAGATCTTCCATCACGACCTCTTTCACTTTGTCTGCTCTCAAACTTCTTGTTCAACTTTTCTTCTACTTTTAGGGCAAACTAGTATGCCTCTTCAATACTATTCATTCGAACTAGATTCATTTCTTCCTGAATGCTCGGCCTTAACCCATTAAGGTAATGAGCAAATTCTCCTTGTCGGCTTCCACATGGCCTATTCTAATGAGGATTCGATAGAACTCCTCCATATACTCCTGAATAGATCTTCTTGCTTGCTTCAAACTTTGCATTTTCTTTATTAGGTCAAGCTCATAATCAACAGGAATGAATTGTCGCTTCAATTTATGCACCATCCAATCCCATCTTGTGATTTTATCTTTCCCTCTTCTATTTCACTCCAATTGAATCTCTTGCCACCAGATCTTCACATGAACTTTTAGTCTGACCTTCATGAATTTGACCCTATCAGGATCCTCAATATCTTCATACTCAAAATATTCTTCACATTCATTGATCCAGTCGATCAACTCCTCTGGGTTAAGATTTCCTAAAAATGCAGGAACCTCGATCTTAGGTCTTTTCCCGATCTTGGAAATGGCCCAAAAAAGTCTTTCTTCCTCCTAGTTCAAAATTTTTCCTTCTTCTTGGTCATAATTTCCTTCTCCCCTAGCATCGTCATCACTTTTGTCTTTGACATTAAGATTCATTCCTCTGCAAATTTCCTCTTGCAATGCTCGCACTTGTCTCTGCAGTGCCCTAACCTCAGGTGTTACAACACCAACTCTTCTGCCACATTCCCTTCATGGAGGAATTTTCATGATGTGCATTGAAACCCTAACCATGGTCCTAGTGAAAAATACCTCATAGTCGGTAATCTATTTACACAAAAACCCTAACCCATGATCCTAGTGAAAACTACCTCACAATCTGTGATCTATTTACACAGAAACCCTAACCCACAGTCTTGGTGCAAACTGCCTCACAGTCGGTGATCTATTTACTCACTCAGGAACTCCTACTCTGATACCACTTGATGAAGGGTGCTCCTCTTAATACCACAAATGCATAATAGAAACAAAAAAACAACAACAATATGCAAGAACAAAAAATGGGCTTCTTATTATCTCCACAAATGTTGAATTACAAACTTTCACAATTACAATATGCAAAGCCACATGGGCATTCCTTGACAATATTTTGTAGGACAAAGCATCAAATAAATACCTAGATCTACTACCTAGAACTATCCTGAACTGCCTAAGACAACACTACGGGCCTTCCTTATATACGTAATTTCCACCGCTCGAGAAGGTTCCAAAAATTTAGCCCTTAGGGCCGACCAAACTTAGAATTATTTTATTTTTCAATTTATTACATCAAAGTCGGCTCAAAATAACTTTTGAAACTTGAACAAAAATTTTGAAGGAAATTTATTTTCTGCCATTTCAGGTGGCCCAACTTTCAGAAACTATAAGTCATCACTAGTTGACCTGATTGACTGTTATAACCCCAATTTGGGAAGGGCGTGAAGAGCTCTACAATTTTTAAATCAAGTAAGCTTCATTTAGTTGAAAATTCAACCTCATTCGGGGCCTCTAAAGCCTTCAAAACTGAGTTCAAAGTTTCTGTACCTTATTTCCAATACTGAAAATTTTTAATATCTTCAAAACTAGACTTGATCTAGCAATGAAACTCAACTGGTAGGCTGAAATGACCAAGATGAACCTCCACCTATGAAATTAGAACATTCCAAGATCCTATGACCAACTTACTAAAAATAGTAAGTTTCCATAAATAGCAGCTCTACACAAGATAGCCCTTATTGAAAACAAAACTAGAAATATTTTTTGGTGATGGAAGATTGCTCTTACAACCAGGATGCTCCTGCATCAGACACCTGGGGTAATTCAAGAAGTGAACCTGTCATGACTTAGGTGTGAAGAGGAAAACCAAGATGGCTAATCTCCTCCCTTGACAACCATGATGAATCTTCAATAGGTCTTCCTTTCCATTTGACCAGATATTCTTCGTATGTCTTGTTCCTTGTGCTTCTACCAACATGACTATCCATTATATCCTCAATCTCCTTGGTATCTGAATTAGTTGCTGGAATACTCCAATGTGCTATCATGATCTCAGCTTCAACACCTCCTTCATGATACTTTGTCAAATCTGAAATGTTAAACACTGGTGAAATATTTAGCTTAATAGGCAATTCTACCTCATAGGCATTTTCTAAATCATACTTCTTCAGTATCTTACATGGCCCAAACTTCTTCATTTTCAACTTGTTATATGTACCAACTGGAAATCTCTCCTTCCGCAAATGAACCATGACTTCATCTCCAACCTGAAATTCCTTATGCCTCCTTTTCACATTTACCTTAGCTTTATACTGCACATTCATCTTGGTAATATGCTTCCACACCTCCTCATGGATGTTCTTCAAATATTCTGCAAAATCCTCATCTTCAGCACTACTTATTTCTCTTTTATCTATCTTCCTCAAGTCAGATGCATTTCTGGGACTACTTCCATATAATATCTTCAAAACTAGACATGATCTAGAAATGAAACTCAACTGGTAGGCTAAAATGACTGAGATGAACCTCCACCTATGAAATCAATACAGTCTGAGATCTTATGACCAACTTACTAAAAATAGTAAGTTTCCATAAATAGCAGCTTTGCACAAGATAGCCCTTATTGAAAACAAAACCAGAAATATTTTTGGGTGATGCAAGATTTCTCTTACACCCAGGATGCTCCTACATCAATCAAGAACTTGTTTGAGATTTGAAAATTCATGTTTTATAGAACTTTGAGAATTTGAATGGTTGAGATGCATCCACGATGAATGGTTACGATGCTTCCAAACTTCACGCAGGGGCAGGGTAGATACAAGCAGAATCAAGCAGAATTGACTCCACTTGAATCCAAAAACAAGCCCTGCTCAGAGTTACACAATGGAAGAAATATGAAATCACCTAGAAGCAATGAAATCACAATGGATATGAGGCAATCAACTGGCAGCAACAACAGAGAATTATATTATTTCTTTCAATATGCCCGGCTGTGAGGCCTTCCGAGTTTCGGCCTTATACAATGAGAATTATGAAATCAAAATCATAGCTTGCATCCTATCTTTGTGTCCAATGATATATCTTGATAATTATCCCTCTTGGATCTTCTTGATGCCCTACTACATCAATCTAGACTCCTTATATAGCCAGCTAAACCACAAGTCGGCCAATTAGGCATTTAATTACATTATAGGTCCAATCTCAAGATTTAAACCAAAACTAATGCTAGAATGAATATAAATTGATGCACCTTTGGATTTAATTCCTTAAATGACCCAATACCATTCCTTTAAGGGCACAAGGCCCCATTTGATGACACAAAACATCGCAAGAATAAACACTACATGTTTCACCCAAAAATTGGCAGAAAATAGGTCCCCAAGCAAAATGGGCATAACTTTGTACTCATAATGAATTATGGATTTTGATCTTGGGAAATGATAGTACTTTAGATCCTCTAAAATATTTAAGAGTTAAAAGTCTTATTCCTTATGGATCAAGATCACCACTATGAACAATCAGCACCAAAGTTGCAGGAAAATGCGATTTCGATGACAAGGAAAATAGCTGTAACTTTGAAACAATCCATCCAAACTTTATGTGCTCATAGGAGAAGGTTCCCAAATAGGTCCTCAACATAATGTAAGATTCAAACACCATGGAACCATCAAATACAACAATTATAAAGAAAACAACAACAAACAGGTATAGAAATTAGGAAATGTTTTTGGTTGATGCAAGATTGCTCAAAGATCCAAGATGCTCCTGCATCAGACACCTAGGGTAAATAAAGAACTAATGTCCACATTAGGAACTACTCATATTCTAACCTAAATCATAAAGATCCAACTTAGCTTGTGTAATCCATGAACTATCTTCAATTGGCTTGTTCTTCCACTGAACTAGATACTCCATGTAATCTTTTCCTCTTGTGCTTTTGCTCACTCTACTATTTAAGATCTTCTCAATGATGTCTCTATTCTTCTTAGGATAGTCCAGATCATCTTCAATCTCATCATTTGATTCAAATTACTCAATTATATCAGCAATATTGAATATAGGTGATATGTCCATGTCTTTTGGTAATTCCACTTCATAAGCATTTCTACTGTCAAACTTCTTCAGAATCTTACAAGGTCCAAACTTCTTCATTTTCAGCTTGTTGTAGGTACCAACTGGAAATCTATTATTTTTCAAATGAATCATAACCTCATCTCCAACTTCAAAATATTTATGTCTCCTTCTCTTATCTTCTCTCTATTTGTATTTCATATTACTATCCTCCAAATTCTTTTTGACTTCATCATGTAATGTTCTCATGTATTCCACAAAATGATCAGCTTCAGCACTTCTTCTTGTCTCAGTAGGTAAATCTCTCAACTCTATGGTTCCCTTAGGATGAAATCCATTAACAATCTCAAATGGTGTCCTCTTAGTGCTTCTATTCACTGAATTATTATATGCAAACTTTGCTTGTGCCAAAACCAAATCCCAATTAGCAGGCTTATCCCCAACTAAACATCTCAACAAGTTTCCCAAAATTCTATTCATAACTTCAATCTATCCATCTGTCTGAGGGTGAAATGTAGAACTAAACTTCAATTCAGTATTCATCTTCTTCCAAAGTGTTCTCCAAAAGTAACCAGTAAACTTAGTATCTCTATCTGAAACAATAGACTTAGGAAAACCATGCAATCTTACCTCTTCCTTGAAGAATAATTCAGCTACATGTAATGCATTAGATGTCTTCTTACAAGGTATGAAATGAGCCATCTTAGAAAATTTGTGAACCACTACCAAAATAGAATCATTACCTTTTTGAGTTCTAGGCAATCCAAGAACAAAGTCCATACTCACATCTTTCCAAGGTCTATCAGGTAGAGGCAAAGGTGTATACAATCCCAGATTCCAACTAGTTCCTTTTGCTACTTGACAAACTCTACAACTTCTAACCATCCTCTTTACATCTCTATAAATTTGTGGCCAAAAGTATCTCTCTAAAATCAAATTCACAGTCTTATCAATCCATAAATGTCCAACAAGTCCACCACTATGTTTCTCCTTCATTATGTTTTCTCTCATAGATCCTCTAGGTATGCACAACTGAACTCCCTTAAACAATATGTCTTCTTGAATGAAATAATCAGTCCACTTATCACTCATTGTGTGTTCCTTACAAGCTTTCCAAGGTTCTGCAAAATCAATGTTAGTCTCATACAAGCACTTCAAATCATCAAAACCAAGTACCTCAACTCTCATCTCTGTCAGCAAACTTCTTCTTCAGCTCAAGGCATCAACAACCTTATTTGACTGTCCACTCTTATACTTCAATGAAAAGGAATTTCTCTTGTAAATGTTTTACCATCAAACAAGCATACTCTGACTGTAGTATAGTGACCTTCATCAAACTTCTCTACTAAAGGCAATAATACTTGTTTCTTTCCATCCATCCAAATAGTATATTGATTTAATCTACCATCATGCAAATCTTTCCTATCATACTACCAAGGTCTACCCAAAAGAGTATGACAACAATCCATAGGCATAATATCACACAAGACTTCATCATGATAATTCCCAATTTTGAACTTAACAAGGCATTGTTCACTTACAAATAGTTTATGCTCCTTTTGAATCAAAGCAATATGGTAAGGCTTAGGATGTTTCAATCTCTGCAACTACAATTTGTTAACTAGCTCTTCAGATGCCAAATTATTAGAACTTTTAGTATAAATGATTACCTTGCAACATTTCTCAGCGATCTTACATCTGGTTTTGAACAAACTTTTCCTCAGAATAAGCTCCTCATTAGCTTCTTCATTCCACAAGATCCTTCTTAGCATTAGGTTCTCACCATGTTTAGGTTCATTAGACATTTCCTCAACTTCTTCATAAGCCAAATTACTTCTGCTATTACCTCCAGTCTTCTTTCTAGAGTTAGTACATTCAAAAGCTCTATGTCCTTCTTCACCACATTTGTAACAAGTACCTTTAAACCAAGATTTCTCTTCTCTCTTACCATTATTGTTATTCCTAGAGTAACCAGTATAGCTACCTCTAGAGTAATTACCTCTTTTACTAGTATGGTCATCTTCCCATCCTTTATCTTGCACTACATTGTCAGATTCGCTACTTTCTCCATAAGATCTGCCTCTAATTCTTTGAAATCTTCCACCTCTTCCTCTTTGTCTTTGTTCATGTCTTTTTGTCAATCTTTCTTTAGCCTTCAAAGCAAATTGATATGCTTCTTCCACACTTTCTATCTTCACATAACTGATCTCATCTTGAATAGATGTCCTTAGGCCATTCAGATATCTAGCCACCTTCTCAACTTCATCATCCACATGTCCAGATTATATCCAATTTGTAAAATTTCTCAGTATATTCTTTCACACTCATGTCCTTTTGTCTCAGATTTTTTATTTTTCTCATCAAACTAACTTGGTAGTGAGTTGGAAGAAAGTTCTTCTTCATCTTTCCAAGCATCTTCATCCATGTCTTGATCTTTTCTTTTCCTCTCTTTTGTCTCTCAGTTTGCAAATGATCCCACCAAAGAGATGCATGACCTTTCAACTTTGTGACTGCTATCTTAACCTTCTTATTATCAGGAGTACCTTCATACTCAAAGTATTTATCCATCTCAAAGAGCCAATCTAAAAGTGTATCGGTCTCAAGTTTTCCATCATAGCAAGCAACTTCAACTGTAGGTCTGGAGTTAGCCTTAGACAAAACTCTCAAAAGTCTTTCCTCATCTTGTTCAATTTCAAGTTCAAGATTAGGTGCTACTTCTTCTTCTTCATCACTAACATCTTCAAGATGTGCTCCTCTTCTTTGGGCTATCTCTACAGCTTTGAGCCTAGTTGCAATTTGCCTCAACATATCCATGATAGCATTATCATTTCCTCTACCACTAACCATCTTGACAATCAGGTTCCAAAAAGATTGTAACCTTCTACAAGTTATAGGTCAGATCTTAGATCTTCCACCCTACAACCAATCTAATAAGGTTCTCCATGATCCAAACCACAAGAAAGAACTCGCTCTGATACCACTTGACGCAGGGGTAGGGTAGATACAAATAGAATCAAGTAGAATTGAGTCCTCTTCAATCAACAACCAAGCCCTACTCAAAGTTACACTATGGAAGAAATATATAATTGACATGAAATCAATGAAATCACAATGGATATGAAGCAATCAATTCACAGCAACAACAAAGAATTATATTATTTCTTTCAACATGCCCGGCTGTGAGGCCTTCCGAGTTTCAGCCTTATACAATGAGAATTATGAAATTAGAATCATAGCTTGCATCCTATCTTTGTCTCCAATGATATATCTTGATAATTATCCCTCTTGGATCTCCTTGATGCCCTACTACATCAATCTAGACTCCTTATATAGCCAGCTAAACCACAAGTCGGCCAGTCAGGCATTTAATTACATTATAGGTCCAGTCTCAAGTTTTAAACCAAAACTAATGCTAGAATGAATATAAATTGATTCACCTTTGGATTTAGGTCCTTACATGACCCAATAACATGAAATTAAGGGTGCAAGGCCCTATTGATCAAATAGAACATCACAAGAAGAAACACTACAGATTTCACCTGAAAACTGGTAGAAAATAGGTCCCCGAGAAAAATGGGCATAAATTTTTACTCATAATGAATTAGGGCTTGCGCTCTTGGGAAATGATATTAATTTAGGTCCTCTAAAATTATTTAAGAGCTCAAAGGATGATTCCTTATGGATCAAGATCACCACTATGAACAATCAACACCAAAACTGTAGGAAAATAAGGTTTCGACGATAAGGAAAATAGTTGTAACTTTGAAACAGTCCATCCAAACTTTATGTGCTCATAGGAGAAGGTTCCCAAATAGGTCCTCAACATCATGTAAGCTTAGCACACCATGGAATCATCAAATAAAACAATTATAAAGAAAACAACAGCAAACAGGTACAGAAATTAGGAAATGTTTTTGGTTGATGCAAGATTGCTCAAAGACCCAAGATGCTCCTGCATAAAAACTTGATCCATGCGAGTGATCCATGTGATGAGCTCTCATTGGTCAAAGGTTTCTTTTTTGTCCCCTTGAGAGGTGACATGTCATTTTGAGTCTTTTATTCATGTATTTTAATTAATTACTCTAGCCACGCATTTAATGAGATTGATTTAATTAATTAGGCTTAAAGGTAATTAATGTGATTTTTTCTCAATTCTTGATGATTAATGCTTGATTTATGAAGTCTTATTGATTTTATCAAATTTGATGAATTATGTTAATAATCAAGAATCAAATTAACATAATTAGGATTTTATTCTGAATTAGGGCAAATAGGGCCTTAGGTTTTATTAGGCCAATTTTAGGTGATTACATTTGTCCCTCTTTGAATTACTTTGTGAACAACATAGGGATTCGAAGAAAATTTGATTTAGCACGTGATTTAGTAGAAATGATAGATTCGAGGAGATTAGAGAGTAGCGAGAACTACTCTGAACTCAAGTGATTTAGAGAGAAGTGAGGACCACTTTGATTTTGATGAGATTTAGAGAGAAGTGAATCCACTTTGAAAGATTTAGAGAGAAGTATAGAGAACTACTCTAAGAGATATAGAGAGCAGTAAAGAGAACTACTCTAAATTTGAGAACTCCAAACTTGATTGAATGAAATGTTACGTGATTCAAAATTTCATCAATTTTGAACTTGATTAAACAAAAATTGACAATACCGATTTCGAGTTTGATTGAATGAGAATCAATACGAGATTTGCGTAGAAATTTTCAGTTACATTTGATTTGTAGTAACTGAACATGATGAAAAATAACCAATTTTGATTTGAAGCGATGAAATTGATCAATGTCATAAATATTAATAGCCTCAACTTTATTGAAGATAATTGTCATGCCCCCGGTGTTCGAGAATTTGATTGAAAATTTTGAATTCTAGTATGATTATGCCCCCTTGGGACCAAACTCAGAAGAAATTCGAATAAAACCATTGTTTTCAAGCATTTAGAAAATATTACAGTGATTGAAAATGGATCCGGATCAAGTATAAATTTTTTAGAAAGAGTCATAAATCAATTAAGATCAATTTTAGTGTCAAAGAAACACTGCTTGACCAAGTTTGACCAAGAAAATGTGAGGGTTGACCAAGTTTGACTGATGTTTGAAGATTTGATGCACGAGCAAGAAATTCACTTTTCACAGCTTTTGATAAGTTTTTTGTGCATTAATTATGCTTTGTGTAGTTTCATAACTTGTGTTTGACTGGACTTTGACTTTTGTTGACTGTGCATTTGAGTGATAATCATCACTGAACTTATTTGTCATGTTTGTGGTATCATTTCTGCTCATTTTAACCATGTTTGACTACAATTTGACCATAGTTGACTTTTGCATTTTGAAGGTTGACTTTTCTTTGTAACTTCATTTTTACTGCATTTAAGTGATATAGATCACCCATTTCAATTTCGGTCCCGTTATGAAGCTTTTGTGACATCCCGTGATGAATATGTCCTAGGTCACCAGAGTCCCTGGGAGGCTTAAATAGGTCCAAAAGGGTCATTTTACTATTTATTTTCACTTTTTATCATAGCTATTTTTGAGCTCTGATCGACGAAATGGTGTTCCTAGCTGAGTGTCATCATTTTGAGCTAGCACATTGTCATGACCAGCCTCCACATTATGCAACACTTGTGAGTACCCTATAACGCTTCCATTCAAATTTAAAATTTAAAATTTCTACCTTTTTCATGCATTTTATAAGCAAAATAGTGGTGGATCGCATCCCGTAAAGAGGATCACACCCAGTCCATCCCATGTCACATCTAGTTTTTTGCCAAATTCTAGATCACATCCTACATTTCTTGGATCACACCCTGTCAAGTCACATCTAGTCAATTTTGTCCAATTTCAAAGCCTTTTAACCAAATTTTTGCATTTGGTAATAACATGGTCGCATCTAGATTCTGAATCAAATCCTATATATCTTGAATCACATTTCGTATGTGAAGTATCATATCTAGTTAGGGTTTCACATCCTGCATTTCCCAAATTGCATCTAGGATCTAGGATCACATGTGGTTTGTTTTGATTTTTGAGTCGACTTTACTTGTCTGTTTGAACTTTTTAGGTAATTTTCCTTCAATTTTTCATGTCTAATGCTAATGTAGTGCCCCTTTTTCTTGTTGTGTAGTCACATTTTAGTGTCATATCATTTCATTCTCCCAAACTGACATAGGTCCTAGATTTGCATGAGCATCTCACTCCTGTAGAGATGCGAGTCATAGCGAGGTGTGGGCTATGGAGCTTAGCTGATTTACCCAAGATTAAGGTAAATTTTGGGTTATTGATTGCTCTCATTGAGATGTGGCACTCACAACACAATACCTTTCACTTGCCCACTAGAGAGATGACAGTGACTCCTGAGGACATCTGGCATATTCTATATGTTCTTGTGATGGGGTCACATGTAGAGTATGAGGTTGGAGCTACTATGGCTATGGCAGATGCATGATACCTTTTTCATGATGATACCATTGCTCAAAGATACCTTAGTTAGGACCACATGGTGGCCAACTATGAGTGGCTACCTATGTACCTTGTAGGATTGATAGGAGGACTGATGATGCTTGGCCGTGGGCAACATGGCTTTATGTGTGGCTAGTCTTGCGTGATCAAGGAGATGATCCAGTCACCTCATAGATCTCTTGGGGTAGTTGCATTCTCATGCACATGTACCACAAGTTACATGAGATTATCTATCAACATTCTTGCACCATGACCGTTGAGATTTTAGTTTTATAGATCTGGGCCTAGGAGCATATTCCAGTGACATGAACGATTATAGACAAGCAGAGAGATGTCGAGTTACCTTTTATATATATGTATTTCAGTATGTTGGAGTAGCCCCACTTGGACAAGTTAGATTACTAGTGGTGGGTACTTGAAAATGTCACACATGTCATATGACGACCATATCTGGATTGTGGGGAGTGGCTCTGAGATGTTTGACATATGCCATTTTTCTTCCAATCATAGTATCTTATAGGTAGGACTAGGTATATTTTTGAGCATTTTTTGGTCGGCCAAGTTTTGAGACAATACAGGCAGATACAAGGGATGCCTCAAGAGACAACAGTTTATGCTCAGAACTGAGATGAGGAGGAACAATAGGGGTATCACCTAATTTATGAGACAACACTCCATGAGATATCATAGATGGCACCAATGCCTTGGGATTACTTACTAGAGGTGATAGATGGCAGCATTACAGATGGGTATCACACCCATTATTCTCAACATCCATTCCCTAGATTTAATTCACCTAATCAGATCGCTCCTCGATTTGAGGACGCACTTGACTATGATCATGTCAATGAGGGTGGTGGCTGAGGCTAAGCTTCTAGAGGTGGTGATAGGGGGAGAGGTAGAGGAAGAGATAGGGATAGTGCCCATAGAGGGGGTGGAGGAGGTTGAGGAGGAGGTGATGATAGTAGGTGATGGGCACCTGGTGGAGATGTTGGCCAATAGAGTTGAAAGAGGGGGTTGAGAGTACATGCACCCCAAAGAGATAAAAACCCACTTTTTCATGTGGATCAACATGCTCAACAGTAAAGAGCAGTAGTAGGAGGCAGTGGTAGAGGTGGAGGAGATTGGTAGGCTTCTAGAGATAGAAATGTTGTGAGAAGGAAAGGGAAGTGCTACATCTTGAGGTAGTGACACTGAGAGCATGCCTGGCTGAGCAAGACACACAACTTGCTGATCTTCGAGGTGATAGGGATCAATAGTTAGCTATCCTTAGAGTTGAGAGGGATCAATTTGCACATACGACCACCCATTAGGGGCAGAGGGCCACATATTATTTTGCATTGTATTGTGTCACTGTACCTACTGCACAAAGGGTTCCATTGTATTCTACCATTGCCCAACAGTTAGAGGGTCCCATGCCACCACCTATTCCAGGCCGAGTAGACGTGCCTCCTCCAAATCCTCCACGAGAGGATGATGGAGCTATCTAGATGTGATATTTTTGTATACTTCTCATATTTTTGTATCACATAGACTATATTGTACCTCATTGATATATCTTGTATTATGTACCATTTTTTATCAATTTTCATATGATGTCTTTTGGAATCTTATGTTGATACACTAATACTTTGCCTTGTTGATACTCTGATACTCTTTATGCTTTGATTCATTGATATTGTGATGCTTTAGTCCTTTCTAATATACTGATGATTCATGATATATTGATGCTTTAGCTGATTTCTATTGCTCATATATGATGTTCTCTAATTTTTGTATATGTGTTGTAATTTTTGATATGTTTCTCATGCTTTGGATATTGATCTCATG
This sequence comes from Chamaecyparis obtusa, assembly GCA_027943335.1. Taxonomy (NCBI): domain Eukaryota; kingdom Viridiplantae; phylum Streptophyta; class Pinopsida; order Cupressales; family Cupressaceae; genus Chamaecyparis; species Chamaecyparis obtusa. Next base: position 2,461,903 of record BSBK01001439.1, read on the forward strand.
TTGATACTTGGTCATGGTTAGATTAGACAAATGATGATATATTGACATCATGATATTATTTCACTGATATATATGCAGATAGTTTTGTGTTTTTAAAGCTTTATGAATGTATGAATGCAAAATTATGCGATGCCTTATGATAATGTATTTGGTTTTACTTTTATGCATGCATATGACTATATGAGATGTGATGTATGAACATCTCAATTTTATTTATGTATGGATGCATTATATAGGTGTATTTATGGTACTGACATGATTATGCAAGTGAATGGATATCAGTGATAAATACTCAGTCATTTCCTTTTAAGTTCTTTATGATCATATGATGTATTTAGTCAAACTTGTAAAATGGTTATGTTTTAAAATTTTTAGTTATATTGATGTGTAGTTAATTGAATTCACACATTCATACTGATGCAATTTTAAAATGAATGCAACTATATTAAAAATGAATTTCAATGCAACAAAAAACATGAAATGCATCTAAATGAATCTAATGCAAATTAATATGAAAATGCAACTAAAAATGAACCTAAATGAAATTAACAATGAAATGCACCTAGACTAAGAAACCTAGGGCAGTCACTGCTTATTCAAAGTGGGTCTATTATCATCATAGGGCATTTTTAATTGGGACCTCATAGGTTAGTACAATTTTCACTAATAGATTTTACAATCATGAAAATATGAATACTTCTCTATCTTTTGTCATGTTGAAAGTTAACCTAAACATTAAAGCATATAGGCTAGAATGTTTTGTCAATTACTTCCTATTTGATATAAACCTTTTCTATTCTTGTGTAGAATGTATATATACCCACAATGACCTTTCATTTTATATTCATATCCTTGGGTATTTTCTCGATTTATCATTCACCTTACTAGGAAGTAGTTTTCCATTTTAGTTTAAAACAAGCAAGGAAATAAATCTAACCTCACTAAAGATTTCATAGGAAATAGATCGAGGTATATGTGGCATTCCAATCATGATGGAGGCACTTATCATAGACACCCATTTCCTACAATCACCTTAGATGATCAGATTTATTACCACAAATAGAAGACAAAGAAAATGTTATGCCCCCAGTCTGTGTTTGTCTAGTCTATTTCAGACATCATCAAGTCACTCAAGGAAACAAAATAATAAAAAATTGATAATAAGAAACTAAGAAAATCATGATACTTTAATTGTAGTTTCTCTAATTACGACTAGTGTGCTTACTTAAAAAATAGACAGTTGTGATTATAGTGTTTAGAAACACTTTTGATTGATTTGTAAACACACATAGAAGTTATTATCAATCATAGAGTTTTCTTTAATAAATAAGTGTCTCACCTTTTTAGTGTTTAAAAATACTCTTAGCATCATGACATAGTGTTTAGGAACACTTTTTAGGTCCAAGTATTAAGAAATACTATTATAGGTGGCATTAAGAAATACCTTTGGTTTTGTAGTTTAACATCTATTGCGGACTAGGGATAAGCAAAAACCTAGCAGAAAGTCCTAACAACAACTAAGCGACTTTGCGATATACAATTTTGATAATTTCCCTGTAGGAAAATGATTTACCTAGGATCTCAATGTAGATAGATTCCATCCTTAGGAAGATACAATTTTTCTGATAGTATGCTTCAGGATTTGGCTTGTCACGAAAGTAATTGAAAGATATGTACAAACTTAAATTTACATCAGCCAAGTGTTCAAGTGTTGTCTTGATAGATAGAGCATTGATTACAAGTAGCACCTATTTACCAGGTTTTCACCACTTGACCAAACTTTTATATTTTTGCTATCATGGTGCTTGTTTACCAGGTTTTCACCAAGACAGTTTTTCTCTTTTCCAATTTTTTTGTACTCTTTCTCTTTTCTATTTTTTTTGGACTCACCAAGGTGCTTGTTTACCATGTTTTCACTGAGAAGGTCATTTTTTCAGGACTTTTTCCATTGTTTTTTATTTTTTTCAGGATCAATATTTGTTGTTTTTGCTTTTCACGAGGAACTTTTTCTATTGTTTTTGTACTTTTTTTAGGAACTCTTTTCACTCTACAGGAGCTACCTCAAGAATGTTAGATATAAAATCTTTTCAGATGCAAAGTGTTAATTGGATCTAGTAAAACATCTCCTTTAGGCATAGTCAAATGATAGGCTCCTGATCCAAATGATGTTGTAATGATAAAAGGACCTAGCCAGTTGGGTTCAAATTTTCCCTTTTGTTCTAAATTCTGTTGATTTTAGGATTTTCTCTCAGAACTAGATCTCCTACCTAAAAAATTCTTGGTTTCACCTTCTTTTTGTACCCTCTCAACATTCTCTTTTGATAGACTTTGAGATGATTAAACACCTGTTGCCTATGCTCATCTAGCAATTCTAGCTCTTGTAGTCTAGAGATTCTATAGTCCTCATCAGTGACTAGATGTTTCAATGATACCCTTAGTGATGGAATCTCTACTTCAACTGGTAATACTGCCTCTGACCCATAAACTAGTGAAAAAGGAGTTGTGCCAGTTGGTGTTCTGATGCTAGTGTGATATGCCCACAATGTTGGATTTATTTCTAAGTGCCAGTCTCTTCTTGATTTACTCACTGTCCGATGCAAGATTTTTAATATAGTTTTGTTTGATGCTTCAACCTGTCCGTTACCTTGAGGATAATAGATTGATGAACAATGTTGAGTAATTTTGAATTGAAGACACAGGTCATCCATGTCTTTTTTTTTAAATTGACCCCCATTCCCAGTCACAATCAACAATGGTATTCCATATCGACAGATGATATATTTCAAGATAAATAGTAAAATTTGTTTTCCAGTTGCATTAGAAAATGGCACAGCTTCCACCCATTGTGTGAAATACTCAGTTGCAGTAATGATGTATTTGTCCATTTGATGAATTTGGGTAGATTTTTCCAACTAGATCAAAGGCCCATTGCTGGAATGGCCAATGTGTTATAAAAGAAATTAGCTCCCTAGCTGGAGCATGTATTGGGTTGTCGTTAATCTGGCATTTCTTGCATGTTTTTGAATACTGGATAACATCTTTTTTCATTGTGGGCTAGTAATATCCTACCCTTAAGAGTTTCTTGGCTAATGAAAAGTCATTCAAGTGTGACCCACACACACCTTTATGAACTTCCTTTAATGCATGATTAGAATCTTCATTTTCTAAACACCTAAGTAGTGTACTATCTAGACCACATCTATACAATTCATTAGCAATGATTATGTAACATGATGCTTCTCTTATTAGGAATCTCTTTTCATTTATGGAATAGCCTTCAGGGATTGTTTGTTCTTTTAGGTAAGAGGAGATATGGGAATATTTGGATAAAACTTGTGTTTCAAGGGCACAAAAAATATGGGGTTCAGGTAAGTCATAGACTGGGAATCGGAGTTCTTCCACCAGGAAGTCATAGTGAAATTGATGTTCTTCAAGTTGTAACATGGATGCTAAAGTAGCCATCGCATTTGCTGCTCTATTTTTTGATCTTGGAATTTTCTCAAATGTGATTAAGACAAAATATTTTTTCAAGTCATCCACCATTCTTTTGTAAGGCATTAGCTTATCATCTTTTGTCTAATAATCTCCATTTACCTAATTGATAATGAGCTGTGAATCTCCATAGATGTGTAACTCAATGATTTTCCATTCTATTGCAAGTTTCAGTCCATTTACTAGAGCTTCATACTCTGCTATATTTTTTGTACATGGAAATATCATCTTATATTCTTTTGGAATTTTATATCCTTGTGGTGTGATGAATAAGCATCCAACTCCTGATCATTGTTGTGTGAAAGAGCCATCAAAATACATTTTCCATGAGTGTTCTATTAAGTACATAATCTCTTCATCAGGGAATTAAACATGTAATAGCATGTCATCTGTTAATGATGTTTCTCCAAGTTGATTAGCTATCACTTGTCCTTTAATGGCTTTTCTATCAACATATTCAATGTCAAATTCACTTAGAACTAGGACCCACTTCGCTAATCTCCTTGTCAGTGTTGCTTTACTCAAAAAATATTTGAGTGGATTGATCATAGCCACTAGCTTCACCTTATGTGCTAACATGTAATGCTTGATATTTTGGGATGAAAATATCACTGCTAAGCATGCTTTTTCAACCATAGAATAGTTCAACTCAAATGTGACCAAAGTCCTACTGATGTATTATATAGCTCTCTCCTTCTTAGCCTCATCTTCTTGCACAAGCAATACTCCCAATGACATATCTATCACTGATATGTATAATAATAAAGGTTTTCCATATATTGGAGCCATTAGGATTTGAGGATTCATCAAATATTCCTTGACCTACGAAAAATTTGCTTCACTTTGCTCATCCCAAGTGAATGTAGTTCCTTTGTGCATCATCTTTGTGAAAGTTTGTGCCTTATCCTCTAACTAATATATAAACCTTCTTATGGATTGTAGGTTTCCTTGGAGTGTCCTCATTTGACTAATGTTTCTAGGTGGTTGCATTTCAAGAATAGCCTTCACTTTTGTTGGATCCACCCCGATTCCTTTTTTTGAGACTATGAATCCTAATAAATTTGCAGTTGATACCCCAAACACACATTTATTGGGATTAAGCCTTAGTTGAAACTATTCCATTCTATCAAATATTTTCCTTAGATCTTCTATATGTGTATTTCTTATCTTTGATTTTTCCAATGTATCATCTACATAGTCTTCCATGTTTCTATGCATCATGTCATGAAATATTGTAGTCATTTCTCTTTGGTAAGTTGCACCTACATTTTTGAGACCAAATGGAATCACATTCCAACAATATGTTTCCCATGCGCATGTGAATGCGGTCTTTTCTTGATCTTCAGGAGCAATTTTAATTTGATTATATCCAAAAAATCCATCCATCAATGAATACATCTCATAGCCTATTGTCAAATCTACAATCATGTCTATATTGGTAAGTGGAAAGTCATCTTTTGGGAAAGCCTTGTTTAAATCTCTAAAATCTATGCAAACTCTTATGGATTTTTCTGCCTTAGAAATAGGGACTATGTTTGATATCTATTCCTCATAGTCAATGGCTCTGATGAATCCAACTTTTAATAGTTTTTCCAGTTCTTCCTTGACTAGCAATGCCACATGTGGATTCATTTTCCTTAGTTTTTTATTTACTAGTTTCACATCAGGAAAAATAGACAAGTGATGCATTATCAAATCTATATCCAATTTAGGCATATCTGGATAAGACCAAGCAAAATTGATCTTCTTTTCTTTAAAGAAACTGGTGAATTGAATCTTTTCTTCTTCTGTCAATGATTGAGCAATATGAATGAGTTGAGGAGCTTCTATTGTTCCTAGATTGATGGGTTGTGTTGGGTCAATCAACACTGAAGATCTTTCCTAAAAATGATATGGGAGGATATCAAGAATCCCATCCTTTGGCACCTCTAAGAGGTTTTCACCATTGGATGCACCTTTTTCTTTTTCTCTTTTAGAATTTGATACTGCCACTAGGTGGTTTTCACCATCAGATTTCTTGTTCTTTTTGTTTTTCATTTTTAGAGTGAGAAACTTGATATCCTCCTTAGTCATGTTTTCTCTCTTTACACTGGTGGAAGAAAGGAAGGGTTCACACACATTTAGATAATAGGCTAGGGAATAGTCATTGTCAAAAGATAATAGGCTTGTGGATATAGGCTCATTCCAGTCTATTAGTTCAGGATGTATTAAGGATAAAGATTCATTGGGTTCAAGAGACAACACGACATTATTATCAATGTCATTGACTTGTAAGATGTTTTCCATTAGGTTTTCTTCTAAAGAGATGTTAGGATTATTAGAGTAATTATTGTTATTATTAGAGTTCATGTTAATGTTATGTAAGTCTAACTCTAGTGACCTAGAATTATAACTCTCTCCTTCTTCAATTAGGACTCTAGGAGCATATTTATGTTTCACATCCACTTCTATATCCATCGTAGCATCAAAAAGAATATCCCATTCATATTCATGTGAGTCCACCTGACTATAATATGAAATCCCCAAGAAGTGGGAAATAGTCATTGGTACTTCAGCTTCTTCAGTAGCATTGTTCTCTCCTTCTTATAAAGGTTCTTGTGAATATGTCATGTTTGATTCTTCATCAAAGTGAGGTGTGTCAAAAATAGGAAGTCCTTGCTCTTGTTATCCTTCAGGTTCTTCTGTTGGTCCTTCTAGTTCTTGTTCATGTTCAAGATTAGTGTCGAGTTCTGATAATGCATCTCCTTGCAAGAGGAACAACCTTTCATGGGAAATAGGTTGTCCTTCCACTTCTTCTTCATTGTCCAAGTCTCCTGATTTGTCAAATACAAGACCATTTTCTACTACATAATGAGATGTTGCTTCCTTGAAGCCTAATCTAGTTTTGACTTTTGGGTTTCTAAAATCCATATGTATCAGTTCCAAAAGTCCTTTTTTTCTTTGTACCAATGGTTATTTGCCTTTGTAACCCATTTTCTTCATGATCTTATAGCCTTTTCCATATTTATCAATGGCTATTTCCACATTTTTGATATTTCCATCTTGTTCATTCTCTTTGTATAACCATCGCAACACAAATTTCTCTTCATTTTCCTCTTCAAGGGACACCTTTTCTTTGACCATCCCTATTCCTTCATGTATTGTGAGAGCACTACCATTAGAATGTGTAAATGTAGATGAAGGTCATCCTTGAGACCTAGGAGATATGGGAAGATCTATCAGGAACATTGTCAAATCTATCTTGTACTCACCCATGCTTGTTTCTTGAATGCAAAGCTTCGTAGGACCATTTATTTGGATGTTTCTAGTTTGTTAGAACTTTCTTTTTTGTGTGGGACCATGCTCTCTATTTGTTTAAGACTTTTATAGGGATATGTTGTGTCAGCTGGAATAGTCACCTCAACTCTATTATGAGGAAACTTTATGCATTTGTGGTAAGTAGAACGCATAGATTACATTTAATGGATCCATGGCCTTCCAAGAATAATGTTATAAGCAAGTGTAAATTCAAGAACTCGGCATATCATATCTCTTTCCACTGGTCCTGCTCTGATAGGAAAGACAAATAATCCTTTGGAGGATCTCTCTTTTTGATCATAAGCCTTGATTTTTATTTTTCTTCTTGGATCAATTGTGTGTTCAAAAAATCCCAATTATTTCACCAAATTATAGGTACATATGTTCAAACTAGTGCCTCCATCTATCAAGACATGCTTAACATAGTGTTTATGAATGAGAACCTCTAGATGTAAAGGCTAATTATGTGGTTTCTTTAATGATTTATCATCTTCCTCAGAGAAAGATAGGTAGTGTGGGGAATTTAGGTGACCAAACATAGTCTGGAATCTATCCACATATAAATCCTTAGGTACATTAGTATTAAGCAAGGCTTGATCAAGGATCTCCCTATGACTAGGAGAGATTTTTAAAAACTCTAGAATGGAGATTGAGCTGGCGTGCGCTGCAACTAGTCTACTAGATTGAACTTCGGAGATAATGCCAGCTGTTTAGGTGTTGTTGAAGCTCCTTTGAGAGTGAGCTTGGCTTGTTTCCTTGTCACAACATTAGAGGATTTAGTTTTTTTTTTCACTCCTTTTAGAGTAATTACATGGATGGACAGTTTGCATGGTTCTAGCATATGAATCATGTTATCATTATTAGTATATGTATAATTGATCTTGTTACTCTTAGAGGATTCTCCTTTTTCATAGTTAGGAAATGGATTCTAGAATGCTTTATGATAATTATTGGTATGATGTCCATCCACCTTAACTTTTCCTTCTTTAATTATGTCTAGAATAACATGTCTCAATTCCATGCATTTATTAGTCTTGTATCCTTTATTGCGATGAAAATCATAGTAGTCATTATCATTCCACCACCTCAATTTTACTTCTAGTTCCCAAGGTTTAGAGTCAGGAATTGCAATAATTTTGTTTTCCAAGAGTGACTTCAAGACCACTTCTAGTGTATCTCCCAAAGGTGTAAATGTCCACTTAGGTCTTGATGACCAAGGCTCAGTTTGAGTATTGGGTTTATTGAAAATCTTGTTAGCCATTGGTGTCACTTTCGAATTCAAATTCTTTCTTGCTTGGAGGCTCAATGTAAGGTTGAAAACATCCACTTTTGGTTTTGTATTAGGACTATCTATAACTCCATCATTAACCGTGTTCTTATTCTTGTTTCCATACTTGTACTTATGTTTGGTGGGATAGTACTTGTCTTCGTTCTCTTGATTGATAGTGATTTCCCCCTTTTTGATCAAGACCTCTTCAATCTTGATGACACTATCTATCATTTTATCAAAGCTTGGTGGACCTTGTAGTTGTATAGGAAAATTTATCTCAGGTACCAAGTTATTGATAAATATGTCCATCTTTTCACTTTCAAGTATTTGTCAAGCGTATCATGCAAATATCTTCCTCCATTGTTGTAAGAAAGTCAAGAATGATTCTCCACTTTTCTGTTTGGTGTTGCATAAATCCAACATAGTCATAGTGTGTTCGATGTTGTAGGAGTATTATTGGATAAATTTTTCCACTAGTTCCTCAATGTCTTGATTCCCATAGGTAGTTTTGAGAACCAGTCCATTGCTTGTCCACCTAAGCTTTGTGGAAATAACCTCATTAGGTAAGTTTGTTCATGCATGAATTCCATACTTGATGTGAAAAATTCCCTCACATGGTCTTGACAGTCAGAATTTCTAGTGTACTTGTCATATTTTGGAATTGTAACATGCTGAGGAAATGATATCTTCTTCAATCCCTTATCAAAGAGGAAAGGACAAATGTGCTCCAAAGAGTATTGTTTTGTTGGTTTATCCTTTTCTTTCTTTAGCTCTTGGATTTCTGCTTGCATGACAAGTAATTGTTGTGTCAAGATGGACATAGGACTAAGATCTTCCTTTTGTTTGAGCTTATTTACATCATAGTCCTTAGGTAGTTTTACTCCTTGAGATGCAAGTTCTAGGAAGTATTTTTCCCTGTTCTCTTCCAATATTCTTTCAAGGATTTTATTGAATCTTTTAATTCTCAAAGCCCTTTGGTACTCTTGTTTTGTAGGGTCTTCATCATCATCAAAGTCATAACGTGCTTCTTGATGTCATGCTTCTTCTTGGTTATTCTGTTCTTCTTGGTTGTTTTGTTCTTTGTGTCTTTCATCCCAATGGAATTCATCTTGATTAGACATATTTGTTGCATTAAGAGTCATTGTGTGAGTAGTGCTAGGAGTAGTTCCAAATAGAGGATTGATTTGTGAAGTTTCTCCTCTTTCAAATTTTATTAATGGCACTTTGTTTGAGAATGAATTTCTTTCAAATTTGTAAGACTTATGTCTTGTATTAACCATGAAAGCTTGATTAAGGAATTTATGAGTGTCTTATGTGTAAGTGGGTTTGAAAGTATGCAAGTGTCCAATTGTGAGTCCAAGGTTGCAATAGTGGGTTTGAAAATGTCTTAGGATCCAACGTCAAAGGGTTAGAGTGCCCTGATAATGAGTTGGGAATAAAATGCAAGTGGATTTATTTGAATTTGTTTGAAAGTTCCAGTGTCAAAGGGTTAGAGTGCCCTAATAGTGAGTTGGGAACTTGATTTGAATCTAGTGTAACAATTTGAATAATGCAAGATATAGACCAAGTAGCATGACAAGACGCACTATATAATAACTCTTTCATGCCTATAAGTATACTGGTTCTAACAATAGAATCTGACAAAAAGCCAAAAAGGGTACTCAAATATACAAAAATCTAATTTTTGATAGGTACGGAAGTACTTTCGGTCCTAGATGTGATGATCCAAATGTGACTAATAGGTTTTTGACCCTAGATGCGACACATAAAATATGGGGTACGATCCCTAATCTAGATGCGACCTAGGAAACATGGGGTGTGACTCTATTTTTACCAAGTGTGATTCGGGATATGGTGTGCGAACATAGGATACTAGATGCCACATTCTGATGACTTGTCTGATACAAAATTTTGTCAAGTTTCTGAAAATTTGTCTTCTCTGTCTAATTCTAGGGACTTTTAGGTGTCTAAAAGTGCTTGTGATTTGTTCATTCAAGGGATTTATCTGACATTTGTATTTAAAACACATCAAGAAATGATTTTTAGGAGAAAACACACATATCCTTCCTTAGACTAGGTATAGATTAGAAATACTTGTTCACTGACTCAGGAACACACTCAATGACTCCTCAGAATATGACAGTCCAACAATAGGCAATGGATGTCGGAGGCCATATTAGTCGAGTTGTAACATTTACTATTTACCTTGCACAAGCATTACCAACCTTTTGGAGGTAAAACTGGTAGCATCTAACTTGAGGCTTTTAATGAAGGCATCCATTCATAACCATCTTCCATAGTCCCACAAGTAGGATTGAGGCCTATAGCCTTATGAGTACTCAAATCTGTGTAGTCTCACAAGCAAGATTCAAGCGGCTCTGCTCTACGCAAGATCAAAGCATGTCATTGGAAAAGATCAAATCCAGGTTCCAAGGACAAAATGAATTATGTCTTCCAAGATTTTGATCTCAAGTGTCAAATTTTATAGTGGGGTGGAAGAGTTGGCTTAAAACTTGTCCCCACTTGGGTCATTCTCGAGAGCTTTTTTCCTCAATCTATAGACCCTCTAAAGATATGCAATAAAAGAAATGTAGATCAATAGCTTAAAGGTCTAGATTTATGATTCTCCATGAGGGAGAAGAGCATAATCTCCTATCTCAAACTATCTTTCCAAGACACATCATGCAAATTTTAACCAAATTACCCCAATTTGACCCCAAATTGCAAGCTAATTTTTGAGTTTATGGTTTTCCCAAAGAGAAAAGAGCATAATCCCTTGATTAGTTTGCAAATTAAATTCAAATTGTATTAAGTTCCTAGAAAAAAAATCATAATGTCTAGTTGATTTCCTTTAGGCAACTTGCAAACAACCATTAGTAATCTCAATTTGTTCATATCTTCAACAATTCGACCCGCAGACCATTGCTAGGCTGTTATAAATCCACAAAGATTACAAAATTCACCCATTAGATGTAAGAAAAACCAAATTTAAAGCAAATAACCCCAGATGCTATCCAAAGTTTAACTAAATGCAATCCTATTTCCCAGAAATGATTAAGGATCCCAGATGTGATCCAAAATTAACTAAAGGTGATACCTTACAATATGCAATCCAGGAAACCACGGATGTGATCTAGGAAATACCAGGTGCAATTCTGTTTCCAAATGTGACTCACTTTGTTGGATGCAATCTCCTATTGATAATATGGGGCTTGGAACCATGGCGGGTGCCAGAAATGTGTGTGTATTTTGTATACAATGCTAATCTTCAACAAAACACTTCAAAAAAATTTTAACTTGTTATATTAAATCAAATTTGAAGAAATTAAAAGCCATTTAAACTAGACAAAATCATTCTATTGCTCTCTAACTAACACAATTATGATAAGAATCTAAATGTACTCTCAGATTTAGACCCTAAACAGTGACAATGCATGTTAGAATGAGATATTCATGTGAAATATGAAAATAAGAAATCAAATTCATGCAAGAAATCCATTGATTCATTAACTATTAAGAAAATTGAAGTGTTTTCTAATTAGCTATGAAATCAAATGTGCAGCATGTAATTATGAATTCAAATTAACTATCAAGAACTTGTTGGAGATTTGAAAATTCATCTTTTATAGGACTTTGAGAATTTGAATGGTTGAGATGCATCCATGATGAATGGTTGAGATGCTTCCAAACTTGATCCATGTGAGTGATCCATATGATGAGCTCTCATTAGTCAAAGGTGTCTTTGTTGTTCCCTTGAGAAGTGACATGTCATTTGAGTCTTTTATTCATTTTTTTTAATTAATTACTCCAGCCATGCATTTAATGAGATTGATTTAATTAATTAGGCTTAGAGGCAATTAATGTGATTTTTTCTCAATTCTTGATGATTAATGCTTGATTTATGAAGTCTTATTGATTTTATCAAATTTGATGAATTATGTTAATAATTAGGAATCAAATTAATACAATTAGGATTTTATCTTGAATTAGGGAAAATAGGGCCTTAGGTTCTATTAGCCCAATTTTAGGTGATTACATCTATGACTATCCGAGATTATGAGCATCATTTCTTCAAGCTCAAGCCTTATGTAGGATTTAGTGATAAGTCACCACTTATGTTGCAACACTTCATTAGGGAGTGTAATGGTCACATCATTAGAGGAGTTAAGGTTTTTAAACCTAATACTCTCAAGGAAGCAATTATTAATGCTACCTTGGCAGAGGGAAAGTTTTCTTTAGGGCATGGTGGACATGTGGGAGTTTATAATAGTGTTCCTACACCTTCATGCTATGGAGGGAATCAGACCCAAGGTGCAAGGAACTTTAGGAAACCTCCTCCCTACTTCCATAATTAGTAATAGAAGGGAACAAACCCTCCAACATAGAGTGGTGGTCCTCAATCTAAGAACTTTTGTATCTTTTCATGAAACATGAGCAACTAGCCCAGTCAACCTACATAGAACATGCATTCAGTTGCTAGTATGGGTGTCTTTTACTGGTCTAGTGCACCCTCCGCTGGGAGAGTTCATAGTAGAGGAAATGGTTTTTTTTCATGTGGACAATATAGTCACATTGTAGTAAATTTCCCTCAATGTACATCATAGTAGGGGATGTTGATAAATCTCACAAAGTATTTGAATAGTGGATAATCATCAGGTAGAGCACTAGGGAACTATGGTAGAAACTTCAGGTGCTACTAGATGTATTTCTCTTTCTATCTTATTTGATTCAGGAGATACAAATTATTTTATATCTCCTTTTTAAGTAGATAAATGTGGGCTAGTGGCAGTAAAGAAAGACATTGTTTTGCAAGTAGAGTTAGCTTCTGGGGAAAGGGTATCAACAAACTCTCTAGTGCTTAAATGTGAGTTCAAACTGGGTAAATTCATTACCTCAATTGATCTTTGTGTGATCCCTTTGGGATTGTGTGATATTGTCCTTTGGATGGATTGACTAGGTTCTCATGGGGCCAGCATTGATTGTAGATAAAAGATAATTAAATGCAAGGATGATGTTGGCAAGGATTTTGAGATTGTGGGAATTCAACATCCTATATCTCTTCGTATGATTTCCACAATGCAAATCAAGAGAAACATGTGAAATGTTTTTCATGTATTTTCTATAACCATGAATGAGTTGGATGAAGTTGAAATTAAGTAAAATACTCTTGATCATCCTACTCTTGAGGAATTCATTGATGTCTTTTCCAGTGAGATTCCAGGTATGCCATCCAAGCATGGCATAGATTTTTGCATTGATCTTATTCCAGGAAGAAAAAACTATATCTATAGCTCCTTACCGAATGACCACACAGAAGTTGAGTGAGCTTAAGCTCCAATTAGAGGATCTTTTGGTGAAGTTTAGTATTCAGACAAGTATTTCCCCATGGGGAGCACATGTACTCTTTGTTAAGAAGAAAGATGGATCTTTATGCTTGTGCATTGACTATAGATAATTGAATAAGGTAATGATCAAGAAAAGGTACCCTTTTCAAAGGATTGGTGATATCTTTGATCAGATAAAATGGGCCAAGGTATTCTCAAAGATGGACCTCAAATCAAGATACCATCAGTTACGCATCTAGGATGTAGATATTCAAAAAATGACATTTCTCTCTAGCTATAGACATTATGAATTCATAGTAGTTCCTTTTGGTTTGACAAATGCTCCATCTATTTTCATGTGCCTAATGAATTGAGTATTTAATTCTTACCTTGACTGCTTTTTCCTCATCTTCTTGGATGATATATTCATATATTCTAAATCCATAGAGGAGCATGAGGAACATCTATGACTGGTTTTGCAGTGTCTTTGTAAAAATCATTTGTATGCCAATGTGATGAAGTGTGACTTATTTTAGCTAGAAGTTTAGTACTTGGGGCATGTAATCACAGGTGAGGGTGTTTTAGTAGATTCTTGCAAGATTTAGGCTATAGTAGATTGGCCAACCCCCACCAATGTATCTAAAGTTCATAGTTTCATGGGCTTGGAAAGATATTATCATATGTTTGTTAAAGACTTATCTAGAGTTGCATATCAAATTATTTTTCTCCAAAGAAAAGGGAAGAAGTATGTTTGGATGAAGAAGTGTGAAGAGGTTTTTCATAACCTTAAGAAGTTTCTGACCAGTGCACCTATTCTAGTAATACCCAACCTAACAAGTGATTTCATGGCATGTGTTGATGCTTCTTTGGAAGGTCTAGGAGCAGTCCTTATGCAAGAAGGATGTGTGATTGCTTATGAATCTCACAAACTTAAGGATAATGAGTTGAACTACCCTACACATGATCTTTAGTTAGCATCAATAGTTCATGTGTTAGTCCAATGGAGACACTTTATATTAGGACATCGATTTGAGCTTCATAGTGATCATCATAGTTTACAGTATATCTTTACCTAGCCTAATTTGAAAGCTAGGTAGAGGCAATGGATAGAGTTTCTTTGTGAATATAAATTTGAGGTCAAGTACATATAGGGTAAGGAAAATGTGGTAGCTCATGCCTTGATTCATAGGAGGAATGAGATATGAACTTTCTCTCTTGGTGTAGATTTGTAGAGCCATATACTCTAGGCACTTCCTATAGATACTTGGTATAAGGAAGTGAGTGTTGAGATTGAGTCAAAGAGACCTTTGGAAGGTAGGTTTTTAGGTTATGTTTTAGAATTAGATAGTATTTTACCTTGTATGAGTTGGATATATGTACCTCCATAAGATGATCTTTGTACCTTGATTTTATCTGAGGTTCATCATGCACCTTACTCAAAACATCTAGGTGTCAAGAAGATGCATGTGGACCTTCAAAAAATATATTAATGATCTGGTATGAAACATGAAATTTCTAATTTTGTGGCAAGATGTCTAGAGTTTCAGAGGGTTAAGGAAGACCACCATCATCCAACAAGACTTTTACAACCTAATCTCTTTCCATCATGGAAGTGGGATATCATCTTGATAGATTTCATTGTAGGTTTGCCTATGACTCCTCGTAGACATGATACCATCATGGTCATTGTTGACCAATTGAAGAAAGTGGCACAATTTTCTTGTATGAGAGAATCATATACAATAGCTTTAGTAGCTAGGCTATTTATGTAGGATATTATGAGATTACATGGTATTCCCCACAAGATTATATCACATAGGGATCTAGTATTCACTTCTACATTTTGGACTTCTTTACAACATGATCTTGGAGCATAGTTGAATTTTAGTTTGGCATATCACCCTAACACTGATGGTTAGAAAAAGAGGGTTAATCAAGTGTTAGAGGATATGTTAAGGATGTATGTCATGGATAGATAGACTCACTAAGAGGACTATTTATATTTCATTGCATTTTCCTACAATAATGGTTATTATAGTTTGATTGGTATGCCACCTTTTTAAGCTTTGTATGGTCATCCTTTTCATACACATTTGAGTTGGGATAGGCTAGAGGATCATATTCTATAAGGTCATGAGATGCTTCAAGACATGTAGAAGTAGGTGGAGCACATCCATGAGTGTGTGACCATAGCTTAGGGTAGGCGGAAGAAGTATGTAGATGTTCATAGAGTGGATAGGCAGTTTGTAGTTGGTATTAAGGTGTTTTTGAGAGTGCGTACACATAAGATTCTAATCCATTATAGAAATGAATTGAATCTACCACTTCATTTCATTGGACCATTTGAGATTCTTGAGAGGATAGGACTGGTTTCTTACCATCTTGATTTTCCGCCCAGCTTATCTCACGTTCATGATGTGTTCCATGTTTCACTACTTAGATAATATATACCAGATGTTGGGCATATTCTTGACTGGAATTATTTATAGGTAGAGGATGGGAAGTAGGCTTTGGAGCCTATTTACATACTTCATCAATGAGAGTTAACCCTCATGGATCACACCATCGAGCAGGTAAGGGTCCAATGGGACCCTACTGATGAGTCATCAGGGACTTGGGAGGATGCAACAAGATTATGAGATTTATATCCCTATTTTTTATAGGCTTCTAGGAGTAAGCCTAATTTAAGGGGAGGTGGATGTAGTGCCCACCATTGTTTTTTTTTTAATTTTTATATTGCCAAACTCTTTTAGTCCATTTTCATGTATGCATTGGTTATTTCAACTTTCTTATGATATTTTTGGATGTATAACATTACATGGTGATTTGATATTATAAATTTTTGAGATATCATGTGGTTATAGTTAGATGATGTTAATTACTTTAATAATAATTATTTATATGTTTAAAATTTTGTTTATATTCATGGTTTTACTTACCCCATACTTTCATGTGTATGCCTATCATGTATGTTTCACCTTTATGTTTGACATGTTTGATGTGCTTGAGGGACGATGTCATAGTTACCTTCTTAGGGATCCACACGATATCCTAATCCCCACCATTACTTATTATATATATGTATGGATGTACATACTTGTCTTTTATGTAGGTTAATAGGTATCAGACATCGACTTCCCTGAATTGTCATGATGAGCATGCCCCATCGCAATGTTTCAATGGTAAGAGAGGGGAGATACCATTTAGATTTGAATCCCAACCTAAGCCATTTTATAGTCCTAAAATAGTGGACAAGTTTATGATATTTTACCTTTTTGAATTCGTCCAGGTGACGTGAATTCATAAGCCTCTTCATTGAGCTTGATTATCATTTTATTAGGTTTAGTTTTTTTATTTTTTTATCTTTGGCTGGTTGGTGTGATTGTTGTGAAATAATTTAATGATTTACAAAGGTTGAGTATGTGGTTTAAATAACTAAATCTTATTAAATATAGAAAATTAAATGTGAGGGTATTTAATTAATGAAAATGAATTAAATACATTTATTAACAAAAAAGACTTAATTAAAATTCTAATTGTGAATTTTAAGGATTTATTTAATTATTAAATTCAAAATTTTAATTTAAGATAAAATCTATTAATTGATAATGAATTATATTATCAATTGGATATATAATAATATTATTAAAGTAATATTATTTAGTTATAATGAATATATAATTAGTTTCACATTGAATTAAAATAAATTAAAAGAATAAAGTAATTTTTATTAGATAAGTGAACTAATATAAACAAGAAATACAAAATTACATTGTGTTAATATTATTTAGAACAACAGAGAGGGGGAGTGAATCAATTGTTCTTAGGTTTAGATATACCAATTGAACTTTTAAACACTTCAACAATCTTAGATCTAATCACCAACACAACTCGGTCTCTAAAGAATATATACCAGAAACATATAACATGCAATCCACTATCCAAAAGTAATTGACTTGAAGAATATAGAAACATACACATCAAAACATTCACACAAGTATAACATTAGGATTTATAGTGGAAACCCAACTTGGGAAAAACCACTTTGTAACATGTTACTGATATTTTCACTCTTCTAAAGTGAGCTTTGTGAGAAGCCAACCTTGTTAAAGGTTTACAAACACATTGCTAGGTGTGACCCTATTAAAGGATTTAAACACTCTATCAAAAGCGACCTGGTTAAAGGATTTAATCTATTCCATTAGAATGTCACCTTGATTAAAGGATTTAAACAATGACTGTTAGGTCAACCTTGATTGAAGGATTTAGACTAATACAATGGTTAGAAAGTAGTAGTAGTTTCTAATCTAAAAAACACACAACTCACTTTGCAAATAATAGATCCAATTTGCACATATATGTTGATTTACTAACTGAGTTTCATTTCTGTCTCCATCTATGATATGCTTGGAATTCACATCAAGCAATCACAACTCTAATAAACTCCACCTTCAGCCTTCTGCTTAGACTTATCATTCAATAACATCAACAACTTCAACATACTCTATAACCTCACACTTAGGTTTTCCTATATACCTCTTCAGTTAGGTAGATCCATATTTTTCTGCTTAATCTCCTCCATAGATCTTGGATTAGGTAAGATTCATCGAATCCTTCCAACATTTAAGTTCTTCATCCTTCCTTCTAGATACATCTTGAAACTTCTCATTGAATCCATATTAAAATGATTTACCATGCATTAAATTCTCCATACAATCAATTAATAAAGTCAACACAATTTACATAACCCAAGAATTCAACTATGTCAGCTCAGAATTTGAATTCTTTCTCCAAATGTAAATTACTAACACTCAGTCAATACCGTGTTCATCTCCTCAATCATCACTGTGTAACTCAGTCATCTCTACAAACTGTCTTCCTCGGCTAACACTGTCTTGCTGGGTAATTTCTTATTGCTCGACATAAACTAATGTTTGGTCAACACTAAATTTTCTCGACATACACTGGTGCTCGGTCAACACTAACATCACTTGGCTTAAACTAGATTTCTTCACTTTTTCTTAGTTAAGCCTACTTCTTCAGTCTTTCTTCTTACTTGGATAAATAATACATTATCTTATCAATGTGCCAAATAATCAAGTACTCATTGAAGTATCAAATAACTCAACCTTTCCCTAGGTTCTCTTGTTATCTCCCTTGCCCTAATCCTTTTCATCAATCAATAGATATAGTACTTTCTTAGATATAAAATGTCTTACTAGTTAAGGTTTGACATCAATGACAATACAACAATTGTTTCAATTGTAGTTTCCAACAATCTCCCTCTTTGGAATTGATGGCAACACCAAATGAATAACACATGATTTACCAACCAATCGAAAACTTTGCATCAGAAATATTTATAATATCCTTAGAGTCATTCTGATTCTCAACAACTTAGCCTTGCTTGACTGTTTACACAGTTACTCCCTCTGAATCTTTTATGTATCTCTCTCTCCCTTTGATTCTCTAAATCTCCAAATCTTGTAACATATACCTCAGTGTTCTTTATATCTATGTTTTCATCTAAATCTCTCCCTCTTTGACAATAATACCAAAGTAATATCTAGAACTTACATCTTTCATATGTAGATGTCATCTTGTCAATTAAGTATCGATATTTATCCCTTGGTCATCTTTCTTATGACTGATTATCAGCTTTGATGTTCTTTTCACAACTGTAGGAAACTCCTAAAGTGTGACCTTTCTTGCATCAATTTGTCAGATACTTTGTGTAGCACATTTGATGTAGTGCTCCTAGTTGACTAGGCAGCCCCAGTTAGGGGAAGAACACCTAATTTACCTCTAAGATATTCATGAGCATCCTTAGGTAAAGCTTTTGTGAATATGTCTGCTAGTTGTTCCTTTGTATTCACATATTCCATTCTCACTTCTTTATCTTGTACCAATTCCCTCAAGTAATGATACTTGATAGAAATATGCTTGGTCTTTGTGTGCATCACTAGATTCTTTGATATGTTTATAGAACTTGTGTTATCACAGAATATGACAATTGGTTTAGTGATCTCCTCTTTCATACCTTTCAATAATTTCTTGATCCATACCAGATTTGAACAGTTCACTACAATTGCTACATATTCAGCTTTTGTTGTAGATTGGGAAATGCAGTTTTGTTTCTTTCTTGTCCAGGAGACTAATATTTTTCCCAAAAAGAAAGCTCCATCACTTGTAATTTTCCTATCATCAACATTTCCTGCCCAATCTACATCAGTGTAGACTCTCAGTTCAAATTTCTCATTCTTCTTGTAGTAAAATCCATAATCTTCTATCCCTTTCAGATATCTCAGTATTCTCTTCACAACCATCATATGATTTTACTTAGGATAGGAAGAGAATCTTGCCACAATCCCAAATGCTAGGGCTATATCTAGTCTACTGTGGACAACATATTGTAGCTTTCCAATCATGGATCTATACAAGGTTTGATTCACTTTAGCAGTATCATTAGTTTTAGATAGTTTTTGTCTAGTAGCCATAGGAGTTCTTACTGGTCTTGAATCCTCTATTCCAAAGGTTTTCAATATCTCTTTGACATATTTAGATTGTGTGATAAAGATAACTTTCTCCATTTGATAGACTTGCAAACCAACAAAGAATTTTATCTCACCAAACACAGACATCTCAAACTCAGTTTGCATCTCATTTGAAATTTTTTGACATAGGGCATCTTGTCCTCCAAATATGATATCATCTACAAAAATTTTAGATAACAAAATCCATTTACCTTTAGCTTTCATGTACAGATTGTTGTTGTCATTTGTCCTTGCAAAGACGATCTTTATCAAATAATTGTGCAGCCTCTCATACCATGCTCTGGGGGCTTGCTTCAATCCATACAATGCCTTGTTTAGTTTGCAAACCATATTTTTCTTGTCTGGATCAACAAATCCTTTAGGTTGCTCAATGTATACTTCTTCTTCTAATATACCATTCATAAATGTAGACTTGACATCCATTTGATATACTTTGAAGTCTCTATAAGAAACATATGCAAGTAGAGTTCTCACTCCTTCGAATCTTGCTATAGGGGAAAATGTTTCCACATAGCCTATTCCTTCTTCTTGTGTATAACCCTTGCATACTAGTCTTGCCTTGTTCCTTATGACTTGTACATGTTCATTAAGATTGTTTTTGAATACCCATTTTGTTCCAATAACATTCTTGTTTTTTGGTCTCGGCACCAGAGTCTAGGTATCATTCTTTTCTATTTGATCTATTTCTTCATTCGTAGATTGAATCCAGTCTTCATTCATTAAAGCATCTTTTACTGTCTTAGGCTCAAACTCACATAACAAACATGTAGGGTCTTTCAACTTACTTCTGGTCAAGAATCCAAATTCCTTATCTCCAATGATTTGATAAGGCTTATGATGTCTTCTCACATACTGTTCCAATGTAGGTTCAACTTTATTTTCTTCTTGATCTTCAGGTTCATCATGAAATTTTTTAGTTTCTGCTTCTGATTGCTCAGCAACATCCTCCTAATGCTCGACATTGCTTACCCATGACTCTACATCAGGTGAAGGTGTGTTACTTGCCTCTTTTTCTTCCATATAGACAAAAGATCTATAGTCTTTAGGTTCTTGTTTATGTTCTTGTTTGTTTTTCTCTACATATTCATTAACTCTCACATTTGCACTTTCCATAATTTTGTTAGTGTTAGAATTCAAACACTTATAAGCTTTACTCTTAGTGGAATAACCTAGGAATACACCTTCATCACTTTTTGTATCAAACTTTCCATTTCTATTATCCTTCACTATATAGAATTTACTCCCAAAGATTCTAAAGTATTTCACATTAGGTGCATATCCATGCCATAATTCATAAGGTGTAATATTTGTACCTTTCTTGATTTGTACTTGGTTTAAGGTATAGATAGTTGTACTCACAACTTCTCTCCAATATTTTTGTCCAACATTCTTCTCAATCATTAGTGTCCTTTCACAATCCATAATAGATCTATTTCTCCTCTCAGCTATACCATTCTATGGAGGTGTTCTAGGTGTAGACACCTATCTCTTGATTCCTCTATCATTGCAGAACATATTGAACTCATTTGATATAAACTCTCCATCTCGATCAAATATCAAACATTTTAGGCTTCTACCTATTTCCTTTTCAACCTTTTCCAAATACCACTTAAACAACTGAAATGCATTAAATTTTTCTTTCCAAAACATTACAGTCATCATCCTAGTGTAGTCATCAACAAATAGAATAAATTACTTAGCACCACAATAACTTTGTACACCCATAGGTCCACAAAGGTCAGTATGAACCAAATCCAAAGTATTCTCAAAAGTAAATGTCTTGCTATTGAAACTAGACTTTGTCATTTTACCCAACTGACATTGTTTACACATCACATTATTAGGTTTCTTCAATCTTGATAAACCTCTAACTTTCTTCTTTTTACTAATATTTACTAGAATGTCAAAGTTAACATGACATAGCCTCTTATGCCATAACCATACATCATTAAATTGTGCAAAAAAACATGTATCTTCAGATAGATCTAGATAGAACAAATTACCTCTAGTCTATTCTCCACTTCCAATTAGTTCACTAGTAGCATCAAATATTTTAGCCTTCCTGTGATGAAACTTCACTCGGTAACCAGTGCTATTAATCTATACAACACTCAGAAAATTATAGTTAAGAACTTCAACCCAATAGCTTGAATCCAGTCTTCATTCTCTAAAGCATCTTTTACTGTCTTAGGCTCAAACTCACATAACAAACATGTAGGGTCTTTCAACTTACTTTTGGTCAAGACTCTAGATTCCTTATCTCCAATGATTTGTTAAGGCTTATCATGTCTTCTCACATACTGTGCCAATGTAGGTTCAACTTTATTTTCTTCTTGATCTTTAGGTTCATCATGAAAATTTTTAGTTTTTGCTTTTGATTGCTCAGCAAAATCCTCCTAATGCTCAACATTGCTTACCTGTGACTCTGTATCAGGTGAAGGTGTGTTACTTGCCTCTTTTTCTTCCATATAGACAAAAGATCTATATTCTTCAGGTTCTTGTTTATGTTCTTCTTTGTTTTTCTCTACATATTCATCAACTCTCACATTTGCACTTTCCATAATTTTGTTAGTGTTAGAATTCAAACACCTATAAGCTTTACTCTTAGTGGAATAACCTAGGAATATGCCTTCATCACTTTTTGTATCAAACTTTCTATTTCTATTATCCTTTAATATATAGCATTTACTCCCAAAGATTCTAAAGTATTTCACATTAGGTGCATATCCATGCCATAATTCATAAGGTGTAATACTTGTACCTTTCTTAATTTGTACCCAGTTTAAGGTATAGACAATTGTACTCATAGCTTCTCTCCAATATTTTTGTGCAACATTCATCTCAATCATTAGTGTCCTTGCACAATCCATAATAGATCTATTTCTCCTCTCAGCTTACCATTTTGTGGAGGTGTTATAGGTGTAGACATTTGTCTCTTGACTCCTCTATCATTGTAGAACAGATTGAACTCATTTGATATAAACTCTCCATCTCGATCAAATCTTAGACATTTTAGGCTTCTACCTGTTTCCTTTTCAACCTTTTCCAAATACCACTTAAAAAATTGAAATGCATTAGATTTTTCTTTCAAAAACATTACAGTCATCATCCTAGTGTAGTCATCAACAAACAGAATAAAGTACTTAGGACCATAATAACTTTGTACACCCATAGGTCCACAAAGGTCAGTATGAACCAAATCCAAAGTATTCTCAGAAGTAAATGTCTTTCTATTGAAACTAGACTTTGTCATTTTACCCAACTGACATTGTTTACACATCACATTACCAGGTTTCTTCAATCTCGGTAAACCTCTAACTTTCTTCTTTTTACTAATATTTATCATAATGTCAAAGTTAACATGACATATCCTCTTATGCCATAACCATACATCATCTAATTGTGCAAAAAAACATGTCTCTTCAGATAGATCCAGATAGAACAAATTACCTCTAGTCTATTCTCTACTTCCAATTAGTTCACCAATAGCATCAAATATTTTAGCCTTCCTGTGATGGAACTCCACTCGGTAACCAGTGCTATTAATTTGTACAACACTCAAAAAAATATAGTTAAGACCTTCAACCCAATAGTAATTTTCACATGTGATCTTATCTGTTAACTTAATTGATCATTTACCCCTCACAAGACATGGTTCATCATTACCAAACTTAACACTTCTACCTTTGTAATGATCTAGGGTTTAAAATTTATTTTTATCACTAGTTATGTGATGTGAGCAACCACTATCAATAATCCATTTATCACCTTTACTCACATAAGCAATAAGTAAAACTTTCTCATCTTCATCAGAATCATCTTTCATAGCAACATAAAGTAATTCAATATCAAAATCATCAGTATCACTATCAGTTTCCTCTTCAACAATATAACAAGATTTCTTACCTTTATCCTTGTAATCTTTGTACCTTCGGTGATCTCTGTTATCTCTCTTATCCTTATAATTTCTTTCTCTTTCCTCATCCTTTTCATTCTTGTCAGGACATCTTGCAATAATATGGCCAACTTTTTTACATGAAAAATAGATTATAGGAAGTTTACCTTTATATTTTCCTTTTCCTCTTTTCAATCTTCTAGCCATGACTGCCTCAAGATCATCTAGTTCCTCATTAGAAGTGTCACTGTCACTTTCACTATCACTTTCACTTTTCACACATTTTTCTTTTTCTCTCTTAGTTTATGCAAAACCATTTGTGACTTGAATGCAGATTCAACATTAGGAACAATTTAGTTATCATAGTTAGATAGCTCAAAATAAGTAAGCATACCAACAAGACTTTCTAGAGTTAGAACATTACCAAGGTTACATCTTGATTCTTGAATTGCTGAAATTCTAATAGCATAGATAGGAAGAAAAGTTATCAATACTTTACCAATGAAATTCTCATCATCAATGATTCCATTAGCTCATATAATAGCATTCACTATCTCCTTAATTCTACCACAATACTAAGCAATATTCTCATATTCTTGCATTTTCATTTCATCAAACTTACCTCTCAAACTTTTAGCTTTTTCCCTCAGTACATTTGTATCACCACCATAGATGGTTGCAAGAGTATCCCACATTTTCTTTGCAGTAGTGCAATCCTTGATATCTTCAAATTCAAGATAGCTTAAGACAGATGCAATTTCCAACATTTCTTGATTGTGTTCCTATTTTTCTTTCATCTCCTTGGCAATCAAAGGTGCGGCAAGTATACCATAGTTATGTTCAACATAATACTTTTCCGAATCACCAATACTAGCTACATACAGTTTCATCAGACTCTACCATGTAGGGAAATTCTCCTTGTTCAACTTTGGTACCTCCTTTTATACATCTTGATCATTTGCTTCAAGTACCTTTAAATTTTTTCTCTGTAAGCACCAACAGCTCTGATACCGATTGTTAATATTATTTAGAACAACAGAGGGGGGGAGATGAATCAGTTATTCTCAGGTCTAGATGTACCAATTGAACTTTTAAACACTTCAACAATCTCAGATCTAATCACCAACATAACTTGGTCTCTAAAGAATATATACTAGAAACATATAACATGCACTCCACTATCCAAAATTAATTAACTTGCAGAATATAGAAACATACACATCAAAAAATTCACACAAGTATAACACCAAGATTTATATTGGAAACCCAACTTGGGAAAAACCACTTTGTAACATGTTACTGATATTTTCACTCTTCTGAAGTGAGCTCTATGAGAAGCCAACCTTGTTAAAGGTTTACAAACACACTGTTAGGTGTGACCCTATTAAATGATTTAAACACTCTGTCAAAAGAGACCTGGTTAAAGGATTTAAGTACATTCCATTAGAATGCCACCTTGATTAAAGGATTTAAACAATGACTGTTAGGTTAACCTTGATTAAAGGATTTACACTGAAACAATGGTTAGAAAGTAGTAGTATTTTCTAATCTAAAAATCATACAACTCACTTTACAAATAACAGATATAATTCACACATATATGCTGATTTACTGACTAAGTTCCATTTCCATCTCCGCATCTGATCTACTCAAAATTCACCTCAAGAAATCAAAACTATGATAAAATCCTTCACCTTCAGCCTTCTGCTTAGACTTATCAGTCATCAACAACTTAAACATACTCTGTAAAATCACATTTAGGTTTTCCTATATACCTCTTTAATTAGGTAGATCTATCTTTTTCTACTTAATCTCCTACATAGGTCTTAGGTTAGGTCAGATTCATCAAATCCTTCCAACATTTAAGTTCTTCATCCTTCCTTCTAGATATATCTTAAAACTTCTCTTTGAATCCATAATAAAATGATTTACCATGCAATAAATTCTCCATAAAATCAATTAATAAAGTCAACACAATTTACATAACCCAAGAATTCAACTATGTCGGCTAGGAATCTGAATTCTTTCTCCAAATGCAAATTACTGACACTCAGTCAATACTGTGTTCATCTCCTTGATCATCACTACATAACTCGGTCATCTCTACAAATTTTCTTCCTCAGCGAACACTGTCTTGCTCGGCAATTTCCTATCGCTCAACATAAACTGATGTTTGGTCAACACTAACTTTACTCGATATATACTGGCACTCGGTCGACACTAACATCACTCAGCTTAAACTAGATTTCTTCACTTTTTCTCGGTTAAGCCTACTTCATTATTTCTTCTTACTTAGATAAACAAGACATTATATTATCAATGTACCAAATAATCAAGTACTCATTGAAGTATCAAATAACTCAACCTTTCCCTAGGTTCTCTTGTTATCTTCCTTTCCCTAATCCTTTTCATCAATCAATAGATATAGTACTTTCTTAGATAGCAACTGTCTTACCAATTAAGGTTTGACATCAATGACAATACAATAATTGTGTCAATTGTAGTTTCCAACACATTGAGTATTAATTAGAGAATTGATGAAATCATGTAAAAGAGATATTGATATGAACAAAGTTTTTTGAGTTGAGTTGAGTTTTGGGTTTGCATGGTTGAGTTCGAACTCCAAATTTGTTTTTCTTTATGAGGAGGATTTGGCCATTATTCTATGGGGATATTTGTAGGTTTTGGATGGAAGGATTAAATTAGAAGATTTTTTAGAAAGCTAGGGAAATTTTCACCATTTTTCTGGTCTTCTTTATGGTTTCTTTCAATTGGTGGTTTGAGGTAGGGTTTGAAAATCCTCCTGGATTAAAATTATTTTATTTCAAAAAAAAGATAGATTTTTTTCTCTGTGCCTATTAGATCTGGAAAATATATCTATATTTGGTTTTCTTATCGTGCTTAGAATTTTGGTTATTAAGATTTTGAGATCTTGTTTTATTAATGCTTGGTATGTTAGGAAATACCATAGTTAGATCTTTCTTTAAATTAGTTAGGGTTTGATAAATTTTGTGGTAGAAAACCTCATGGTTTGTAACAAATTGAATTATCTAAGTAATTTTGCTATTTGGCAACAGCCAATTATTAGTTTTCTCACTGGTAAATTTTATAGGAATATATATATATATATATATATATATATATATATATATATATATATATATATATATATATATATATATATATATATATATATATATATATATATATATATATATATATATATATATATATATATATATATATATATATATATATATATATATATATATATATATATATATATATATATAATTAATGTTCTATTCATTCTATTTTGTAGTTAAAAAAATATAATATATATGTTGTTATTTTAGATCAGAATTTTTTTTGATATTTCTTGAAAAAAAATATTTAAAAATATAATTTATGTCTAGAGGGAGGGGGTTTTCCCACCCCCACCTCTGATAGCTCTAGTTGTTGTGATAGCAATGAGGCTCCTTTCATGGAATGTCAGAGGCTACAATGCCTCCGACAAGATTCACTTGATCAAGCATGGTTTTGATCAAGTGAGACCTGATCTAGTTTTTCTACAAGAAACTAAGATTAAGTAGGAAGGTTTATTTTTTATTAGTTGATATTTCAATTGATGGCGGTGTTCATGGGAACCGACCATTGGTTCTTCAAGTGGTTTAGGGGTTATGTAGAAAGTGGACTCTATGGAGGTGGTGATAGTGCAACAAGATCAACATTGGTAGTGGTGTAAGGTGAGGTCTAAACAACTTTGTACAAACTTTAATCTTGTTGAAATGTTTATGGACCTGTTCAAGATTGTGAGAAAAGATCAGTGTGGAAAAGGCTCTCTGATTTGATGTTAGCACTAAGGGATGAACGGTTTTTGCTGGGGGGAGATTTTAATGCAATCCTCAATCTGACAAAAAAAAGGGGGGTAGAGATTGGATGCTTTCGATTCAAGCATACTTTAATAAGTTCGTAATGGAGAATGGCCTGTTTGATATCCCTTTTAAGAAAGGTGAATTCACTTGGACTAATCGTAGGATCGGTTTTGTTCATATAGCAGAAAAATTGGATCATTTTTTTTATGGCTGGGGATTGGTCTAATTTCAATTGGACCTTAAAAGTTGACATTCTTCCAATTCATGGCTCAAATGATTTTCCAATTGGCCTACACTTATGGGAAGACTTGACACCAAATAGATGTCCTTTCAAATTTGAGGCTATGTGGTTAAGGGCAGATCATTTTAGGGAACTGGTGAAACAATGGTGGATAGCTTCCCCTTTGGTTGAAGGTAATAAAGCTTTCTCCTTCTTAAAAAAGTTATAATTCTTGAAAGAGAAGCTTAAGATTTGGAATAGGGTCCATTTTTTAGAACATTTTTACTCAAAAATTGAGATTGGAGGAAGCTCTGAAAGAGCTAAATGATAGTCATTTCTACGGGTATGGAGGTAGAGGACTTTGAATAGGAAAAATCTCTAAGTCAAGAGTATGTAAAGGTTTTAACAAAGAAGGAAACCTTTTGGAGACAGAAGTCTAGGGAGACATGGTTAACTGAGGGAGATCGTAACACTAAGTTCTTTCATAACTTAGTTAAAGTGCTAAGAACTTGTAATAAAATCTTCTCAATCATAAATAGGGAGGGAATCTTGTTACAAGACCCTTCTAAGATCAACAAGGTAGCCATTGAGTATTTTACTGATGAGGGACAGAAAAACCCTAGAAGTGTTGCTATGGAGGAAGAAGTGTTAGGCTATATTCCAAAATCAATCTTTGAGGCACAAAATCAAATGTTGATTGAAATAGTCTCTTTAGATGAAGTGAAGATGGCGTTGTGGGGCTTAGGTCGAGATAAGGTGCCAGGGCCAGATGGATTTTCTGCTATGTTCTTTCAGGTCTTTTGGGATCTATTGGTGAAATATTTATGGGAGGTGGTTGAGGAGTCTTGAAAATGTGGTTTTGTTTTAAAATATTTCAATAAAACCTTTATTGCTCTTATCCCAAAAAAAGATGAGGTTGTGTCCTTTGATGATCTCAAACCAATTTCCCTCTACAACACTATTTACAAAATTATTTAAAAAGTTATGGCTAATAGGCTAAAGAAGGTTTTGAATGATGTTATATCAATAGAGAAGAGTGGTTTCTCCCTTGGTCATTCCATTTATGAAGGTGTTATTATAGCTCATGAATTGATTCACTCAATTAGACTAAAGAAAATTGAAAAAATGATGGTAAAACTAGATATTAAAAGGGCCTATGATGAAGTGGATAGGGAGTTCTTGTTAAAAGTGCTACAAAGATTTGGTTTTGACTCACATTGGGTAATGTGGGTGAGTAGTTGTATAAATACCCCACAGTTTTTTGTTTTGGTTAATGGGAGTCCCCAAGGTTTTTTTTATTTAACAAAAGGTATAAGGTAAGGTGATCCCATGTCACCTTTTCTTTTTATTATAATGGTGGAGGTTTTAGGAAGAATTATTTCTTATAGGAGGGAGGATAGATCATGGTGTGGGGTTAAGGTGGTTGAAGGGATTGATGCTATCACTCACCTCTAGTTTTTTGATGATACCTTTCTAGTAGGGGATGCCTCTGAAAAAGAAGCTAGAATCATGAAAAAAACTCTTGATGTTTATGGTAAGGTTTCGGGACAGGTTATAAATTGGTACAAATCTGATATTTTTTTCTTTAACACCCCCTATGTGTTTAAAGATCTATTTGTAGGATTTTGAACATCAAGAAGGTCTCTTAATCGAGTAGATATCTTGGGATTCCTTTGTTCCAAGGAAGAAACAAGGCTGAATTCTAGAAAGATCTTATGTCAAAATGTTTGAGGAGATTGGAAGGCTAGAAAGGGCAGTGGCTAACTTCTGCTAGGTGTATTCTTATGTTAAAATCTGTAGTGTCAGTAGTTCCTATTTTTTCAATGATGTGTTTAAATATCCCTAATAAAGTTATTAATATGATTGAACAAAAGATGAGAATTTTTTTTGAAATGAGTCAGTAGAAATAGATAAAATACCCCTGCTTGCATGGAAGAAGATGTTGGAATTAGGAGAGATAGGTACTGAGAGGGGAGGGGTGAATCAATGCCTTAAAAAACTTTACTTGTAAAACCTTTCTGATCTATAACTAAATACTATGATAACCGATCAAAATAACTTGAATAAAATTGTATAAATCAATCATCTAGTTAACTTAAGAAAGTAAACAACATGAGATAAATATAAAAATCACATAACACAAGTATTTTGGTAACCCAGAAACCCTTGTAAGAAGGTAAAAATAGCGGTGGGGATGACACCCACAAATTCTTCACTACTGCAGATAGAAAAGGTTTGCCTGTTAAGGCTACAAGTTTTGATCACTTCTCATGATCTTACCTTGTTAGGAGTAACATGTTAGATCAGCTAGATCTACCTAGTTATAGGATTTAAAAAACACTAATGAAGTATGTACTCGGTTAAGAGATTTACATAAGACTGTTAAGTCTACTCTGTTAAGAGATTTATCAAAAGCTCTATCACAATTGTCTGAAAGTAATAGGTAATTATTTGCTAGTTGACAACTCAATTGTCTGAAATAGATCTATAAGTGCTCATCAAAATATCACCTTATCTGTGATGGTTTTCTACTTTGTTCTACTCGGTAGCCTTCTTTGATTCTACTCAATCTGATATCCTTTGTACTCTGTTATGCTCGGTAAACTGATTGTCTTGAAGTTAGGCAATGTCTTCAAGTGCTCCTTGATTCATATATATTAGTTCACCAACCTCATAAAATGGTGTGAACATACAAAATATATAGTGTTCTATTTTTCCACCTTAGCAAAAAATTAGGTTACAAGAATAATCATAACCCTAAGATCTACGGTGCAAAATAACCTAGATCAACTATTACAATAAGATAAACATTACATTTAATGAGTATCTATTTACAATAAATGCTCCTCAATCTTGGTAAACCATTTTATGATCTATTGTAACCATTTGCATAGAATAATGTGCAATTTTAGATTACTATGCCATTTTATGTGATCATCGGTAAACATTGTATAATCTACTCGGTGTATACTGTGATGCTCAGTGTTTACTGATTGTCAGTGTCGGTGTCACTGGTGCTCGGTAAACTTGTTGATGCTGAGTGTAAAAGCTTTATTGACTACTTTGTCTTACTTCTAGTTACCAACCAACTCAATATAAGTAACCGAGCAACCTGTTTACTATCCTTTGATACTAATGACAACCTTAAATACTCAATAGAGATTAACAATCTCCCCCTTTGGCATTAGTATCAAAACTTCAAATGTATATAGATAAAATGTTTCTATATATTCCTTATGTCTCTTCCATATACATATCCACAAAATTTTATAAGTATAAAGTACTCCCCCTCGGTGCATGCTCCCAATAGTATGTAATATACATATCAAAGTATACGTATTTGGCATATACATGTTTTCCCCCTTTTTGATAATAATGCCAAATGCAAAAATTATATATAATGTATACTTACATCTTATAAAAAATGTGTGGATGGGTTTTCTTTACAGACTCCAAGAGGTTTTCCCATTCCTCTTTCAAGTTGGTAAGAGCAATATGCTCAAGACCGACTTGTGCATGCATGTCAAAGATATTATCTGACACTGGAATCTCTGGTGTTGCTACAAGTTGTTCAGCTTTGACAATGTGTGCTTCAAAAATTTTCAGGTAAGGAGTGAGTTCTTTTTGTAACTCTGTAACCTGATTGGTGATGTGTGCTTCTTGTTTCCTTAAATCTGCTATCATCCGCCGGAGTTCCTGAACTCGGTTAATATGCTTTAAGAAAGCATTTGTCTTGGCAATAGCTACTTGTGTACTCAACTGTATCTCTACTTCTAAACCTTTTATCTTTTCACTGACTTCTACAGTGAAGGTGTCTGAAGTACAAAGCTTGATGAGAAATTGACAGATTATCTGGGTAATAGATTTTACCTTGGTAATGACCTCAGATAATTTTACCTTGTTCAGTGCCACTTCTGTGCTAATCCTTTCTGCCAATTTTATTCTGAATCTTTGATTCTACCCATTCTTCTATTCTATTGTCTGCATTAGTATCAGGGGCATTGATTTTATCGATGAGTGTGGCAAGTTGATCTAAGATGGGAGTATTCTCATCAATATTTGTTTTCGGTACTATCTATTGCAAAATATCCCTCACATCATTTAACACTTCTTTACATTTGTGTTCTTGCCTTAACTTCTCTTATGCCACTTTCCTTGAACATAGCTCCCCATATCTACTTAGTTCCTTGGGGCTTAGGGTTCTTAGGTCACATTTTGGTATAATGATAACTTCATCAATGGTGACCGGCCCTTTGGTTTTCTTCTTCTTCTTCTTTGGTGCAAGAGGTGACTTCTTCTCACTTATAACAATAGCTTTTTCTTCACTTTTCTGAGTATCTTTCCCAATTGACACTGTATCATCCTTCTTCTGCTCCTCGGTAGATGGTGTGGGAGTCTCAGTTGTAGTGTCAGGTGGGTTCACCTCAGTTGACTTTGTTTCTTCTGGTTCCTTTGTTTCTATAGATTGTGCCTCTATTTTGTTAGGCTCATTTGTATCTGCGGTTTGCTCGGGTGCTTGTATCTCAGTTGTATATTTATTTGGCTCAGGATGAGAAGCATTGGGTTGTACTTGTGAAATTATTTCAACTACCTCTGCAAGTATAGGTAATTCACCTGGTAGAGATGTGAACACACTATCAGTGTCTAATGCTTCATCTTTGTATGGTACAATTGTCACATCTTCATCATCCTCATCATCAAGATCACCGTTAGTGATGTTCTCAATGAGTGCATCGTCATCAATTTTCTTTTGCAAGTGGATCTTTACTTGATCCGATGCATCCTGTGAAATTTTGATTTCTCCCTTTTGTTCGGTGATATCAATTACCTCGATAACTAATATACCAGTGTCCTCTATTTTCTTTCCTTTGTCATCATCAATGAAAATACCTTTACCTTTTGAGCTGTGTCTCTTCTTAGACAATTTCAGGAATGCTTCCTGTTCAGCTTTCTCTTCTGCTTGCAAAATTGATGTCCATAGAGAATCACATATGACATCCATATCATCCACATTCTCATCCATGATCTGCATAGCTCTATTCTTGACTAGAAATCTAGCTTGATACTTTGTCATGTATTCACTTACAACAGCATAGCTAAAGTGTGAGGCTGCATGACTTAGTGATCATTCTCTTTTCCTTTTCTTTGTATCTAGTGCAATAGCCCATCTCTCACTTATTTTGTCATCAAGTTCCTTCAGCAATTGACATGCAAATTCCATTGGTAGTCTCTTGAATTTAATCATCATCTGGATGATAGCAAGTTCTAGCTTTGCCTTTTCCTCAATTGAAATTTTGTCAAATTTGCCTATGCCTGGATCTGTAAGATTTCCATTCTCAATTATATCTTCAATTATTTCTTCTATTGTACTTTCCCTATTACGAACTAACTTGAATTGATTAGGATCATTTTCTGTTTCAGTATCCTCTAGATCTTCCTTATTTCTTATGTATTTCCTCTTTTTCTTCGGTGGCTCAGCTACTTTCTTGTTCTTTCTCTTAACATATTTCCTTGTCGGGGTAGCTACTCTTCTTTTTGCTACTTTTACTGATTCTACCTTCTTGGTAGATTGTGCTTGACGAATGTGTCTTCATTCCTTCAGGTTCTAGTAGCTGCTTTTCTTGTTCATCATTGGTGGGAGGAATTGGTGTGTGATCCTTTTCTTTGTCTGACTCAGTCTCCTCACTATCATAGGTCTTGTTAGCCAACTATAGTTGACCTTCGGTTGCTTATTTTACTGGTGACTCCTTAGATGAGTCGGATGCATTTCCATATTTTTTTGTGAGATCTTTTCTCACTTTCTTTGCCCTTCTTGACATTTTTCCGATCTCTATGTCTGTTGTGATTTGAGACTTAGCTTCCTCATATACTCCAAACCTACTGGTAGTGATGTCTATTGGTAATGCTAGCAATGCATTAATAGATTTCAAAGAGAAATCATGATTCATTTCATATCCCATCGGTGCTAACCATTTTGTTCTCGGTTCTACTGCCTTCATCATTGAGTGGTCTATGCTTACTACAAAACATATGTCATCTTCAAATTTTCTCACTAAATCCCTTGGAATTCTACTCCTTTATTGCATTTTTGCCTGAAATTATTTGAAATATGCCTTGAATTCCTTATTTAGATTGTCTCCTAGGGCCCATTTGGTTGCACCTCATAACCAGGTTATGCCGCCCATAACCCGGTTATGGGGTGCAATTCTGTGTTTGGCGACAGTTTTAAAAAATGTGAATATGGATTTGCATAACCCCATTTCACCAAAAACGTGGATGCCGAAATTCCCACTCAAGAGGTGGAATGAGTTTCATTTCCATGGTTTTGATGTAAATTAAACCGATTTTAATCTTCTGTCGGGTCCGCCCAAGCTGGATTGGGGCCCCTAGGCCGTTTCGATGAACGACATTCTTCTATGAAATGTGCAAATCTTGTGTAAGGTAGATCAGACAAAGCGCTTGGAAGGCACTCATTCTAGTTTGCCTACAAAGCCCCTTCAATGATCTGGTGCATGCACTTTCAAAGGTCTCAAGGTCTCTAAAATTTTCAAGACAATAGTACGCATTCTTCCTCATGGCCTCCTGTCAAAGACATCCTCTACCCTGACCAATTCTAAATAAATTTTTCCCAATCCAAGGCTTCTCTCCAGTGCTTCAGCCCATGCTTACAACAAATTTGTCACTATTATTCTTATCTGATTGTTCTATATCAATGTGCAAGGGCTTAGCCTTGATGTAATAAACCTGGGTCTGTCGTTTATGCTAATTTTTTGTATTGCCTGTCACCAAACAAACATTTTGAGGAATCTCTGATCTAGTTTGCATTTTCTTTCTTCAAATCTAGCCTGATTTAGTTTACCGATAAATTGGTGACTGCGTGGGCCATGTTTGTTTGACAGTGCTCCGTACTCCTACTCTGATTATTCCTCATTTTTCATTTTTCATCTGATACAGAACAGTCAGCGGCGGCAAAGGGGGTCGAACCCTGGACCTGCCCTTATTTGACAAAAAAATTTTTGCAAACCAGGGTTTGCATCTTGGTGCATCCAAACAGAGAATCAAAGTGTTAACCAGGGTTTGCATGCCCAGGTTATGCATAACCAGGATTGCATAACCGGGGTTTAGCCAATTCCCCAACCAAACGGGCCCCTAGAGTTTTCATCATTTCACTGATTTGTGCAGTTATCAGTTTGTCTGATTGTCAGTTTACTTTACCGATACCTGGTACATATTTTTGTAGATAGAAAAATGTACAGACAAGCAGTGATCCATACTTACATGTATTGGACTTCTTTTCTTTTATTTTCTTCATATTATCATGCAGTTGGTGTAGTAGTAGCTCAGCAAGATCTACCTGGTGATCTTTCTTCACAATTTTATATGCCATGTCCACGGCACTACAAGGTACACTATTTGGTTTGCTAGATTGAAATATCTTGTACCTGATGACATGAGCTACAAATTTTATCACTGGATCTTTGATAGTTGATATTTTCAGTGCCCTACTATCCCATTGAGCTCTAGTGTTCTTTTCTACGTCGGGACGAGACAAACTTTGAAAGGCTTTGGCTTTGTCGGTTGTAGGGTACCCAGTAACCCTACTGATAATCTTCTTCATGACCTCAACAGGTTTATCTAACCAAAATTTTCCATCATGAAATATGCTTAGCACAATTCTTATCCAGTCATTTTGGAAAGATTGTGGGAAGTATGTAAAACACCATAACCTTGATTCCTCAATCTTCTTGTATTCAGATTTAATCTTTCCATATGGTCCACAGACTTGCTGATAAGAAGCAATGGTCTCAAAATCACATACTTCTCCAATTTTGTAGTGAATATAGGCCCTAACGTCTTCTATTAACAAAACCCTATCTGGAATACTAGAAAACATGTCCATATCATTTGTTTCTGCTATGACCTTGGGATGTGGTTTGAATTTCTCCTCAGCAAAATGTGCCCTAACAATTAATTCTACTTCCTCCTCAATGTTCTGCAATTTTCTTGCAGTTGATGTTGATGCCATAAATTGTTTCTAGGGTTTTGGCAAGCAATAGATAATCAGTGTTCGATAGGTAGATGAACTTACTCGTTATCATCGAAGAATTGTCCTCGATTCGATCTACAGTAGCTTGGAATCTTTTCTGAAAATCTTTAGCTCAAACTCTTCTCTGTAAAATCTCTATTCTTCAAAGTCGCAATGTAACAATGAACTCTATTTCCACGTATATATGGACTTTTCGATATTCCTGCTCAAACTTTGATGCATTAAATGTGTGACCTAACTTCTGATACAAAATAGTTGTCAGCTCAGTTATGTCTACAATTTCTTTTGCTCGGTTAACATAGAATTTCTTCATTGGTTTGCACTGTTGTCGATTAACCTTGTATAGTGATTACGGATGGGTAACCAACTCACGTTTCTTCTTTTACCGACTATGTGACATTTGTAAACTTATAACACATAAACCATGGTGCATCTTTATTCATGTAGATTTGGTATTTGTACATCATATATAAGGAACTATATGTAAAATTTGATCATTTAGAATGTCAGTTCCATACATACCTTTGTCATCTTAAGTGGAGGTACCGATGTCACCCAATCTAGTGGATGAGGTTTCATCGACAGTGTTACTTGACTCAGCATTCTCATTAGATGCCTTCTTCCACATTGTGTTCCTTAACTTCGTAATATCTGCAATGTTATATCCACTCTCAAATATATGGTTTTCATCAGGTGCTCGGTCTCTACAATTCTTGCTTACACGACTGACCTTATGATAGTGCATACATGCCATTCCTGCATTTGTCCAATTTCTTGATTGTCCAATCCGATTCTTTCTGTAATAGTTTTCTGCAATATGTCCATACAGACCACATACAGTACAATTAGTCCTTGTATTATAATCCCAAATATATGAGTTACCTTGTCTGTTCGGTTGATATGGTTTTCATTGTAGTTTCTCTTTAGGTGTCCAAACTTGTTTCATTTTTGCCTTGTAGTCCCTTGCAGTGTGTCCATGCTTATTACAAGTATAGCATATTTCCTCCTCAGTAGTATTATTAGCAATGTCATTCTTCTTAGCTCTGCATTCATAAGCTGGATGTCCAAATTTACCATAGTAATAACAATATCCATTGAATTTAGGAATAATAGGAGGTTTACCTTGTACTTTGCTCTTGCACACATTAGATGTATGTCCTGGTTTTCCACAGTGATAACATGTCATCACTTTAGGTTTCTGAATTTTATTTTTGTTGACTTTTTCAGCTTGTTGTGATGATTCTCCTTCACCGGTGTAGCCTATACCGGTTCTGCATCCGAATCTCCTCTGATTAGTTAGGAAATCATCAATCTTTTTAGAACTGTCCTTAGCTATCTTCATCATCTCATTATGTCGCTTTTGTATCTTTATTTCATTTCTCAGTTTTTCATTATCTTCTCTGAGTATTGCAACATCTTCAAGTCTACTTGATAATTCTCTGTTAACTTGGTTTATTTCTTGATTAACTGTCATCATTTGATTTGATACTTGGAAGTGACGATCAGTGAGTCTCTGTATTTCACTTTCTTTAGCTTGAAGTTGTTCGGTCATCAATCTTCGGTCTTCAATAGCCAGATTTTGATCTTGTTCAGCTTGTCTAGCATTGTTCATGATTTCCACCATTCTCACCATTTGAGATTCATGACTAATTTGAAGTGCTTTCACTTGCTCAGATAGATGTTGATTCGTTTTAGATAACTCAGAGATTATGCTTTCATATCTGTCAGAGATGCTTCCAGAGCTTGATCCAATATGATCAAATATTTCATCAATAGGTTCTTCATGATAACTGATTTCATTCAGCTAAATTGCAAGGTTCTTCCTTTCAACCAATAATTTCTTCAATTCTTCCTTGGCTTGTTTATACTGTTCCACAAACATCTGTATTTGTATCTTCTGATTCTCAATAGTCTTGTCAAGTTTGTATCTCTCTGTGACTTAGATCTTTACCCTTCAATGGTTAGACTATTCAACAAGAGAACTACGCTCTGATACCAATTGTTGGAATTAGTAGAGATAGGTACTAAGAGGGGAGGGGTGAATCAGTTCTTTCAAAAACTTTACTTGTAAAACCTTTCTGATCTATAACTAAATACTGTGATAACCGATCAAAATAACTTGAATAAAATTGTATAAATCAATCATCTAGTTAACTTAAGAAAGTAAACAACATGAGATCAATATAACAATCACATAACACAAGTATTTTGGTAATGCAGAAACCCTTGTAAGAAGGTAAAAATAGTGGTGGGGATGACACCCACAAATTCTTCACTACTGTAGATAGAAAAGGTTTGCCTGTTAAGGCTACAAGTTTTGATCACTTCTCGTGATCTTAACCTGTTAGGAGTAACATGTTAGATCAGCTAGATCTACCTAGTTATAGGATTTAAACAACACTAATGAAGTGTGTACTCGGTTAAGATATTTACATAAGACTGTTAAGTCTACTCTGTTAAGAGATTTATCAAAAGCTCTATCACAATTGTCAGAAAGTAATAGGTAATTATCTGCTAGTTGACAACTCAATTGTCTGAAACAGATCTATAAGTGCTCATCAAAATATCACCTTATCTATGATGGTTTTCTACTCTGTTCTACTCAGTAGCCTTCTCTAATTTTTCTCAATCTGATATCCTTTGTACTCTATTCTTCTCGGTAAACTAATTGTCTTGAAGTTAGGCAATGTCTTCAAGTGCTCCTTGATTCATAAATATTAGTTCACCAACCTCATAAAATGGTGCGAACATACAAAATATATAGTGTTCTATTTTTCTGCCTTAGCAAAAAAATAGGTTACAAGAATAATCATAACCCTAAGATCTATGGTGCAAAATAACCTAGATCAACTATTATAATAAGATAAACATTACATTTAATGAGTATCTATTTACAATAAATGCTCCTCGATCTTGGTAAACCATTTTACGATCTGTTGTAACCATTTGCATAGAAGAATGTGCCATTTCAGATTACTATGTCATTTTTTGTGATCATCGATAAACATTGTATAATCTACTTGGTGTATACTGTGATGCTTGGTGTTTACTAACCATCGGTGTCAGTGTCGCTAGTGCTCGGTAAGCTGTGTGATGCTCGGTGTAAAAGCTTTACTGACTGCTCTGTCTTACTTCTAGTTACTGACCAACTCAATATAAGTAACCGACCAACCTATTTACTATCATTTGATACTAATGACAACCTTAAATGCTCAATAGAGATTTTATTCTCATGTTAAAATCTGTAGTGTCATCAGTTCCTATTTTTTCAATGATGTGTTTAAATATCCCTAAGAAAGTTATTAATATGATTGAACAAAAGATGAGAATTTTTTTTTGAAATGAGTCAGCAGAAATAGATAAAATACCCCTGCTTGCATGGAAGAATATTTGTAGGCCAAAAGAGTTTGGGGGAGCTGGGCTCAGAGATTGGAATATGATGAACATTGTGCTAGGAGCGAAGCTAGTTTGGTAGGTGTATAAATTCTCAGATCAGCTGTGTGTCAAAATCCTGAGACAAAAATATTTGGATTCGGGGAGTGATGAGAGGATTTTCACAATCAGAAACCCCCTACATGATTGACAATATGGAATTTTTTAATTTCTTGCAGGCAAGTCATCACCAACCATATAAATTAGAATGTTGGTAATGGCTTAAAAGCCCACTTTTGGGTGAATTCTTGGAATGGTTACCAGGTGAGGACATTAGATTTAGAGACTTGGATCATGTTTTATGTGGTAAATGGTGGTGGAGAATTGCAAATTATTTGGAGTGGAGAGATACTCCAATAGGAGGTTCATGGCATTGGAAAGATGCATTGATGGAGGGATTAACAGATCATCAACAACTCTTGTTTAGTGATATTTTTAAGAGTAGGGAAGTGTGTAAAGTTGATTGTGAGGATTCAGTCTTTTGGTGTAGATCCTCTTTGGGGCATTTTTTCAATAAAATTGGGGTTTAAGTTAATTTTGCATGAGGGTGGTCATGTTTTTGATGTTGCTGATTTATGCTAGAGTAAGGATTGTCTTCCCAAAGCTGGTTCCTTTGCTTGGTTGGTTGTTCAAGGTAGAATTCTTACATCTAAGAGACAGAAGAGGCTAGGTTTTTGTGGTCCAACTAAATATGTCTTATGTAGTAGCTAGGAGGAATCAATAGATCATCTCCTTTTAAATTGTTCAATTGCTGAGAAGTCTTGGAGCATGGCCCTTGGATGCCAAATGTAAAAGCTTTCTTTGGCAGTTGGCCTCGTGTTAAAATGAAATCAGTTTTATCTAGTCTATGGGTAGTAGGTCCTTTGATTGTTGTGTGGGAGATCTAGAAAGAAAGGAATATACGTATATTTTAGGAATAAGAGGAGCCTTTAGAAAGGTTATTATGGAGGATTGAGCATGTTATTACGGAAGTGATGAATGTGGCTCTCATGAGGAAAACTTCTATAAAGCTTCATTTTACTAAAGATGACAGTCGATTGCTTGATAATTGGCCAGACATTAAAATAAGGTATGCCCAAAGTAGTAAGGCAGATGGGGTTAGGGTGATGGAAAAAGAGGTGACACAGTGGAAAGTACCCCAATTGGGGTGGGTTAAGGAAAATTTTGATGGTGCTACAAAGGGGAATCCTGGGCCCTCTAGTGCAGGGATAATGCTTAGAAATCATGAAGGATTGATTGTTGCCTTTGGGGCAAAGCGTTTGGCTGATGGGACAAATAATATGGTGGAGGTCAAATCAGCTTTATGGGCGGTTGCATGTGTGAAGTCTCTGGGTGTCTCCAAATTACATTTAGAGGGAGACTCCTTGGTGATTATGGAAGCTATTCATCAAAGCAAGTTGAAGGCATGACATTTAAATAATTATGTGAAGAAGATAAATTCTCTGCTTGCTAAGTTTGAACATTTCACGACAAGACATGTTCAAAGAGAAGGGAATGGTGAGGTTGATATGTTTTCAAAGTGAGAAATGAAATTTGAATTGGTGGGGGAATATGCCTTTGAAAATTGTGAACTTTGGGACTTTTTAAGTGAAAAGTCCCCGTTGAAGGAGTTAGTTACCCACATGTAACCAAATTTTTCTCATTACTTTTCATTATGATTACAAGGGTGAGTGGATGATGTGGGGTAAGAGTGATGTCATATGGTGGTGTTAAATCTTTTAGGATATGGAAAGTGGTGGTGCTTGAGCTGGCGTGTTGATCTCAGTTTTGAGACAGGAATTTATTTCATCTATGCGAGTTTTGTTAAAAGGTGAGCGATGGGATGTTTTTTTCTACCAAAGCTTATGTTTTGAAATTGAAAGGTCTCAAGAATGGAGCTGACCTTCACTTTCAAAATGAATAAAAAATAGAAGGTGCTCTTTGGACCAATTGTAGACCAGCGGTTCAAACAGTTGTTGAATTGCCCTACTCCAAGGGTGATAGAGGTAGTGCAATGGACTCTCGAGTCTTTATTTTAAGAGGCCCAACATCATTGGAAGGTGAATGCAGATATAGTTGCAATGATAATGATATGGGGTTTGGAGCTAAATGACAGTGTGGACATGGTGAAATGGGTGGTGGAGTCTCTATTTCCAAAAAATTTGGTGGTGGATTTAGACTTGCTGCTATGGTAGGCGTTTACAGGTTTCGATTTTAATTATAGTGAATACTTTGAAGATGAGATGGAGGGCTGGAATAAGGATTTCTTTTCCTTTTTATGGTGGCCTTCTCATGTAGAAAAATAGGCCTATAAGGCTGTAATTGCAGAAGAATGGACAAACCTGAAGAGGGAAATTCATGTTTTTGAGTTGTCGAGGGCACGACGAGTTCTAGGTTTCTTGCTCTCGCATCCACGAAGGAGACACTCAGCAGTTTTGAGGTGTCGAGGGTGAGTGGTGAGGATTGTGAAGGCGTAGCTTGTAATGTGGTTATTTT
The DNA here is from genome assembly GCA_027943335.1 of Chamaecyparis obtusa. Lineage (NCBI taxonomy): Eukaryota > Viridiplantae > Streptophyta > Pinopsida > Cupressales > Cupressaceae > Chamaecyparis > Chamaecyparis obtusa. The sequence continues at coordinate 2,503,784 of BSBK01001439.1, forward strand.
TTAACTGGTTATGAACCCTTTGTGGTGTGTATGTAATTATGTAAATGGGCGCCATTCATGTTTATTCTGCATCTTGGGTCATAGTGTTAACTGTCATAGTTAGTTTTTTGTTAAGGATTGTATTGCAGATGATATCGAGTCAAGTCACTTTTAAATTTTGGGTTGGTTTTCAAGAGCAGTCGAGTACTGCTATGGTGTTTTTTGTTTGGGTGGGTATGGTTTGGTGTTAGACATGGATGTTTTATTGATGGTTAAGGCTATAAGATGCCTCTATGTAAATTTATCAACTTTTTAATAAATATATACTACCTATTACAGATTAAAAAAATATCAATATATATAAAATATTAAATATTTATATAACATACATAATATATATTAATATAATAAATATTTATATATTTTATTTATTTATTTATTTTATATATATATTTTTTATTATATTTATATATATTTATATATACATATATATATTTAAATAATACTTTCTTTTTGAATATTTATAAATAAGATTATTTGGCATTTAATCTTTTTAAATTAGGGACTTATATTAGTTGATATTTTTTGTAATTGACTAATGTGGAAGATAAAGTTTAATTATTAATTAATAAATTTTATTGATTAATAATTAAGGAAATTTATTTTCTAAATCAAGGATTTTATGATGAAATTATATTGTTTTAGTAATTATAAGCCTTGAAATCAATTTATTTTTATTAACGTTATAAATTGATTTCCTTATTATTGAAATTTAATTTAAGAATGTAATTATAGTTTTGTTAGTGATTATTTTTAAATAAATTAATGTGTAATGGTGTTTTACAAATTGGTTATTATTATTAAATTCTTTTGAATGTTTTTCCTTTTGTAATTATGGGTTAGGAGGGAATATTTTTATGTCATCCATTTAGGATTGTTACCAAAGGTGGGGTTAGTGTTAATGTGTTATGTTTGTTTGTCTTGCATACTTCTATGACATCCAATTTTGTTATAATCCAACCTTGTGGAAGCTTTGGTTTTATTATGTTGAAAATAGGTTATGTATGTTCTTGCGATACTTTGGAACCAGGTTTTGACTTTTATGATTCATGATGACCTATGAGATATTTTGATATTTATGAACTTAGGGTAGGTTATCTAGGTGTTAAAGGGGAAGTGGCTTGCTTTGGAGGCGTCAAAGCACATAAGTGGCTACCTGGGTATGCTTAGCAGGTTACTTAAATACGTGATAATATAATACATTAAATAGGGTTTTTAAATGAATTAATAAGATAATGAATTCCTCACCCATGCCTAGAGTTCTAGTATAGGCTAAGGATGGGAGTTGGAGAAGATTCTTTCTCATCTAGTACTGGTGACGAGTTCTAGCATGATCAGTTATCCTTGTCTACATGAGAGGATTTTGGGTTTCACATATGTTCACACTTGGGAGTTGGAGTCTAGTGAGATCATTCTAAGGGGTTGACATATGTGATGACACTTTCCTAATTTAATCTTAGGTTTCCTATGTGTTGGTTTCCTCTAGATTAGTAGGTGTACCCTTGAGTCATTGAGTTATACCTTTGAGATAGGAGCTTATAGGATCCCTTTCCTAGTATTACTTGATGATTTATTTGGTATTGTTATCCAAGTGGGGTCTGATGTTAGATCCTTATCATGGTCGGAGTGGAACCACAGGTTTTGTAATGATCCCTTTCTGTCTAATATGGGACACTACGAAATTCTTGACTGAAGTCTTCTCATACACTTGTCTAGTAACTTTAATGCCTTATTTCATAAACATCTGCAGGCTTCTTGTGCATATATTTCTTTCATATGGAATATGTTTCTTATTTGTTTGGAAAGATCTTGTTATATTCATTGGAAATGAAGGCAATGAATATGTTTGCTGCTTATGATCTTGATCGATGGATTTTCTTATTGTTCCATTGATGATCATTGTTCTTCTCCTGAAGACGATAATTTGAAAGTCTTGATGTATGTTGCAATTGAAATGATTGGTTGTGTTCTAAAAACATGTCTAATGTCTATTTATCATTGCCACCTCTTAATACTAATCATGTCCTTTCAAGACTATTGTTTATTATCGATTAGGCTTCACAATTACTTTTATTTTAATCGCACCATTCCATAAATAATCTTTACGACTAATGATTAGTCTTTAGCTTATAATAATGGATTGTTGCTTTTGTGCCTCTTGGATACCAATTTCTTAATTTCCATTAACTAATCTCAATGACCCGGGTGATGTTATCTCTTATATACAATGGATCGTATGAAAATATTTAGGCTGTCTAGCATCGACTATATCAGGTATGTCGATATCAACTGGCTTTGAACACTGAAAACGTCTCCAATATGAATTATATAAGTATGTCCCGATTATGATGTCATCTCTGTTATGGTCAATAGGCACTTGCACCGATGGTTGCTAGAGACAACACAATGATCTAAACAGGAAGACCCGCGATTGCATATATCAGTCAATATAATAGCAATGATATCTCGAAGTGTAGAGATATTGAGTGCAACAGTAAATGGATATTGTATACGTTCTGTAGGACCAGTCTTCTCCCTATATGTTGTATTTCAATCCATCTCTTATATCCCCTGTATGTGGAAGGAAAGACAATGTTTCATATAGGGATGCGACTTTTGGTGTTGGCGAGAGGAAAGTCTGGATAGTTCCATTGATTAGGCCTGCCATCGACTATTATTCATTATTTGATTAATATGAAGTATTAATAGTAATATCAAATAGTATTGATTGATCTATATACATTGATTAATAATTAATTAATTACATTAATTAACTATTAGTCTATTAACTAATTGATTGTATATTAATCAATTATATATTTGATTAATTATTATCATTATATTGATTTGATTACTATTATAAATTGATTAAAGAATATTGTTGATTGTTGTAATGTCCTTATACGTTTTCAAATGTATGATTATATTAAATATAGATATTATTAAAATTTATTTATTTATTACTAATATTCATAATTATTTCAATAATATATGATTATATATTAATATTTAATAATATATTATTTTATGGAGTGATATTAATATTATTATTGAGTAATATTATTTAAGGTTAATATTCTATTAATGTTATTATTAATATTAATAATTAATAATTATTAATATTATATATAACAATTATTCATAAGGACTCATATATTTATTATTATTCGAATAATGTTCAAATCGAGTTTACTCATTTGTATCATCAATTACGGCTCATGACAGGTTTCCACGAGGTTGAGAGGTAGTAATTCTCTTACCATTTCAGAATTTGATGGTCCTATACCAATGTTGGATGATCCTTGTTGTGGTTGCTTCTTATTATATCTTCCTTGGAGATTTGTTCCTATTCTTTTGTTATTTGTACTTTGTACTCAATTATTGATGCAGGAGCATCCTAGGTGTAAGAGCAATCTTGCATCACCCAAAAATATTTCTATTTTTGTATTCAATAAGGGCTATCTTGTGCAGAGTTGCTATTTGTGGAAACTTGCTATTTTTAGTAAGTTGGTCTTACGATCTTGGAATGTCTGATTTTACATATGGAGGTTCATCTCAGTCATATCAGCCTGCCAGCAAAGTTTCATGGCTAGATCAGGTGTAGTTTTGAAGATATTGAAGATTTTCGGTATTGGCAGTAGGGTACATAAACTTCAAACTCAGTTTTGAAGGCTTTAGAGGCCTTGGATGAGGTTGAAAATTTGGGTGATGGGCACTTTGCATGGGTCAAGCCTATAGAGCACTTCGTGGCATTTCCAGAATGGGGTTATAATAGCCAATCAGGTCAACGGGCGATGACTTATGGTCTTCGAAAGTTGGGTCACCTGAAATGGCGAAAAATAATTTTTCTTCAAAATTTTTGTTTGGGTTTCAAAACTCATTTTGAGCTGACTTTGATGTAATAAATTGTAAAATAAAATAATTCTAAGTTTGGTCAGCCCTAAGGGCTAAATTTCTAGAACCTTCTCCGGCGGTGGAAATTGCCTATATAAAGAAGGCTCGTAGTGTTGTCTAGGGCAGTTCTGGGTAGTAGATCTGGGTATTGATTCGAGGCTTTGTCCTACAGAATATTGTAAGGGAATGCCCATGTGGCTTTGCATATTGTAATTCTGAAAGTTTGTAATTCCACATTTGTGGAGATAATAAGAAGCCAATTTTCTATTCTTGCATATTATTGTTGTTGTTTCTCTATTTCTATTATGTGCTTGTGGTATTAAGGGGAGCACCCTTCATCAAGTGGTATCAGAGCAGGAGTTCTTGAGTGCGTAAATAGATCATCGACTGTGAGGTAGTTTGCACCAGGATCGTGGTTAGGGTTTCAGTACGCATCGCGAAAATGCCTCCACGAAGAGAACGTGGCAGAAGAGCTGGTGCTATGACACCTAAGGTTAGAGAGCTGCAGAGACAAGTGTGAGCATTGCAAGAAGAGATTCACAGAGGAATGAATCTTAATGTCAGAGATGAAAGTGAGGATGAAGCTGAAGAAGAATATCAAGAAGGAGAAGCTGAAATTGTGAACCAGGAGGAAGAAAGACTTTTTCGGGCGATTTCCAAGATTGGGAAAAGACCTAAAATTGAGGTTCCTACATTTTTTGGAAATCTTAACCTAGAGAAATTGATCGATTGGATCAATGAATGTGAGGAATATTTTGAGTATGAAGATGTTGAGGATCCTGATAGGGTCAAATTTGTGAAGGCTAGATTGAAAGGTCATGCGAAGATCTGGTGGCAAAAAATTTAATTGGAGCGAAATAGAAGAGGGAAAGATAAAATCACAAGATGGGATCAGATGGTGGATAAATTGAAGTGATAGTTCATTCTTGTTGATTATGAGCTTGACCTACTAAAGAAAATGCAAAGTTTGAAGCAAGTAGGAAGATCTATTCAGGAGTACACAGAGGAGTTTTATCGACTCCTCATCAGAACAGGCCATACAGAAGCTGATAAGGAGAAAGTTGCCTGATACCTTAATGGGTTAAGGTCAAGCATTCAGGAGGAGTTGAATCTGGTTTGAATGAATAGTATTGAGGAGGCATACCAGCTTGCGCTAAAAGTAGAAGAAAAGTTGAACAAGAAGTTTGAGAGTAGACAAAATGGAAGAGGTCATGGTGGAAGATCTGGTGGCCGAAATGAAGATCTGAAAAAGAAGGATGAGGCTAGTAGTAGTTAGAACTAGAGAGGAAATAATTCCAATCATTTCCAGGATTAGAGTAATAGAGATCAGAGAGGAAGAGGAAGAGGATAAGGATCTGGAAGAGGAGGCTTCCGTGCAACATGTTTTCACTATGGAGAAGAAGGTCATAGGGCATTTGAATGTCCTCAGTGCCAAGGCAGAACAGACAGGAGAAATGAAGGCCAGACTAGAGTTGCACAATATAGATGAAGATGCTAGATCATCAAATTTTGAAGATGTTGAAAGAGGAGAAACCCTAATTAACAGAAGAGTCTTGCTGAGTGGTGATAATGAGCCTAAACAAAGGAGGAGCCTGTTTCGCACTAGATACAAGTGCGAGGGTAAATGTTGTGATGTGATTATTGATAGTGGAAGCACTAATAATTTGGTGTCAGAAGAGATGGTGACAAAGTTGAAGCTCAAGAGACAAAAACACCCACATCCATATCAGATTGCCTGGGTGCAAGATGACCACAAGGTCATGGTTAGTGAACAGTGCCTGGTAAAGTTCAAGATCGGTGGGTACCAAGATGAGGTACTATGTGATATCATCTCTATGGATGCATGTCATATGTTGTTGGGTAGACCATGGCAGTTTGACAGATGTTCTGTACACGATGGTCATGCGAATACCTATTCCCTGACAAAGGATGGAGTGCGACATAAGCTAAAGCCATTGAAGGAGACCGAAGAAAAGGTATGTGGTAATGCAAGAATAATATTTGTTGATGGAAGAAAATTCTTAGATGGTATGAGGCATGAGCATGTGTGTTTTGCTTTAATTCCAAAAGTTGGTAAAGAAGAAGTAGAGGATGTACCTGTAGAGGTTGCAGATTTGTTGAATGAGTTTTAGAATATTGTATCTGATAATGTACCTGATGGATTACCACCGGTAAGGAAGATCAGTCATCAGATAGATTTGATTCCAGGAGCCAATTTTCCAAACAAGGCAGCACATAGAATGACACCAGTAGAAAGTGAAGAGTTGAACAGACAAGTACATGAGTTATTGCAGAAGGGGTTGATAAGAGAGAGTCTGAGTCCCTATGCTATATCAGCAGTATTAGCACCAAAGAAGAATGGAGAGTGGAGGATGTGTACAGATTCCAGAGCAATAAACAAGATCACAATCAAGTATAGGTTTCCATTGCCACGAATGGATGATATTATAGATTGTTTGAGTGGGGCTGTGTATTTCTCAAAGATAGATCTGAAGAGTGGATATCACCAGATTCAGATCAGAGAAGGAGATGAATGGAAGACAGCCTTCAAGACAAAAGAAGGACTATATGAGTGGTTAGTCATGCCTTTTGGGTTAACCAATGCACCGAGCACTTTCATGCAACTCATGAACGAGGTCCTCAAAGAATTTCTGGGTAAGTTTGTCATTGTTTACCTAGATGATATTTTGATTTTTAGCAAGACATTGGAGGAACATATGATGCATATGTGTATGGTGTTTGAGAAGTTGAGAGATGAGAAATTGTTGATTAATTTGAAGAAGTGCAGTTTTGTGAAGAAAGAGTTAGTGTATTTGGGATTTGTAGTTTCAGCAGAAGGTTTAAAAATGGACCCAGAGAAGGTACAGGCTATCCTTGAATGGCCTACTCCAAGGAGTGCTACTGAGGTAAGATCTTTTCATAGTTTGGCTAGCTTTTACAGAAAGTTTATCAGAAATTTTAGCAGTATTTGTGGACCCTTGACTGAAACAATGAGAGGGGATAGAAAAGAGTTTAAGTGGACTAATGGGGTAGAAAAGAGTTTTCAATTGTTGAAACAAAAAGTTACAAAACAACCTATTTTAGCACTTCCAGATTTTAATAAGGTGTTTCAAGTAGATTTTGATGCTAGTGGTACTGCAATAGGAGCTGTTATGAGCCAAGAAGGTAAACCTGTTGCTTATTTCAGTGAGAAGTTAAATGATGCCAAGAGAAAATATTTTGTTTATGATCAGGAATTTTATGCTATAGTTTAGGCATTGAAGAAGTGGAGACACTATCTGCTTCCTAAGGAGTTTTTTTTGTATACTGATCATCAAGTTTTGCAATATTTGAATAGTCAAGGAAAGTTGAATCAGAGGAATTTGAAATGGGTTGAGTTTTTGCAGAGTTATACATTTGTTTTGAAACACAGGAGTGGAAAGTCTAATAGGGTTACGGATGCTCTTAGTAGAAGGCAACTATTGCTGACAGAGATGCAGATTGAAGTGGTTGGGTTCAAGGAACTCAAGAATTTGTATCCAGAGGATCCTGATTTTGGTGAAGCTTGGAAAGCTTGTAAAGAACCTGTTACTCTAGACATGATGAAATGGTTGGATTTTATCATCTAGGATGATATGCTATTCAGAGGGAGTTAGTTGTGCATTCCATGAAGTTCTATGAGGGAGAATCTCATCAAAGAGAAGCATAGCGGAGGATTGGCTGGATATTTTGGTCGAGATAAAACCCTTGCTTTGGTTAGTGAAAATTATTATTGGCCACAGTTGTAGCAAGATGTCAAGAAGTTTGTACAGAGTTGCAGAGTATGTCAGATGGCGAAAGGAGTAAAGCAGAATATAGGGTTGTATCAGCCATTACCTATACCAGAGAAGCCTTGGGAGGATATCAGTATAGACTTTGTTCTTAGTTTACCAAGGACACAGCAGGGACATGATTCAATTTTTGTAGTAGTTGACAGATTTTTGAAGATGGCACATTTCATTCCCTACAAGAAGACTAATGATGTTGTTCATGTAGCAGAATTGTTTTTCAAAGAAGTGGTGAGACTACATGGTTTGCCAAAGACCATAGTTTCAGATCGAGATACTAAGTTTGTTGGATATTTCTGGCAGACATTGTGGAAGAAGTTGAAGATAGATTTGAAGTTCAGTTGATCACATCATCCACAGACTGATGGACAAACAGAGGTGGTGAGTAGAAGTTTGGGAAATCTGTTGAGATGTTTGGTTGGAGATAAGCCAATAGGATGGGATTTGATTTTACCACAGGCAAAATTTGCATACAATAATTCTGTCAACAGGAGCACTGGTAAATCACCATTCCAGATTGTATATGGAAGTAGTCCAAGAAATGCATCTGAGTTGAGAAAGATGGATAAAGGAGAAATAAGTAGTCCTGAAGCTGAGGATTTTGCAAAACATTTGAAGAACATCCATGAGGAGGTGAGGAAGCATATTACCAAGATGAATGTGCAGTATAAGACTAAGGCAGATGAGAAAAGGAGGTATAAGGAATTTCAAGTTGGGGCTGAAGTCATGGTTCATTTGCGGAAGGAGCGGTTTCCACCTAAAAATGAAGAAGTTTGGACCATGTAAGATACTGAAGAAGCATGATTCAGGAAATGCATATGAGGTAGGATTGCCTACTGAGCTAAATATTTCACCAGTGTTTAACATTTCAGATTTGACAGAGTATCATGAAGGAGGTTTTGAAGATGAGGTTGCAGCAGCACAGTGGAGTATTCTAGCAACCAGTTCAGATATCAAGGAGATTGAAGACATACTGGATAGTCGTGTTGGTAGAAGCACAAGGAACATGACATATGAAGAGTATTTGGTCAAATGGAAAGGATGACCTATTGAAGATTCATCATGGCTAACAAAGGAGGAGGTTAACCATCTTGGTTTTCCTCTACACACCTGAGTCATGACAGGGTCACTTCTCAAATTACCTTGGGTGTCTGATGCAGGAGCATCCTGGGTGTAAGAGCAATCTTGCATCACCCAAAAATATTTATGTTTTTGTATTCAATAAGGGCTATCTTGTGCAGAGTTGCTATTTGTGGAAACTTGCTATTTTTATTAAGTTGGTCTTACGATCTCAAAATGTCTGATTTTACATATGGAGGTTCATCTCAGTCATATCAACCTACCAGCAAAGTTTCATGGCTAGATCAGGTGTAGTTTTGAAGATATTAAAGATTTTCAGTATTGGCAGCAGGGTACAGAAACTTCAAACTCAGTTTTGAAGGCTTTAGAGGCCCCAGATGAGGTTGAAAATTTGGGTAATGGGTGCTTTGCGTAAGTTAAGCCTGTAGAGCACTTCGTGGCATTTCTAGAATGGGGTTATAATAGCCAATCGGGTCAACGGGCGATGACTTATGGTCTTCCGAAGTTGGGTCACCTGAAATGGCAAAAAATAATTTTTCTTCAAAATTTTTGTTTGGGTTTCAAAACTCATTTTGAGCCGACTTTGATGTAATAAATTGTAAAATAAAATAATTCTAAGTTTGGTCGGCCCTAAGGGCTAAATTTCTAGAACCTTCTCGGGCGGTGGAAATTTTCTATATAAAGAAGGCCCGTAGTGTTGTCTAGGGCAGTTCTGGGTAGTAGATCTGGGTATTGATTTGAGGCTTTGTCCTACAGAATATTGTAAGGGAATGCCCATGTGGCTTTGCATATTGTAATTCTGAAAGTTTGTAATTCCACATTTGTGGAGATAATAAGAAGCCAATTTTCTGTTCTTGCATATTATTGTTGTTGTTTCTCTATTTCTGTTATGTGCTTCTGGTATTAAGGGGAGCACCCTTCATCAGTTATATTTGCATATCCTATGACTTGTACAATGGATATGGATTATCATGTATACCTTATGGTTCAGATGTATCTATTTATTCTTTTATGAGATGATGTACTATGTAGAAGATTTATATGATTATGTACTTAATATATTAAATTGTATTTATGTAATTACACATCAAGGAACCCCTGAGATTTGTAATCTGTAGTGTAAATTGTGTATATGATTATATATAGACTTTATGTTTTACTTCTGCTTTGTTATTCAATATTGTTTGTAAACTCTTAATAAAAAAATTATCCTATAAATTTAGTAATAGTTTTAAGTTAATCTCACTTGAGTTCCCTAGTAGAGCATTACAAGAATCATTAATAAAATTACAATTAGATATAGGTTCCCAATGCATATAATTGAAGATCTACTTGATCAACTAAGGGGTGCATGTTATTTTTAAAAGATATATTTAAAGCTAGGATATCATCAAATTAGAACCAGACTAGGGGATGAATGGAAACCATAATTCAAAACAAATGAGGGTTTATATGAATGGCTTATAATGCCTTTTGGCCTAATAAATGCACCAAGTACATTAATGAGGCTTATGAATGAAGTTCTTCATTATTTTATTTGCAAATTTTTGGTTATTTATTTAGATGATATCCTTGTCTTCAACAAATCAAAGGAAGAGCATTTGGAATACTTGAATCGGGTTCAGAGAAGGCTCCATGAGCACAAGTTCATGATCAAATTTGAAAAGTGTAAATTTATGCAGGAGAAAATCACTTACCTTGGATTTGTCATCTCAAAGGGTACCCTCAAGATGGATCCCTCAAAGTTAGAATCCATCCTCAACTGGCCCAATCCAAAAAACATCAAGTGATGTAAGAAGTTTTCATGGTTTAGGAACTTTTTATAGAAAATTCATAAATAATTTTACTCAGATCTATGCACCCATCCTAGATACAATAGGAGGTAAAAAGGCCAAGTTTATATGGAACACTACTGTAGATGAAGTATTTGAATACTTAAAATCAAGGGTAGCACAAGTTCCTATCTTATTTATTCTTGATTTCAACAAGTTGATTACTATGGAAACATATGCTAGTGTTTTGGAAATATGAGCATTACTTAGCCAAGAAAAAAGACCAGTAGCCTTCTTCTTTGAAAAACTCAATGAGCCTAAGAAAAAGTACTCATCCTATTATCTTGATTTATATTTCATGGTGTAGGCACTCAAGAAATGGATACACTACCTCCTCCCTAAAGAATTTATTATTTATGCAGATAACCAAACCATTCATTGAGTTACTTGAATAGACTGGAAACGTTGAATTCAAGGAATATGAAGTGGGTGGAACAACTTCAATGCTATACATTTACCATAAAATGCAAGAAGGGTTGGTCAAATAAAGTTGCAGATGCACTCAGCAAGAGGGTCACAATGGTCCAACAAGTCCAATTATAAATAATTGGGATAGATGCCCTCAAGGATCGCTATGATGGAGATGTAGATTTTAGAGAAGCCTATCAGTTTTGTGCTTGATTCAAGGACACCTATCATTCAGAATATTCTAATTTTCTATTGCAGGATGGGTTACTTTTCAAAGGAGGACAACTTTAAATCCCAAAGTTCTCAATGAAGAGCGATTTGATCAAAGAAAAATATTATGGTAATATGGGAGGTCACTTTTTCTTAGATAAGACACTTGAACTTGTGAAGAGACACTACTATTGGCCTAAAATGAAGGTGTATGTCAAGAAATTTGTTGAGTCTTATGTGATTTTCCAAAGGGAAAGGGGGGTAGACACAAACCAAGGAGTCTATCAACCACTTCCAATTCCAACAAGGCCATGTGAAAGAATCAGCATGGACTTTGTAATGGGTCTTCCTAGAAAAAATAGGGCTATGATAATGTATTTGTTGTTGTTGAAAAAGTTAGTAAGATGGCACACTTCATCCCATATAAAATCACTAATGATGCTTCCCACATTGCACATCTTTTCTTCAAAGAAATTGTTAGAATTCATGGATTACCACTCACCATTGTGTCTAATAGGGATGTTAAATTCCAAGGGCACTTTTGGAGGACATTATGGAAGAAATTGGGCACCCATTTGTCTTTCAGTTCTTCCTACCATCCCCAAACAGATGGGCAAACTAAATTTGTAAACAGATCTCTTGGTAACCTCTTTATGTGTCTCATAAAACAATATGCTCAATCATGGGATGTTCTACTACCATAGGTTGAATACGCTTATAATGATTCAATCCATAAGAAAAATTAAAAAATCCTTTCCAAATAAATTATGGATTACACTTTAGAGGCATTATGGAACTTAGATATCTACCCAATGATCCAAAGATAAGTGCACATAGGGATGAACTGGAAAAAAAATAAAAAAATTTCATGAGAAAGTAAAACGCTCATTGCAAAGAATATCTGAGAAATAAAAAGAAACTACAAATCAAAGGAGAAGAGAAGTCAATTTCAAAGTAGGAGATAAAGTGTGGGCATATCTTGAAAAAGGAAGATTACCCAAGGGAAAACATTCCAAGTTGTAGATGAGGAAGATAGTCCCTTGCACTATTGTCCACAAATTCAGTGACAATGCCTATGAAATTTCTCTCCCTCCATCTATTGGTATCTCACCCATATTTAATGTTTCTAGTCTGACCCTGTATAAAGTTGTTGCAGGCTCTAATATTGTGCAGGATGAAGAAGAGGCTGAATGGATTAAGGATTTTCCTCCTATCCAACCTTTGGAGTTAAAAGAAACTATGGATACCAGGGTGGTTAAACAAACTAGGAGGAATACATATAAACACTACCTTGTCAAATGGAAAGGGCTACCAGATGTGGATGCCACATGGATGGATGAAACGACAATTGAGAAGCATGGTACAACTTTGGATAAAATCCTATCAAGTAGGAAATTGAGCTCTAATCCACTAGGGAGTATGGTGGAGGGTCACCTTAAGTTTTATGCACACTCATGGGATTCCATGAGTATAAAATGTGTATCTTTTAGGTCCTAGGTTTTTTTGGGTCCTTTGGACCATTTGCGATTAATTAAAGACCTAATCGTAAGACCATTGGTATGAGTATCCTATTTAAGCCCTCATAATCAAATTGGTCAAAGGGTCTATAATAGAGTATATCTTCATGTTTTTAGGTTGTTAGAAATAGGAAATACTGAGGGGGGGTGAATCAGTATTTCACAAACTTTTACTTTTGTCCAATTATGGATATAAGAAATTAACTTGAAGCTTGCATAAGAAACTAAACTAAGTAAATTGAATAACAAGAATAAAAATAAATTGAATGAACTCATAACACTATGATTGTTCTTGAGGAAACCCTAGCTAAGGGAAACCCCTGGTGGGGATGGTACCCACAACTGATCCACTAATCAAAAGTATCTGGTTAAGGATGTTGACCCTGTTAGGAGTCTATTACATACATATAGTGTCTCTGTCCTGGTTAAAGGAATTTGGGCCTTGTTAGAAGTCTCAATCCTGTTAGGAGTTTCTATTACAAAACAAAGATGTTTGCAAGATGAGCTCACTGCCCAAACATGTAATATATAATGATAGCTTCAGATACAAAGGTAAGATACAAAAACCTTTTACTACTACCGAATAACTTTATTATTTTGATCTAGCTTTGTAGGCTCTTTTCTCTGATATACAATACTTGATTATTTTCTTCTTACAACATACAATTTTGCATCATATATCAACTTTTTACAATCGCTATATACTTTATACTACTTCACATTACATTATTCTCACTTATATACAAGCTATTACAAAATAACTTCCTATCAGCTTACAATACCATTTACTCTTCTCAAAATATAAATTCATTATATGCTGACTTAGGGTTAACATCTAGGATGTCATCCCTAATTAGTTAAGTCATTATTTTGATAAACAAAATAATCCCTTAACTCAATATAATCATATTTTTTCTTCTACTATGTTCTAGTCGACTCAACACTATCTCTGTAAAACATTAATAACTCCTTTCATACATGTTGTATAGACTTGTGCTTTTAGATGAGGCTTTAATATATGTAGAATGATCCATGTTCAATTGTTCATGCACTAGACATTCTTCTATGAACAATCTCTAAACAAAACTATCTCTGTGAAGAATGGTAATCACTATTATACTTAGATAATTTTCAAGTGCGCTCATACAAAACTACTTCCTTTGATCATGTTGTCTTAATGCTGAGTATATGTTGCCATAATGACAACATTTTGATATCCTAACTAGCCAAATTTCCAACAATCTCTCCCTTTGTCATTAATGGAAACATATGGGAAAATTGGCTAAGTCCCAAAAACATTTTTTACAAAATTCAAAAACAATGTAACATACGGCCATTACAAAATTGTGGATCATACATGTCTATACATGTCTACTTATTTCTCCAAAATGATACTCCCCCTAAGAGTATACTTCATACTATTACTCATATCTATATCCTCTACATATATACAATTTCCATACTATATTACTCCCCCTTTGACAACAATGACAAAGGTGTCAATTATATATGAGTATGTCAAAATTGATTTACCTCCACGATCTCAATGTTGTAGAACTGGAAGACTTGCTACACAATTTGAAAAATAAACGTTCAAATTTTCTATTTCCTTGTCCCATGTCTTCTTTACTGAGTCAAAAACACTGATTAATGCACATAGTCTATAGGATACTATCTCAAATCCCTTAAGGTTTGCATATGCGAACTTTCCATATGATGTCTTTGATGAAAGACATTCTTCCAGTTGATTTTCCACATTACTGATCTTTAGTGATAGAAGTTCTCTAAGTAGAGTGAATCTCTTCAATTTCTTCTCTTTTTCATCCTCAAGAAGTCTTATTTCATCATAGATTTTTCTTTCTTTCTTCTCAATATCTGTGATTTTCACATTAGGACTCTACAAATCATTCACCATCGCTTGCAAATCTACTTCCTTATTCTTCATCTTCTCTTATATTTATGATGTGTGGTTGTGGGATAGTGTACACTAGATGTACAATGCTTTTCCTCTCACTAAACATCTTATCAAATATTTTATGCATATTTCCAAGTTATCCAAATCATTTTTGATGTTCTACCAAACAACTTGAAATAATTGTGCATCATGGGCTACTTGAGCTTTGACTAGTGCAATATCTGACAAATTAGTGAATTTAGTGTCAAAAGCTTTTATTACCTCTTTAGCTTTAGCTTGGGGATCAACCTCACTGACTTGAGTTGATATCACTCCTTGAAGTTTTCTGGTTACCTCAAGTAATACTCCTTCCAAGATTTTAACCTTTTTAATCTTTCCAATTATCTTATTTAGGGATGAGATCAACTCTATTTGATCATCATCGTCAACTTCTTATCGCAATCTTGCAAAAATTGATTCAATAGGTGGTCTAGATGGAATTTCTATTATTCTCTTAATCTGTGAAATAATTTCAGTCTTCTCTTCTTGCACCACTTGCTCCTCTTCTTCTATTTTAATCTGAATTTCTTCCTTCTCCTCTTCTATTCTTGTCTCTACCACTTTTTCTTCCTTATTTTATACTTCATCCCTTTTCTCATTAACTTCTATCCAAATTTCCAACATCGGCTCCTTAGTCATCAAATGGGTTTTCCTCTCTGCCTATGGTGATATTCATGCCTTCAATGTTCATGGACTCATGAATATTGTTGATAGAGGGTGGTAGAACTGGTGATGATTTAGTTTGATGTTTTTCTTCTACTTCTTGTTTAGATTTACTGACTATTTCTCCCGGTCCAGAGGTCATTACCTTTACAACCGCTTCCTTAGTTTCTTTGTTTACCTCTTCATAATTACCTCCCATTATCAGTATTGTCCTTCTTTTCCTTCTTAGATGTGTACTTAGGTTCTTCAAGATTCCTCCAAAGTGATCTTCATCCTTAATCTCACAAAGTTTCATTACATACCTTTCTCTTATGCCTTTGTCCTCTTCTATAGCTCTCTTCTTCCTATTTATCAATTTCTCATATAAGTTATCAGAAATCTTGCCTTTTATATCTTCAAACTTTTTGTCAGCAAGGATCATATGTCTGACAAATGCATTTTCAAGATTTAGCTTTTCAAAGTTGTTATACATCTCATAATATTTGTTTAGTTTGGTGAAATCCCCTTTATTTATGATCAAAGGGTTTACTTTGTCTATCTTAGGCTTCCATTGTTTCTTTTTTCTATTGCCTGCCTCTTCATCTTCCTGTGGCTTTTCTACTGATGTACTTATCCTTTGCACTGGTGTAAAGATAGTTTTCTACCTCTTGCCTGGTCCACTTGCCATTTCTTTAAATCTCTTAGTTGGTGTAGTCAAGGTGGATCTTGTGGATTTCCTTACTTCTGGCACATCTAATTATACAATCTCTTCGTCAATATCCTAAATTTCTTCAGTAGGGGGTAGATGGGTTGTCAAGGGTGGAAATGACAACACTTCTTACTATATAATATCCCTACTTGATGTCATTGTCTACTTCGTAATGACAAATTCATGCTCGATCATGCCTGTATCCTTTAATATTTTCTTAATTGTGTTATTTACTCTCTTCTTTGCTAATTTCTTCACATGTGACTGTTGTTCTATATTGAAGTTTTTTTCATATGTTCCAAATCTAGAACTCTTTTCATCCAAATTTCTTTTAAGTAACTTGCTCACATAACCTTACATTTCTACTTCTGATACCTCATACTCAAGAGGATCTACAAACTCTATTCTTGGCTCAGCTACTTCAATGTAGGTAAATTCTATGTCCACTAAGAAGCATATCTCATCTTTATACTTCTCCACAATAGATGGTGGAATCCATGATCTTTTTCTCATTTCATAATGAAAGTTCTTTATGAAAAGAGTAGCACTCTCATTCACTTTATCAATAGGATGTATCAAGTATACTTTGTTTATCATGTCCATTGAATTTCTGTCATCATTCCAATCAACTCCTATGGTGTAAGGGAATATTCTTAACAAATGGAAAAACATGTAAGTGATCGGGGATGAGAATCTAAACTGTGAATTCTTAGTCTTTTTTATCTTCTCAAGATTTTCAATTAGTTGTATCCTCATAATCTCCCACATATCTACTTCCACTTTGTCTACACATATAAGTAGGCTGCATGTACCATGCCTATTGCCATGTAATTTTGAATTCAAGATTTTACACACATGTCTTACATCATCTTTCTCAATTTTACTTATAACTATTCCTCTTCCATTATATTAAGACTTGGTGTTGTCCAACACTATTTTCTTAACATTCTTCTCATTCAAAGGAATTAGTCCATACTTAGATAGTCCTATTACCTCATGTATAAGATCTATAGTGATGTCTATAACTCTATCATATAACCAAAACTTTCCATTGTGTATTCTACTCAAGATTATCTTGGTCCATTCATCATCCTGAAACTCATAGTGTAATGTCTACTTAATGATATCCATTTGACCTAAATGCTAAAAGCCTTCTTTCTAGGTCATGCCTTGCTTGTAAATCTTACTATACTCCATGGCTAAACTACCATCTCCTATAGTCTCAAACTTACATTTTAGATATCCTTTCGCATCTTCCAAATGCAAAACTCCATCTAGAACGGTTGACAAAGCCAAACTAGGGTCTTCCTCTAAGGGTTCTACAGGTTCCTTCTCCATCTTAGGTCTAGATGAGTCTCTGATGTTGTGAACTAGTGATGCATCCATGATTCTATCAAAATATAACTTCTTTGATAATGATTACTTAGTAAAATACCTCAGAATTGTGATTTAGGGCTTTGCATAGATCTGGCAAAGAATATGTATCTAAATCTTACAAACTACACTCAATCTCCATGAGCTATCTCTCTATATCTCTTGTAACACTTGAATGATCAAATGATGTCAATATTATGCTTTTATCCTTCAAATCTTTCACGATACTATCATCGCATTAAATTTCTTAAGTGCTTTCATGCCAAAAGTTGTTCCTAGTTACCTGAAAAACTTCTTTCTTTTCATGTACTCACATACATGTTCATAAATTCATGCACTCTTAACCATAACTTTCTTATATAATATACTAGATCATATTAACTTTGCAAGGCTTAATTTGACTTACTCTAAATTCTATACTATTCTGATGCTTTACTCTAATACCAAGTTCATGAAAGAAATGCTTAATTTCTTTGAGATGAATTAGGAAATGATTCACACTTACTCTCTAATACTTCACCTGTCTGATTTCCTAGTATACTGAGTGTGCTCGCTTGATCTATGGATTTAACAAACTCAACTTCTTCCAAGCTACTACATCTTTATTTCTTACTGTTGTTGGTGTTCACATTTCTCCTAGTGTAGTTTGCATTTCTTCTAGGATTAGGGTTTCTCATGTTGTTCATTCTGCAATACCTCGTTGTGTGAGAAATTTTATTGCATATGTGATAAACTATTCTATTGTTTCCATATCTCAATCCTGACTAACTGATTTGTGATCTGCAATTTCTGGCAATGTGTCCAAACTTGTTGCATCTATAACACATAACTCCATTCCTTTTTTTCATTTCTCCAATAGGTCTCTTATCTATAGGGTTAGTATTTCTAAACATTCTACTATTACCATTATCATTAGATCTGGGTTTCTTACAATCAATAGCTCTATGTCCAAAACTATGACAATTATAACAATAACCAAAGATAGGTTTGAATTTCTTACCTGTACAATCTCTTTTCATGTGTCCAAAATAATTGCATGAAAAACATCTACCTTTGAATTATCTTCACATCTCTTTAGGTGGTTCATCTTGCTTAGGTAGATTAGGTATATCTTTAGATTTTTTAGATTCATCAGGCTTCTTTTCATCTTTATTTTTAGGGTGTTCCTAATTTGGTTTTTTGCACTCCTCAATCTTGTTTGGAAATTTATCTTCAAGGTATCCAAGATCAGTTTTATCATAAGATGGTTTTTGATAAGATATTTGTTCATCAATCTTTTCACTACTGGAATATTGATGCAATCAAGGTTGGAGGATCCAATAAAGGAGTGTCCAAACTTGCAACCAAACACCAACTATGTAGAATAACACAACAAGATAATACTTCAACATAATTTTCACTCAACATGCCTAGCTGTAAGGCCTTCCGAGTTAGGGCCAAATACAATCACTTACAAAAGTATTTCTGCAATCTCCTAGCTAGTCCAGCTCTTAACACACCAATAATTGATGGAAACCCTAAGGCAAGTCTAAACTTGAGCTCGCAAGCCTCCAAGTAATCTCCTTGTTTCCAAGCATGCAAACCACTAGCTCTGCTATTACAACTATTATATAAACAATTTGATCTTTAAGATATTATAGGATCCAGTGATTATCCTTCTCAGCCACTCCCCTGACTGACTCTCTAAACATCTACCCAAAGACTCCTTAAATACAATTCTTCAATCATAAGTCGAATTGAAGAAATAATTAACTCCTAAGCCAAGTCAACTTCTACTACAAACAAATATTAAATGCAACAAAAGTCAGCTCACATATAGCCTTACAAACAATTAATTATCAATGTCGGCCTCTAGATCCATATAGGAGAATACAACATAAGATACCAACATTAAATACACCAAGTTAGCCAACCAAAACTCCAAGAACTCCAGTCAGTAAAACAAAACTATCGAGCACTAGTAAAACAACCGAGCATGCCAAGTATCACCGAGAAAGCACATTGACTGAGCACCACAAGCATCACCGAGTACAAGTTCCACCGAGCACTAGAGGTTTTACTGAGTTCCTTCAGTGACTCAGCTTATTCAATAACCGAGGTCATCGGTTAAAGCTACAACTAAGTAACACATAACCACTTCAACACACCACCATGCATATTTGATGAATACCCAAGAATTCCCATACATCAGACACCCCAGGTTCGAAAAGATGTTCTCATAGGCTGGAAGAACATCTTCTAGGATTCAGCACATAAACCCCAAACTAGTTTTTCACATATTAGCCCTTCAAGTCTTCATCTTGCATACTCTTCCACTTATGCTTCCTCTATCTTTTCAAGTATTTCCTTGTTAATAAATAGGTCTGTCCTCCATACTGATCAACCCTTTTAGAATTCTTCAACTCATCTCAGCTACCAAAGCTCAGGTTTCTCCTACCAAGTGTTGTATCCAGTAAAGGCTTCAGGGAAAGCTTCCTATTATTCTTCTCAATAGTAAATACATTCTTGACACAATCATACATAGCTCTACAATCATGTTGACAAGGCCTACTTGTGTGTGTGAAAATTGTACCTGATCTGTAGACACAACACTTCAGTAAAACATTTGAGATTAGCTATAATCAAAATCATGCAAAATTGAAATCTAATTTAACCAAGCGATTTACTGCCTTCTAGTAGGTGCAAGATTGATGTTCTCAGATTGTTATCGAGATCAGTGACCTAGACGACACCTAAACAAAGGATTTGAATGCAAAAGATGGATATGGAATGAATGCAATTAATCTATATTTTTGATATTTTCTATGCAATAATATGAAAAATGATATGAATTTGTGCTAATATGAAAATTGATCTATGATATGCTAAATGATCTAACAATGATATGAAATTGAATCTAAATGAATTAAAAAAAAAAACAAATTGATCTCACAATAGCCTTGATTTGTAATAAGCTTTGATTCTCCAAATTCCAATTCTCCAATGTGATTGTGCAAAAATATGAGATGAATTATGAAGAGCTGAGGCCTTAATTTATAGAAATCCAGGGCTTTGGAGGTGCATGGAAAAAAGCCATAAATCACTCAAATAACTCAGCTTGATTTTTGAGTTATTTTTAAATAAAGATAATTAAGTCACAAAAATCATGCAAAAGCATAATTCAACTCAAATTAGAAGTTTAGATCAACATTAAAACTCAAAAAGATGTTGAGTTTCAAAAAGCTAAAAACTTGCATTGATTTTCCAATTTGAGTTTAACTGGTCCTCGAATGTGCACATGGATAATTATGATTTAATAAATAAATAAAGTGATTTATTCTCAACTTAACTACTTTTTGAAATAAAATAATTTATTTATGGGTTAATTAACTATTTTATCAAACTTTTATTAAAAATTATATTATTAAATAATGACAACTTGCTTTAATCAATTAAATAAGAATTTAATCAATTATTCATAGGATATTGGATTTATTGTCAAAATTAAATAATATAATTAATAATAGATAGAATTAAATTTAATTACACAATTAAGTGGAAAGATATTAAATCTAATTAATTAAATATGAAAATATTCAATTAATCAAACTTAGGATAAATGTGATTTATCGCCAAATAATCATTAAATTAAAGATAATTAAGATAATTAGGAATATTGCTAGGAATATTCCCCGATGCAGAATTTAAGATAATCAATTAGGATTCAATGATGTTTAGATGTGCCTTAGATTAGGACTTTGATGTTGATTTCATTCGATTTGTAGATGTAGGAGGTTAATGAACTTATAGCCCATTTTTGAGGTATTACATTTTGCCCCTCTTTGAATTATTGTGCGAAGAGCAGTGGTTCAAAGATAGTCTATGTTTGATAGAGATATGAAACTGATGCTTGAAATTGATAATTGATATGAGACAGAAGTTGATTGATATTGATTTGATATGGAGATAATAGGTCCTGAATGACCAAAGATAATGTTCACTATAGCAGCGATGAACCGATGATTATGAAAGAGTGTCAAAACACCTGATTCCAAACCTTAGGATTGCCAAGAAGTGAGTGATCGGTTCTAGACTCGATTGTCTTAGCATAACTAGCAGGTATCACATCCAAATCCTTCAGTTGCCGAAGAACCAAGGAAAGAACACTATGATCTGATGGTTGCAAAAACTGATACAGTTTACAAGATTAGGAGAATACCAGATTGATATGGATCCTGATGAATCTGATATGCCCCAAGTGATGATAGATTTGCCCCGAGCAATGAGGTCTTTTTTGATGAATCAGTAACTAGACATGATTGTTTGTCTTGATTACTGATGAAAGATAACAAATGCCAAATAAAATTAGATTTACAGACTTCGAATGATGTGCAATACCATGCCCCCTTCGAGATGAAAATTGAAATCTGACAAAAAAAGTTAGCATTGATAGTTTAGAAGAATGTTAATTGATTTGAGAAGTGGTTAAACATGTTCGGGAATGCATTTTGCATCATTGGAAGGTCCCAAAAGACCAAGTTTGACTAGGTTAAACCATGAGTTGACCATAGTTGACCAAGTTGAAATTTTGATAGTTTGATGTAAGATAATCAGTTAAGTTGAATACTGGATTTCTGTGATGATCGAAGGTCGGATATGCAAGTAGTGAATAATATAAATGATCTCAGATTTCAATTTTGATCCTGAAAAAGTATTCTACTTACTGTTTCATTGGAGGAACCTTCATGTGAGATTCAGCTCTTGTTAGATTTGAAGAATTGATATGAAGAATTGTTTAAGCATTGAAGTTCGTTTAGCCATTGTGAGATCATGCAAACATGCAAAATGCAAAGAGACATGCAAAATGAAATGCAACCTAAGACCTAGGACCTAGTCACTGATCATATGTCAATTTTTTATCATCATTGAACTTTTAGGTAACCGGATAAATCAATACAATGCCCACTAGCTATGAAACCATAGACATATGAATATCGATTTGTATGCGCAAGAATTAATACAACACCCACTGGCTAGGCAACCATGGACATATGAATATTGATTTTGTTTTCAGAATGTTAGATTAGATATAAGCACCAAGGCACAAATGCCAAGATGACCTGAATATCAAGGCCATTTTGATATAGCAATTTGTATAAGCATCAAAACATAAACATTATGATGACCTGAATATGCCTTGCATGACAAACACATCAAATAGCCAAGAGATCATTCTAAATCCAATGTGAATTACCCATAGTGACCCTTTATCATTCACATCTGTAGCTAAGATCATGTTTCACAGTAGGAGAAAGAACTCACTCAAAAAGACAATAGTTAGATCAAACTTCCTTGAATTTTTTGGGTATCAATGGTCGAGGTACGCATGGCCATCCAATTCGAGATAGAGGCTCTTACAGTCGGATACCATTTCAATCCAAAATTTCCAAAGTTGTTAGATTTTCACATACAAGCAGAAGACAAAGAAAAGATTATGCCGCCAGTCATCACTCTCTAAATCCTGTAAAGGAAATCATCGAAGGGCTCGAAGGGACACAATATGCAAAAATCTCAATGCGAATCAGTAAGCATACAAGGAGATAAAAGCATGCAAAAAAAGCATAGATTGTTTTCAGTTTGATGTTTGATGTTGGTGTTGTAGATGCAAAATCCTTTCTGGAGACAAGACAGACTTGACTGATTCAGATATAGCTTCAAAGGACTCTGACTAGATATGACACATCTAAGATATACTGGAGACCATAGGATATGACATTGATTGCCCCCAAGTTTGAACATTGATAGGATACAGATGCTTGAGTTGTTTGGTGTACAGACCGACTTATTGAAAACTGGAAATGCAGAAACAAACTGGGAGATATGTACAAACTAAAGCAAAATTGAAAGCTGGGAAAGACCAAGATTGTGCTGATAGATGGAGCATTTTGAAACAAGTGGCGCTCGTTTGCCAGGTTTTCACCATCTTGGTAGAGATTCTATTTTTGCTACCAAGGTGCCTGTTTCTAGGTTTTCACCAAGGCACTTTTTCTTTTTCTCATTTTTTTGTATTTTTCATTTTTTCAATTTTTTTTTACTTTTTCTTTTTTTTTTCTTTTTTTTTTGTGAATCATCAAGGTGCCTATTGCTAGGTTTTCACCAAGATGTTCATTTTTTCAGGACATTTTACCATAGACTGAATGCTTTAGGCGTAGAATTTCTTCAGATGGAGAATGTTGATTGGTTCTCGAAGTTGTTCTCCTTCAGTCATTGAGAGTTGATAGGCACCAGAGCCAAAAGTAGCAATGATTACAAAGGGACCCAGCCAATTGGGTTCGAACTTCCCCTTGCGTTCTCAATGGGATTGGTTTTTAGGATTTTCTCTCAAGACTAGATCACCAACCTAAAATTCTCTATGTCTAACTTTCTTGTTGTAGCCTCTAGACATTCTCTTCTGATATACTCTGAGATGATCATACGCTGCTTGTTTGCGCTCATCTAGTAGTTCCAGTTCTTGTAACCTAGACACTCTGTAGTCATCATCAGTTACTAGACCATGCATTCTAATTCTGAGTGATGGGATTTCAACCTCAATAGGTAGTACCACTTCAGACCCATAAACTAAAGCAAAAGGTGTAGCCCCAGTAGGTGTTCTGATACTTGTTTTGTAGGCCCATAGAGCTGGATTAATCATGAGATGCCAATCTCTGCCAGTTTTTTTTAATATTCTATGCAAGATCTTTAATAGATTTTTGTTAGAAGCCTCTGCTTGGTTATTTCCTTGTGGATAGTAGATAGAAGACCAATGTTGTGTGATCTTGAATTTGGCACATAGATCATCTAGGTCTTTATTTCAGAATTTCCCACCGTTATCTGTGATTATGGAATGAGGTATTCCATATCTAAATATGATATTTTTCAATATGAACATAGATATCTGTTTCCCTGTTGCTTGTGTTAAAGGGACCACCTCTACCCATTTTTTAAAATACATTGTGGCTATGATTATATGGGTATGTCCGTTAGAAGAATGAGGATGAATCATCCTGATAAGATCAAATGCCCATTGATGGAAAGGCCATTATGTTGTAAAGGGGATTAGATCCCTCCCTAGAGCATGAATTAGGTTTCCATGCACTTGGTACTTTTGACAATTCTTAGCAAATTTGATAGCCTCTTTCTCCATTTCAGGCCAATAGTACCCAGCCCTAATAAGTTTTCGAGCTAGTGTTAAACCATTCGAGTGTGACCCACAAATACCATCATGGACTTCCTCTAATGCACATTGAGACTCTTCCCATTCTAAACATCTAAGTAGCGTACCATCTAGACCTCATTTGTATAGATCATGACCAATGATGACATATCAGGAGGCATTACGGATAAGGTATCTCTTTTCATGGCGGTTGAAGGTATCGGGGATGATTTGGTCTTGGAGATAGGAAAATAGGTTTTTATATCGGGATGAATCATGACCTACAATAGTGCAGATCATGCAGGTTTCAGGGGAGTCATATGCAAGATAAGATAGTGCTTCCACCAGGAACTCATAGCATAGCTCATGTTCAGGCTGCTGTAATAAAGTAGATAGTGTTGCCATTGCATCGGCAGCCTTGTTCTCCATTCTAGGAATTTGCTCAAATGTGATAGATATGAAATATTTCTTAAGATCATCTACCATTCTCTTGTAAGGAATGAGCTTTTCATCTTTAGTTTGGTACACATCATTGACTTGATGAATAACAAGTTGAGAGTCTCCATGAATGTGTAGCTCTGTTACTCTCCATTCAATTGCTAGTTTCATACCATTCAAAAGGGCTTCATATTCTGCAATATTGTTTGTGCAGGGGAACTTTAGTCTGAATGCTTTTGGGATGGAGTATCCTTGAGGAGTTATGAATAATATGCCTGCTCCAAATCCATTCTGGGTGTAGGAGCCATCAAAGAACAATTGCCATTCTCTAGAAGATAGGTGCATAATAGAGGAGTCTAGAAATTCCATTTGCATTGGTGTGTCATCAAACATGGGTGCATCTTCTAGTTGATCAGCAATAACTTGACCTTTTATAGCTTTTCTTTCAACATATTCAATGTCAAATTTGCTTAGAAGCATGACCCATTTAGCCAGTCTACCTGTGAGGGAAGCCTTGCTTAGTAGGTATTTTAGTGGATCAATTTTTGCTACTAGATGCGTGGTATGAGCTAACATATAGTGTCTCAGTTTCTGTGATGCAAAGATCACAATGAGACAAGCCTTCTCAATCATAGAATAGTTCTTTTCATACACCACCAATGTTCTACTTATATAATAAATGGCTCTTTCCTTTTTCTCTTCGTCATGTTGTGCTAGCAATGCCCCCAATGATGTTGCTGTTGCGGAGACATATAAGATCAATGGCTTCCCATGAATAGGAGGCATCAAGATAGGCAGATTTGATAGATACTTCTTGATATGGTTAAAGTTGTTCTCACATTCTTCATTCTAGGCAAAGGTCACACCTTTATGTAATATTTTTGTAAAAGGCTATGATATGTCCGCTAGCTATGATATGAATCTTCTGATAGATTGAACTCTTCCTTGCAACATCCTCATTTGACTGATATTTGTGGGAGGTTGCATCTCTATTATAGCCTTGACTTTAGCCGGATCAACTTCACTGCCCTTCTTTGAAACTATGTATCCTAAGAGCTTTCCAGAAGTGACACCAAAAGCACACTTATTAGGATTTAGTCAGAGACTAAACTTTTCCATTCTGTCTAGGATCATGCTCAAGTCCTTTAGATGTTCAGTTCTGATCATAGATTTTGCTAAAGTATCATCAACATAATCTTCCGTAGTTCGATGCATCATGTCCTAGAAAATAGATGTCATTGCTCTTTGATATGTAGCTCCAGCATTTTTAAGCCCAAATGGCATGACATTCCAACAGAAGGTACCCCATGCACATGTGAAAGTAGTTTTCTCTTGGTCCTCTAGAGCAATTTTTATTTGGTTATATCCAGAGAAACCATCCATTAAGGAATACATCTTGAAACCCGCAGTCATGTCCACTATCATATCAATGTTAGGTAGTGGAAAATCATCCTTAGGGAATGCTCTATTCACATCTCGAAAGTCTGTGCACACTTTGATTGAGCCATCTAGTTTAGAAATAGGTACAATATTAGAGATCCACTCTGCATAGTCAATAACTCAGATGAATCTGGCATTTAGGAGCTTCTCTAATTCAGCTTTTACCAAGAGTGCAACATGAGGATGCATCTTTCTCAATTTTTGCTTGACAGGTTTGACATTTGGAGCAATAGATAAATGATGCATTATAAGATTGGGATCCAATCCTGGCAGATCTGAATATTTCCATGCAAAGTTGAGCTTCTTCTTTGTTAGGAATGTTGTAAATTTTTGCTTCTCTTCTTCTGATAATGATTGTGCTACATGTACCAATTGTGGTTCTTCTGTTGTACCCAAATTGATGGATTGAGTGGGCTCAATTAGAACTGGAGATCTGTTCTATAAATGACTCAGAAGGACATCAAATATCTCATCCTTAGGCACCTCAGAGAGGTTTTCACCTTTGGATACGTCTTTTATTTTTACTTTTGTAGGTTCTGAGACTGCCACAAAGTGGTTTTCACCCTTAGAACTCTTTTTCTTTTTCTTTTTATTCTTGTTTTTCTGACTAAGATATTTGATGTCCAACTCGGCCATGCTAACACTTGGTTCATTGATGGAAGTACTCATAGGCTCAACTACATTGAGGTAGCAAGCGAGGGCATAATTAGTCGGGAAGGTATAAATACCATGGCTCAAATTCATGGAGGTTTGATCAATAAGTTCTGGATATTTGATAGTCAAAGTAGGGAAAGATTGGGAGATAGTGTTTACGGATAAGGATCTGTCATCATTGGTCCTAACCTAACGCTTGAGTTCAAAGGTGATACTACAACTTAAGACATCCAATTCATGAATAGGCTCAATGTCATCAAGGGAGTTCAATTCAGCCATAGGTGGATCAGACTCGATAGGTTCATCATTTCGCTCTAGACTTACGTTGGTTTGAGGTACATATTGGTGAATAATATCAACATGTTTCTCTATAATAAGCTCATCTTCATATGGTTCTAGAATGGCTCCCCATTCATAGTCATTTGATTCAGCTTCTGATTCAGGATCTCTAGGAAATCTTAGAACATGAGTAAAGTCGGGGTGAATACCCCAAGAAGGGTTACCCTCAGATTTTGATTTGCATTCATACTCATGAGAATCTCTTAGAATCACTACCACTTCCCTCTTCTTGATTTTTTTCAAGATTAGCTGGTTCTTGTGTTGCAACTATCTCTTGATTGATAGTAGGTTCTTGTGTTTCTACTACATTAATGCTTTTGATAGGATCATCTTTATCATCAAGAAGGTCTTTGATCTCTTTAGGCAATTTTTCATAGGGGATGAGTTCTAAACTATCTGAATCACTATCTAATGGTTTTGTTTCTTCTTTCTTAAGAAGAGGTTCCCCTGGTGTAATCTGCTCTATGACATGAGAGCAATTACCTTTGAGGTGATAGGGTTTCTTCTGAAAACCTAAGCCAACTTTGTTTTTATTTTCTCTACCAGTATGTGGGAGAGGTACCTCAAGACCTTTTCCTCTGATTCCTAGAGGTCCTTTACCTGAATATCCCATCTTAGCTATTAATTTATCTCCTGGACCATATGACTTGGAAGGGAGTTTGGAGACTGCAGAGTCACCAGTTTGAACAACTTCAGATTTAGGTTCATCTTTGTACAGCCATGATAGCACAGCCTCATCCTCTTCAAATTCTTGCTTGGATACTTGTTCTGCTACAAAATTCTTTTTATATGCTTCAAGAGGTTCTTTAGAGTCTGGTTTGGATTGTTTCAAAGATTTCCCATAAGACTTAGGCAAGATAGGGAGAGATGTCAAAGATAAGACTGGATCGATAGTATATTCTCCCATACCATTTTCTTTGATATTAACCTCTTTTTCCAGATCTTCCATTTTAGATGTGGATGCTTCTTTAGTTGGTTCAATAGAAGATTCTTTGTTATTAGGTACAAGCTTATCTACACTTTCCTTCAAGGTGTTGCAAGTTGTATTCAGATCTGTGAGGATAGTAACCTCTACTCCTTCATAAGGAAACTTCAAACATTGATGGTACATAGAAGGAATAGCTTGCATTTCATGTATCCATGGTCTCCCTAAAAGGACGTTGTAGGCCAAAGGTAGATCAAGCACTTGACAAATGGTATCTTTGATAACTGGACCCACTCTGATAGGTAAGACAATGGTGCCTTTAGAAGATCTTTCTTGTTCATCATAGGCCTTGATAGTTATTTTCTTTCTAGGATCAATAGCCAATTCTGAAAATCCCAATTGTGTGATCAACCTGTAAGAATAAATGTTTAGGCCAGCACCCCCATCTATCAACACACGTTTGACTCTACGGTTCTGGATCAAGACTTCTATATGAAAAGGCTGATTATGTGGGTGACTCAAGGAGTTTTCATCTTCCTCTGAAAAGTAGATATATTGCAGAGATGTAAGATGTCCAACCATAGTCTGGAACCTATCTAAATCAAGGTCATCAGGAACATTGGAACCAAGCAAAGCTTTATTGAGAATAGCTCTATGAGCTAGAGATATTCGAAGCAACTCAAACATGGAGATTTTTGCATTAGTGTGCTGGAGTTGTTGAACAATACTATAAGACATGGGCCTTGTATCCTTTGGATTGGAAGATTTGGAAGCAGCCTTCTGTTTAGAAGTAGATGAAAGATTGAAGGGCACCTTAGGGACATTTGATGAATCTGGGATTTGTCATTTCAGATGCGTTTGAGCTTGTGATTGAGTAACTACGTTAGCTGAGGAATGATTTCTATCTCTTCGTACAATTGTGATAACATTGCAACTTTCAGAGAGACATGGTTCAACCATATTGATGACAACATTATTTCCAGGGTAGGCATAGTTGACTTTTGCCCCCATATTAGGCTGAGAAGTTGAAACTTCTTGACCATGTTTTAGAAATGGTTCTATGAATGCTATATGATCATTATTGCTCATGGGATTGTGAATTGTGATGTCTCCACTATCGATCAGATCTTGAATGGTATGCTTCAAGTGATAGAAACTACTAGTTTTATGACCTTTACTCCGATGGAAATCATAGAATTCATTTTCCTTCCACCATATCAGTTTGGGGTCCTAAGCATTCGATCGGATTGGTGGTAAAGAGATGATGTTATCAGCCAGTAGAGTTTTCATAGCTGATTCTAAAGACTCTCCTAGAGGAGTAAATTTTTGATGTTTATCCCATTTTTTGTATTCTGGCTTCCTTTGAGATGGTGGAGAAGACTTTTGCTCTAAACCTTTAATGGATTGAGTGCCAAGAGTGAGATTGTAGGTTGGTGCCTTTGATGAGGCACAGACAGTGTCAACAATGCCATCTGTGATGATGCCTTTGTTCTTGTTCCAATTTTTGTTCTTGTCTTTAGAACTGGACCCAGATTCGTACTTGTCTTTTTGAAGTGTGATTTCTCCTTTTTTTACAAGAACTTTTTTGATTTTGATAGCATTATCCAACATCTTGTCAAAAGATGTATGATCTTGCATTTGTAAGGGATAATTGATTTCTAGAACAAGGTTATTGATAAAGATTTCAAGTTTCTCCATTTTGGGAATTGGTCTAGCATATAGAGAGAACTTCTTTCACCACCTCTTGAGGAAAGTTAGGAATGATTCTCCTGGATATTGCTTGAGATTACAAATATCAATCATGGTGATCAGATGTTGAATATTGTAGGAGTATTTCTGGTAGAACAATTTGATCAATTCCTCAAACATCTTGATCGTAGGAGGCAATCTTGAAAACCACTGAATGGATGCTCCTCCCAGAGATCTAGGAAAAAGATGCATCAGATAGGTTGGTTCATGCATGAATTCCATGGATTGCATATAGAACTCTCTAACATGATCTTGAGGATCAGAGTGTCCATCATACTTATCATACTTTGGCATCTCCACTCTTTTTGGAAATGGTGGCATATACAAGTTTTTGTCAAAAGGAAAAGGGCATAGAGCTTCCATGGAGAACTCTTTAGGTTCCTTTTCTTTCTCAAGGCTATTAAATTTGACTTGTAAAGCATGTATCTATTTCATCATAGCTATGAGTGGATTTTCTTCCTCATGCGTAATGATATCTTAAACATTAAGGTTGGGAGGAAGTTTAGCTCCTTGATGAGCTAGCTGTAAGAAGTATGCTTCTCTATCTTCTTTCAAGAAATGCTTCATCATTCATTTGAAGTTATCATCATTTTGATATTGAGCAATTTCTTTAGGTGTGGGTTCCTGATCTGCACCATGTTGAGATTGAGCTCTTTGAGAGCCAAAATTTGTCCTTGCTTGAGACATGGTAGGAGTTCGTGGACTCCCTGGATTAGATTGATGAGGGGTATGTTGAGTACCTCCGTGAGTTGATGGAGGAGGTATGTAACCAGATTTCAATCGATAGTTGCCAAGACTGTCATCCTCGTAAAGACCAGAATTGATGAGTTGCTTAAGAGTTGGAGTTTGGAAAGTGGTGATAGATTTCTTGTGAGAGGAAGCTCTAGTCTCCACCATCAACTTTGAGTGAAACAAAAGAATAAGATTCAAATAACTGAAGAATGAATTGAATCAAGATGATCAAATGACGCAACCTTGTCAAGGTTTGATTGATTTGAAGATTTGATTAGATGTGGATGAAGGATAATGTGCCCTGGATGTATGGGTAGGTTCCCAAAAGATAGCGGACAATATATCACAACACTTAGTCATTTTGATGATTGATTGAAGATTGATAGTTATGACAAGGTTTTGACACAGGATGATAAAGACTCAAATCAATTAAACAGAAGGTTGAATCAGATTCAAAAGGCCACTTAAGGAAAATGATTGGATTCTTAATAGCTACTGCTCTATTCCTGACATAGTGATTCGTTCGACAGATTCTGAAATTAGGCTGAAAAAGCTAAATATCTGGCAATTCTGACAATTTTTTGAGAACTTTCAAAAATTTCCCAAATGACACTTTGCAGACTCGTACGATAGTGGGTATGCTGTGAAATGACAATTTCAAAACTCGTACGACAATTGCAAGTAAGATTTTGACTCTTAGAATTTTCTGGCATCAAAACTCGTAGACATTGGGTTGGTTATCATATGACAGTTGGGTATCAATGAAACGACAGTTGAAAATCTCATACGACAGTTGCAATATTTTGACTTTGAGAATTTGCTAGCATGGAAACTCATACGACACTGGGTACTCAGTCATATGATAGAAGGGTTGTAATGAAATGACACTTGGAAATACTCATCTGACTTTTGACTTCCTAAAATGATTTTTGACTCCAGAAAAGGATTTTACTTCAGATTTTGCAAATTTTGAGTTTTCAGATTTGAATTGTTTGCAAATTTCAATGTCCAGATTTGAGGATTGTAACAGATTTGTCCATTTTCAATAACCAGATAGATAAACAAGCATGCAAAATAGCAAGCAAGTGATTTCAAGCATGTCTGAAAACAATGAACAAGGGCAAAAGCAACCTTGCTTATGAACAATCAAGTGACCTATTCATTCTAATCCTCAGAAGCGCTAATTGTGTATGTTCCAAAAATGTTTTGCAATAATGCACATATACCCTATAAAATGAAAATTTGGCCTCGCTAGGGTTTTTAGTAATGGTTTGACTCTGCAACTTTTATGATCCAAAGGGGTGAAATCCAATCCCGGCACACCAGGGTTTTGACACAGTCTGAGAACTTAATCTTCAGGAGCTGCTAGGGAGATCTGACAACCCAACAATGAACCATACCCATGGAGATTTCTTCCACAAGGACATTTATATAGCGGCTGTCACTACCACGGTGAAAATGGCTATTACCGCTTGAGGTTCTGTCAACACAATTTGCCTTGTGAAGGGATTGTTCACTATGGTTAACCCTCTCTAAAGGTGACTCACAATAGTATACCACAAGGGGACTTGGCTCCAGATCCAAGGTTTTGATGCCTCTTCACTTTTAACCCAAACAAAGCAAGTAGATTAATCCGACACGCTAAGACAAAGTTTGTCTCACCAAGGTCTATGATGTCAACCCCACGTGATCTATCAACCCCTCTGGAGAGAGAATGTGTCAATCAATAAGGGAAAATGCACTAACCAATTTTGATTCACCAAAGCTCGTGATGTCTACCCCATGTGATCTATCAACCTCTCCTGGGAGAGAATGTATCGATCAATAAGAGAAGATGCACTAACCAAGTTGAATGTGAAACGCACTAAGTATCCTCCCCACCTACAAGGATTCTGTCATCAAGAAGGATTTCACTGGGAATCCAATCTCTCAAGAATCATGAATAGTGTTCATAGGGCCTAATTACTATGTGAGCACAGATGTATGTTTCCAAAAGCAAATCTACCAAAAGTATCCCAAAAAATAGAAAGAGGAACACTTAACGCTTAAAGTGAATATGAGATGAGTCCACAAGGTGGAACATTTAACACCTCACACAAGCTGAAAATGAGTCCCCAACGTAGAAAATAAGTGAGTTCCTAAAAGCACAATAGGGTTGCCAAGTGGAACACTTAACGCTTCTATCCTGTTAACCCCTCCCCTTTATGGCGTAGAGATTGCAACCACAGGGCGGAATGAGGGGCCGACAGATTAGCGAGTCCAATAACCCAAGATAGAAATCAAGATCAATCACAAGTATCTGAGACTACTTAATGAATCCTTAAGGGGTCACAACTTAGTATCAATTATGAAAGTGTGTAAAACAAAAGCATGAAAAGAATCACCCAAGCTAGACACACTAGAGATTTATTTTAAGCCCAAATTGAAATGTTATTAGATGAAGGAGAATACCTAGGATCCTCGCAACGTGCTTAGTAAATTTTACTTGATTTTTAGCAATTTATGTTGAGCTTTTCCATGCAATCAAGTGACGAACTCAAATGACAACTCATATCATTCATTGAACCATGAAAAAAAAAAGTGCATACCCATCACAAAACTTTATTTTTTTTGCTGCATTTGACCTAGTCAACAAGATCTAATTTTTTTTTTATGATTTTGGCCACAAAAATAGAAATTCAAAATAGAGACCCCTACTAAAAAATAGAATGATTTCCAAAAATGTAAAAATTTTAGAAAAATCTCTTCATTTGTGCCCTAGAGACCCATTTTATCAAAACAGACCAGTTTTTGTAAATTGATTATTTGAGCTATTATATTGCATCCAAATTTAAAATACAAAGAATGTACCCCCTATATAATTTAAAGATATTTTCAAAAATATAAAAATTTCTGAAAACTATGCTGATTTGCATCAAATATTAATTTTTTCTAGAATTTCAAGAAAAAATTATTAAAAATTGACAACATCTCAAAAAATTCTAATTTTTTTACTGTAGCTTCCCTAATATGTGTCCAACTTGTGAAAAAAAATTTAGAGAAAAAATCCAAGCTGTTTGAGAGATAAAATTAAATCTTTGAAACTTTAGGGTTTTAGCTCCCCAAAAAAATCAAAACTAGTATGTAAAGGTGGGTTGCCCCATGGTGGGTGCCAGAAATGTGTGTGTGAAAATTGTACCTGATCTGTAGACACAACACTTCAGTAAAACATTAGAGGTTAGCTATAATCAAAATCATGCAAAATTGAAATCTAATTTAACCAAGCGATTTACTGCCTTCTAATAGGTGCGAGATTGATGTTCTCAGATTGTTATTGAGATCAGTGACCTAGACGACACCTAAACGAAGGATTTGAATGCAAAAGATGGATATGGAATGAATGCAATTAATCTATATTTTTGATATTTTCTATGCAATAATATGAAAAATGATATGAATCTATGCTACTATGAAAATTGATCTATGATATGCTAAATGATCTAACAATGATATGAAAATGAATCTAAATGAACGTAAAAAAAAAACAAATTGATCTCACAATAGCATTGATTTGTAATAAGCTTTGATTCTCCAAATTCCAATTCTCCAACGTGATTGTGCAAAAATATGAGATGAATTATGAAGAGCTGAGGCCTTAATTTATAGAAATCCAGGGCTTGGGAGGTGCATGGAAAAAAGCCAT
Source organism: Chamaecyparis obtusa (assembly GCA_027943335.1). Classification (NCBI taxonomy): domain Eukaryota; kingdom Viridiplantae; phylum Streptophyta; class Pinopsida; order Cupressales; family Cupressaceae; genus Chamaecyparis; species Chamaecyparis obtusa. The sequence goes on from BSBK01001439.1 coordinate 2,538,379, forward strand.
AAATCACTCAAATACTCAGCTTGATTTTTGAGTTATTTTTAAATAAAGATAATTAAGTCACAAAAATCATGCAAAAGCACAGTTCAACTCGAATTAGAAGTTTAGATCAACTTTAAAACTCAAAAAGATGTTGAGTTTCAAAAAGCTAACAACTTGCATTGATTTTCCAATTTGAGTTTAACTGGTCCTCGAATGTGCACATGGATAATTATGATTTAATAAATAAATAAAGTGATTTATTCTCAACTTAACTGCTTTTTGAAATAAAATAATTAATTTATGGGTTAATTAACTATTTTATCAAACTTTTATTAAAAATTATATTATTAAATAATGACAACTTGCATTAATCAATTAAAGAAGAATTTAATCAATTATTCATAGGATATTGGATTTATTGTCAAAATTAAATAATACAATTAATAATAGATAGAATTAAATTTAATTACACAATTACGTGGCAAGATATTAAATCTAATTAATTAAATATGAAAATATTCAATTAATCAAACTTAGGATAAATGTGATTTATCGCCAAATAATCATTAAATTAAAGATAATTAAAATAATTAGGAATATTGCTAAGAATATTCCCCAATGCAGAATTTAAGATAATTAATTAGGATTCGATGATGTTTAGATGTGCCTTAGACTAGGACTTTGATGTTGATTTCGTTCGATTTGTAGATGTAGGAGGTTAATGAACTTATAGCCCATTTTTGAGGTATTACACTACTGACCAATATGTGACAAGTATTCATCTCCACAATATCACACTACACTTTATCCTTATACTTTCCAATCTGAAAATCAACTAGACATTGCTCCCTCACTTCTAGAGCATGAACATCTTATAACCAGCCAATCCTATAAGGATAAGGATGTCTCATTCTCTTCAAACCAATTTTCTGAATCATCTCCTCAGCTACAAGGTTGTTAGTACTACTACTATCCACAATCACATCACAAAGTTTACCTTGTGACTTGCATTGAGTTCTGAAAAAATTACTCCTCTGACAAGGTTCCACCTTTGCACCGAGCAATATTCTCCAAACCAACAAGTTTTTAGATTCAAGTTCATTCTAAATTTTGTAATTCACCACAAAATTCCTTCAATCACCAAACTTCTTTTGTGCACAATCAAAAGATCTATGTCCTTATTCACCATAATTATAACAAGTGCCCTTAAAGATTATCCTACATGTCTTCTTTTTTGGCTCCATAGGTTTTGACTCATCTTCAACAGTCAGTTTATCCTTCACTGAGTGATCAAGCTTCTCCTTCCCTTGGGAATTTCCATGTTGTCTCCTCTTCAACTTATCTTCTACCTTCAGAGAATATTGATAAGCATCTTCAACCAAATCAATCTTTAGCATACCAAGCTCATCCTAAATATTAAATCTTAAACCATTCACATACCGAGCTACCTTTTCTTTACCAAGTTCTTTGTGTCTAGACTGAATAGTAAACTTATAGAACTCCTCGATATAGTCCTCTATAGTCAAATATTTTTGCTTTAGATTCTGCAACTTCTTAAACAAATCAAGCTCATAGTCGATAGGTATGAACTTAGCTTTCAATTTAGTCACCATCAATCTCCACCGATTGATCTTCATTTCACCTTCATCTTCTCTATCTCTTTGTAATTCTTCCCACCAAAGAGCAGCATGTCCTTTCAACTTAGTCTATGCCAATCTTACTCTAAGAGGATCTTCAATTTATTCAAGCTCAAAGAAATCTTCTAATTCACCAATCCAATCAATCAAATCCTCAAGTCTCAAAGTACCTGAGAAAGTAGAAACTTCCATTCGGTAACTATTACTTAACTGAGCTCCAAATCTATGCAACTGACTAGTTCTATCTTCACTAGATCTATCTCTTTGGTCATCTCCACTAGATCCAGTAGCTTCAAAGTCTTTAGCAACTTCCTCATAACCATCTTTAGTACCAAGATTCCCCAGTATACCAGAAATAGCTCTCATGACCTTAGCGATCATGTCATTCTTCATCAATTCCATCTCAGATCTGAAATCAACTTTAACTTTATGTGTAATCTTTGATTTCATAGAATTATAGAGATCTAAAATCGCCCTAGGGTCCAATCTTCTCGGAGGCATTTTCAAGATCTTTGAAAAACCAAGGCAATAAATCACCAACCAAGGCCTTGGTACAAACTGCCTTAACTCAGAGATCGGTTTACACACTCAAGAATTTCAAGATCTGATACCACTTGATACAGTCAAGGTCAAAGGATCCAATAAAGGACTATCCAAACTTGTAGCCAAACACCAACAATGTGGAATAATACAAAAAGATAATGCTTCAACATAATTTTTATTCAACATGCTTGACTATAAGGCCTTCTAGGTAATTAGGGCCAAATATAATCACTTATAAAAGTATTTTTGCAATCTCCTAGCTAGTCCAGCTCTGAACACATCAGAAAATAATGGAAACCCTAAAGTAGATCTAAACTTGAGCTCGCAAGCCTCCAAGTAATCTCCTTGTCTCCAAGCATGCAAACCACTGGCTCTACTATTACAACTATCAAATAAACAATATGATCTTCAAGATCTCACAGGATCCAATGATTATCCTTCTTAGCTAATCTCCTGACTGACTCTCTAAAAATATACCCAAACACTCCTTAAATACAATTCTTCAACCACAAGTTAGCTAGAAGAAATGATTAACTCCTAAGCCAAGTCGGATTGTACTACAAATAAATATTAAATGCAGCAACAATCGGCTCACAAATAGCCTTACAAATAATTAATTCTCTATGTCAGCCTCTAGATCCACATAGGAGAATACAACATAAGCTATGAATATTAAATACACCAAGTTGGCCAACCAAAACTCCAAGAACTACAATCAGTAAATCAGAACTACCGAGCACCAGTAAAACAATCGAGCACTCCAGGCATCACCGAGCAAGTACATTGATTGAGCACCACAAGCATCACTAAGTACAAGTTCCACCAAGTGCCAAAGGTTTTACCAAGTTCCTTTAATGACTGAGCTTCTTTAATAACCGAGGTCATCAGTTAAAGCTACAATTGAGTAAGATAGAACCACTTCAACATACCACCATACAGATTTGCTGAATACCCAAGAATGCCCCTGCATCAAATATAGTTTCTCAAGATATTGTTTAGGCTGAGTTAGTTCTCCTTTCATAATTGTATTGTACTTCTCAAGTTCAGTATACTACAATTTTGTTTTCTCAAGTTCAGATGTCACTTTGGTAAGTTCAGATCTCAAATCTATATTTTCAGATTTTAGATTTGATTCATTTTTTATGTTATCATCTTTCAAGCTTAACTTAAAATCTACAATATTTAGTTCATGTTTAAGGATCTCATTTTCTTTCTTCACTTTTGAAACATCATCACAGTCCTTGACTTGATTTTTAGGTTCTTTCTTTGATTTCAGATCTTCTATCTTTTCTTTTATTTTCTCAATGTAATCTTTCACATTATCATATTTCTCCTTCAAAGTATCTCTTTCTTCAGTAAGAATATCAATCTATTCAAGAGCTTCATCAAGATTTTTCTACAACTGATCCATATCCATAGAGATCTTACTCAAGCTATTAGGTTCTTTCTGAATAAATTTGTTCTGAGTAACGAAGCTCTGATACCAATTATTAGAAATAGGAAATACTGAGAGGGGGGTGAATCAATATTTCACAAACTTTTACTTTTGCCTAATTATGGATATAAGAAATTAACTTGAAGCTTGCATAAGAAACTAAACTAAGTAAACTAAATAAAAATCATAGCAATAAAATGAATGAACTCATAAGACCATGATTGTTCTCAAGGAAACCTTGGCCAAGGGAAAACCCCGGTGGGGATGGTACCCACAACTGATCCACTAATCAAAAGTATGTAGTTAAGGATGTTGACCCTATTAGGAGTCTATTACATACACATAGTGTCTCTATCCTGGTTAAAGGAATTTAGGCCTTGTTAGAAGCCTCAACCCTGTTAGGAGTTTCTATTACAAAACAAAGATGTTTGCAAGGTGAGATCATTTCCCAAACATACAATATACAATGATAGCTTCAGATACAAAGGTAAGATACAAAAACCTTTTACTATTGTCGACTAAATTTATTATTCTAATCTAGCTTTGTATTCTCTTCACTCTGATATACAATACTTGCTTTTTGTATTCTTACAAAATACAATTTCGCATCATATATCAACTTCTTACAATCAATATATACTTTATACTACTTCACATTATATTATTCTCACTTATATACAAGCTATTACAAAATAACTTCCTGTCGGCTTACAATACCTTATACTCTTCTCAAAATATAAATTCATTATATGTTGTCTTAGGGTTAACATCTAGGATTTCATCCCTAATTATTTAAGTCATTATTTTGATAAACAAAATAATCCCTTAACTCAATATAATCATATTCTATCTTCTGCTATGTTCTAGTCGACTCAACACTATCTCTGTAAAACATTAATATCTTATTCCATACATGTTGTATAGACTTGCACTTTCAAATGAGGATTTGATATACATAGAATGATCCATGTTCAAGTGCACATGCACTGGACCTTCTTCTATGAACATCACTAATCAAAACTATCTCTGTGAAGACTGGTAGTCACTGTTATACTTAGACAATTTTCAAGTGCACTCATAGAGAACTACTTCCTCCAATCATGTTATCTTAATGCTAAGTATATGTTGCCATAATAAATTGTTTTGGATATATTACTTGTAAAAATTGCCAACACAGGTGACTAGGGTCTATTGAAGTAAGGATGGGCCCATTTTATATGTTTATAAAATATTTGGGGCCAAATTCTCAATATTGCTAAAAAGTTGCATAGCAACTTTTAGTAATAAAACTTGTAACTTTTCCTAATTCACCCTGGAACCTTCCCAACGGTCACCAACCCCAAAAATTCAGTTGGGAATTTTCTATAAGGTCTATTTAAGACCATTTGAATTGAAATAAAATGTTTTTTAAGAATTGTGAATGATCTTAGTGGTTGAAGCAATAAAAATATTATGTTTTCCTACACACTTTCTTATTTCTCATGGTGTAGTGATTCATGGTGGATTGGTGAGGATCTAATTACATTTAGATTGAATTAAGTTATGTGTTAGGACTATAAATAAGTTAGTTTCATCCATTTTGATGTATTTTGGAGCAGTTGATTGAACAAAATCAGAAGACTGGTCTAAAAGTGCCTATTTTCTAGTACCTTAAGAACAAATGCCTCTATGTTAGTTTTCCATCCTTAGAATTCAATGATCTTTGGGGGAAAATAGTAGGGACCATGTAATTTAATAATTCTAAAACCTTTTTTAGGGAAACCTCAAGGGGGAATTTTGCTACCAATCCCTATCCGAGCATCTCAATGTGACTGGCTTGTCTCATAACAGTAAAGCCTTGGTAAGGAGTGACAAGGGATGAATCCAAGTAATCAGATGTTGTATTCAGTGTTGTCTCATATTGATCAAGCCTTTTGAACAATTTCCCTTTTGGAATCAAACCAATTTGAAGCATGTGTAATGTAACAGTCCTAAATTAGGAGTAATTAATTTAATTAGCACTAGTTGGGGTTTGGACATTAGATTGAGGGTGAGTCTGAAACTTTGAAATCTATTAATTCTTCCAAAAGGGCATTCAAATATCTATTTTTTTTCTTTATTTTTTTTTATTTTTTTTTATTTTTTTTGGGGGGGGGGGGGTGGGGGTTGTTGTAGGTTTGGAGATCCTAGTCTAATTTATTTATCAATTAGGTCGGCCTAATTCTATTAGGTCTCCTCATTAGCTCAAGTTGATTAGTCAACATTATAGCATTAGATGACTACATCCAATGGTTGGATTGGGTTATTGATAGCATATTAGTGGTGTTTAGTTCATCCCTAAACCAAGGAAGTCATTTTGATGAGTTTTCCCATATTCCTACCTTCAAGAAGTGTGGGTCTCTAAGGGGAGTATATGGGTTTTTGTAACACAAGTTGTGTGGTGTTCATTTATTATTAATTAATACATGTTTCTAGACACATTGAAGTCTCTGAAGATCATATAGGGTGAAGTCCTAGTGACTAAACAATCCAAGATAATTATTATCTTTTGTGTGGGTATAAGACTTAGATCAAGTCTACCCCTTTTCACTCTAGATTGTTGGATTAGGTGTGGAAAGATAAAACTGAGAGGGGATGGATGAATTATTACTATAAAACACTTTTAATCTATTTGAACTTTCTTCACAATCATTTACCGATTCTTTTTCATTTGCATGCATCACATGTAACATATAAAATATTAAACAAATAACTCATAGCACAAATATTTTGGTATCGCATAAATCCTTGTTAGAGGATAAAATATGCGGTGGGGATGACACCCACAAGACTTAACTACTGCATAATAAAGTTGCTTGATTAGAGCTACAATGATAGCTATTTATGATAGCTTACCATCTTAACAATATTAACCTGGTTAAGAGTCTTCAGACTGCTAAGTCTACCTTGTTAAAGGATTTTACAATTCTAATCTAAGAACTGCACCTAGTTAAAGGATTTACAAATAAGATCTGCTAGGATCTACTCAGTTAAGAGACTTTAAATTATGATTAATCTTTAATCAACAACAATAAATATATATGTTAAACATACATCATACATATGCTATTCAGACTCTTTATGCTTTGTAATTCATTACCTCATACTATATACCTTTCACACTAACAATTCAGTACTCAATAGATCTCAATCTTTATATGTTCTTCACTGCTTTGCTACTCAATAGCTTCACTACTTATCACCTTCTCAGTAATTTTCTTCACATGTGCAATCTCCTCTTGTATTCATATCACCATAGCCATACACTCTCTAATCTTTACTTCTTTGGTCTATTTATATAGTTTTTGAAGCAGTGCTAGAAGTTATAGAATCTTATCATCAAGTGTAATCATACTATTTCAATCTCCAATGTTATGTTATACAATCTCCTTGATATTAGTAAACCATTTTCTATTCGGTGTCCAAATTCAATGTACTTAAAATTCTTCCAGTGTCAGCTTGTTATGCTTGGTAACATATTTTCCTTAACTCGGTAATTGTTTTCTCTTCTCAGTTCAACGCTCAGTATAACTTGGTTCTTGGTGCTTGATTTTGCCTCACTTGGTGCATGTGCTCACTTCTTCTTTATTGAAATTCCCTGTCTTCTATTTCCTTTACCAAATGACTTTCTCTTCCTTACCGACTTGTCTTTTCTTCATTACTGAATGACTTTGACAAACAATATAATTTCTACATAACTAATGACAAAAAATCAACTCTTAGGAGTATCAATCTCCCCCTTTGGCATTACTTTGGTATGTTTGTTAAAAACTTCAAAGTCATCAAAAAAATAGAATTTTTTTTGTCCTTGTCCATTCTTCTTCCTCGGTAAACATATTACTACCCCTGAATTAATAATCCGGTACATATTCATAACCTTTTGTATCATATATTCTACATTTTTACATCTATATGAATCATATTCCCCCTTTGATATCTATTCCAAACACATTTATTTTCCCCCTTTTTTAACAAAAATGCCAAAACATATTATCTTACTGATTATCTGGTGTGGGGATCTTATCAAAAATGCTTTTGTACTTATCATGTGCATCCTTGAGTGATGTCTTCCGAGTGTCCTTCCATGTTTGTAGAAATATTATCTATTCTCTTAAGTCTACTATTAGACTTACCATATTGTCCATATCACTTACATCTGGTGTGCTAACTAGATCTTTTGCCTTTTTAATCTGTTTCTGCAGAGATTCTATGTGTGGTAAAAAAATTGTTTGGAGTTCAAGTAGATCTATCCTAATATGATTCTCCTCCTTTCTCAACTAAAATTGCACTCCCATCAAGTGCTTTAGCCTCTCATAGTATTCTATTATTGACTTAGGCTCGGTGGAAATCTTAGATAATTTCTCGATGAGATCTTTTTCCACATTATTGTCTTTTTCTTTTATCTCCTTTGTGAAATTAGAAATCAAAGAAATCTTTTCAAATAATGAAATAATGGATTGCAATTCTTGTTCCAATTCATTGATTAACTCTGAAAGAGTTACCTTGTGTAAAGCAACTGATTGAAGAAGTTCTTCAATCCCCTTTGTCTCCATCTCCTTCTTGTAAAATTTTACTATATATTTGATAGTATTTGTGTCTGGTTGGTTAATCTGACTGACAAGTGCTATATCTATTTTTTCATTGATTGTTTCCTCAAGTAAAATCTCATTCAAAATAATTTTTACATGCTCCAACACATTTTTTTTTTGCTTCTTAGCTATAAGCTTATCTTTCCCAGCTTTCCTCTTTAACAAATCTATGAACATAGAGAGTTCCTTAGGGCTCATGGTTGTGTAATCAACCTTAGGTATTATAATGACTTCATTTATATTAACCTCTTTTTCTAATTTCCTCTTCTTTGACTTACCCTTTGAAGTGGATTCCTTCTTTGCATTTTAATGAGTAGATGTTTCCTTGATTTTATCTTCTTTTTCTTTCTTCTACACTTCTTGTTTCTTCACTTTCTTCTTCTTTTGTTCCTCTTCTTTCTTCTTTTCTTCCTTTTATTTATCTTTTTCTTATTCTTGTTGTTTTGTAGTGGTCTTGATAGGGGTCATCAACTCTTCTTTCTGGCCTTGTGTAGATTCGAGCTCTGTAGTTTTCTTAGTCTCCACAATTTAACTATTTTGTGTTAGCTCGGTAGGTGTCTCATCTTTGGTAGATGCATCTCCTCCCACCGCTATCTCAAGAAAATTCAATACTTGAATAATTATAGGATCTTCTGCCAACAATCTTGCCTTGGCAGAATCATCTACATCCATAGCTTTTGTCTCTATGGCCTTGGTTGCCATTATATTTTCATCATCTGCATCTTGTTCAGTTATATCTTCAATTATTACTTATTCTTGATTTGTTATCAACTCAACTGGTTTGGATTTATCTTCTTGGTCTTTGACTCCTTCAATAGTTTGTTGATCTATAGAAAAGATCTTTCTCCAAAGATCATCAGTGTCTTTTTGTACTTCTTCAAGTTGACCAACCATGATAATCAATGCCCTTCCCTTTACTAGAAATCTTTTTGAGTATTCATTTATGGTATCTTTTATTCCTCTTTTTATCAGGTCTGTGACAATGATTGCAAGGGACCTTTCTCTCATTTCCTTCTTGGAAGAAAGAGCATATTTCCATCTTGCATCTATTTTCTGATAAAGTCCTTTATCAAGATTTTGTACTACCTCAACAGGTGTGGTCCTAAACTTATGCACTATAGCAATGATTTTCTCTTCAATCTTACTGTTCTCCTCATCTATCCTTGTGTCATATTTCAATTGTTTCATGACTGAATGTCCACCATATCTTTCTAGTGTCTTCAACAACTCATCAAGACTTTTCCTCTTTTTTCTTGGTGCAACCTTAAACTGTTATAAGTCATTCAAATCAATATCACTCTCCTTTTGCAATTTCAATTTTCTTCATGGCCTTCCAGTGGCCTTTCTTTCTCTAACATAGGTCTTTGTCTTCACTGATTCAACTTTTTCTTTCTTCTTGCTCTCGGTGTATAGGTAGACCTTGTAGATGGTCTTAAACTGGCTGGGATAGGGGTTTCTTTCTTTTCTTTTATCTTCTTCACCTTGATCTCTAAGGACTCAACAACTTCTTCATCTTCAACTTCAATAATTATAATGCCTAGACTCTCAGATAATGCTCTTATCATTTTACTTTTCTTCTTGATTTCTTTAGGTATCAATATACCTGCCCTTATTTTCCCCTTAACTTCTTCAGATGTTCCATACCGAGTTGAACTTATGTCAACCAGTTTCTCCAATAATCCTTTAATTTTTATTATGGCTGCTTCTATATTAATTTCATAACCCATAGGTGGTAACCACTCAGTTCTAGGTTCCACAACCCTTATGATACAAACATCAATATCAACTTCAAAACATATTTCATATTTGTACTCTTCCACTAACTAAGGGGTAATTTTGTACCTCTTGTGCATTCTATATTGAAATTTTCTAGAGTAATCATTCATAATTACATTAAAATTATCACCCATGAATTTAATATATTCACTAATCTGATAAACAATGGGTTTATTTTCTTTCCATGTAACTTCACCGACTGTAGGAAATGAATTTTGGAAATAAAAGAAAATACATACCAACAATGGTCTAAATTTCAATGTATTTGTCTTTTCTTTCCTTATGGTGTTCGTGTTGTCATCTAGTTGTTTCAATAGTATCTCACACAAATCAATCTTCATGTCTATTTTGACAATTTTATAGGCTATGTCTACTACTCCATAGGGTACACTATATACTCAAGATGATTGGAATATCTGGTAGGATATGATGCTTGATGCATACTTAAATTTGGGGTCTTCTACTGTAGAAAATTTAATTCCTAATCCATTACATTTATCTTTTGTAAGCTCACACAACTTGTTCTTATCTATTTTCTTGTAAGCCCTCAATCTATCACTGACCGAAAATCCTATTACTATGTGCAAAACATCTTTAGTGATTTTCACTTGCCCATCATGCCACATAAACTGATCATGCACTCTGCTTAGTACAATTATCATCCACTCTTGTTTATAGACCATTGGTACATGTATAGCATGGATCAAACCCTTGGTCTACAAATGTGTGTGGTCACTCTTCAAATTTCCATTCACACACAAGTTCTTATAAGATGAGTCAATCTCTCCTTGACAAATATCTTTGATTTTGTAGGGGATGAAGGCACGAATGTCTTCAATCAATATGACTCTTGGCGGGATTGAGGATAGGGCTCCAACTTTATCAATTTTAGTAGCAATGGTGGGAGGAAGTTTATACTTCAGATTTATAGGGTTGATCTTCTCTACTAAAACTGGTTTTTGCAACTTGGGTTCCATCTTGATCTTGAAATAGTTTAACAGATACTAGGGTTCTGATTGAATAGTAAGTAGAATCTATGAATTCATCTTGGTGAATTCTATAAATACCTTTAATTTTCTCTATAGATGCTCAAAATGATCAGTTGAATGCTCAGAATCATTATGTGATCTTGTCTCTGTCAATGCTTCAAAGTGTTCACAAAAAGTGTAAGGTAACAATGAAATGACAAACCCTCTATTTATAGTTTTTCTTTAGGTTAGGGCTTCCAACGTCTATAATATGCATTTAATTCTCTTTACCTAACTTTATTTTACAATTAACTGATCATTATATGAAATGATAACTTCACAACCTATGTCTAAATGCATCTTAGTATGTTGATATGGATCTTTGCACTAAATCTAGGAACCGATTTAAGATAAACTTTAGGTTATCATCTCCTACACATACCTTTGATCGATTAAGTGAAGATAGGTGCACCCGATCTAGAGGATGTGGTGCCACAAGATGTTCACAATTCTATTCCATCATCTTGTGATTTCCTTCTCTAAATCTTATTCATCTTCTCTCTAATTTCATCAATGTTTACTTAGGTCTTTTCACTCGATTGTTCCTTATTTGAATCTGTTAGAAAGTAAATTCCACCAAGATAACTAAGAGGGGGGGTGAATCAGTTATCAGATAAATACAAATTTTATCAACATTAAAATATTTCAACCTTGTAGTCAATGTAAACAACAACCATATAAGGATAAACATACACAATGACACAATAACACAAGATATGTTAATTAGGGAACCTCTTGATCAAAGAATAAATTCCGGTGGGAATGATGCCCACAAAAAGATGTACTAATATGAAAATTCCTTGTGAGAGGATTGAATCTACTAGGAGTCTTACAAAATACATTTAGTACATATGAGTCCCTGTTAGGAGACTTTGAATCCCTATTAAAAGATTCTAACCCAGTTAAGAGTTATGGAAGATAGAAGGACCCACTGTCCAAACAACTTCAAGAGCAAGATCACTGAACACATTGTTCAAATGATATCTGTATTACTCAACATAATAATACCAAATAATTACTAATCTCAAAAACTTATCTTTTCTCCTCTGACTATGCCAAACCACACCAACTGCTTCACCAGATCTTTGCAATTCACATATCCTCTTACAATTCTTTCTTTTTCACATATCACACATATTAAAATTAAGAAAACAATCATTCCTTTATACCACACTCAAGTAATTACAAATGAGTCAACATACAAGGCTTAACCAATTAAAAAATATAAACCTTTACACGTTACATAATATTTTCACAATTACATAAGACCGTAGGCTTCTTAATAGAAGAAATCTTCACATGTGCGACCTCTGACCATGCTATCTTATCCAGGTCACCACCAAAGATTATTCATCAACTGTACAACTTTGCATGCCTAGATTCTATCCTGATTAGGAGATATCATCCAATTACCACAAATCACGTCTCAGGAACTCTGCTTGAATACTACTTCCACTGAATTACACATAATTGTCATGAATAATTGCATTTATGTATGCGTTCTTGAAAAAGATCCCAGGAAACAATATAGATTAATTCCTCAACTCCCCATAGCTTGATCTACAATACTCCACGTGTGCTAATTCAAACATTGTTTGCTTCTCTGCTAATCTCCAGTAGATCACTGTGTTGACATCAATGACAATCACAGTCATGAATGCAACTGCAACTACAATAGAATGAATCTGAATACTCCCCCATAGGATATATTCATCATTCATTCCTAACAATCTCCCCCATTGGCATTGATGGAAACATAGATGAAAAATCATCCAAGTTCCATAAATACCAACTGCAACACTAGTGCTCTAAAAATGTTTTCAAATCCTCTTCATCAATCAAATCTTGCTTTTTTTTCCTATTCAATTCTTATAGTTTTCCATTTTATATTTCTTGTATTCTTCTCCCTCTAATTCTCTTTAGTAGATGATTTTTCATGTATCCTTCTCCCCTATTGAAATCAATGACAAATAATACATCACTTTGTCAACAACTTCAATGTCAAAAGACACTTTTCAGAAAACTAAATTCACTAGAGTCCTTTATGACTCAACTCAAACACACATACTCCCCCATAGAGGAAGTACCAACATATAGTCCAGAAAAGATAGAGCTCTTATACCACTGGACTAATGCAACAATCTACATCACTCTCCAAGAGTAGGTTGGGTCATAACCCCAAGCATACCTCTTAAATATTCAAATGTATCTTTAGGTAAGGGCTTTGTAAATATATCTGCAATCTGTTGCTTTGTACTTATATACACAAGTCTAACTTCTTTTTCTACAACTTTCTCCATCACTACATGATACTTTATTTCAATATTCTTTGTCTTTGAATGCAATACAGGATTCTTTGACATACTTACTGTACTGGTGTTATCACAGTGTATAACAACAGGCTCATCAAACTTGATTCCAATATCCTTCAACATCTATTTCATCCATATTATCTGATTATAATTGTTTGCTGCTACTACATATTATGCTTGTGTTGTGCTCTTTGAAATACAATTTTGTTTCTTACTTAGCCAAGAAACCAATCTTCCTCCAAGGAAAAATTCTCCACCACTTGTACTCTTTTTATCATCAACACTACCTCCCCAATCTTCATCAGTATATGCACATAGGGTAAAGTCATCATATTTTTCATACCATAATCCATGTTCACTTGTACCTTTCAAGTACCTCAGTATTCATTTTAGTGTTGCATAATGTGATTCTTTAGGATCAGCTTGGAATCTTGCAACAATTCCAATTGCATGTGATATATTTGGTCTTGTATGAGTTAAGTACTGTAATCCTCTAATCATAGATCTATACTTCTTTTTTTCAACTATAGGAGTTTCATTTGTGCTAGATAACTTATGTCTAGTTATCATAGGTGTCTTGTTTGTATCTACTCTGATTTTTACTTTGTTCATTGTCTATACTACTATGTTCACTGGTTCTCTCCAGAATGTCTTCACCGAGTCATTTTCAAATAACATAGCTCTTGCTACTTTAGTAACTAATATGTTCCTTCTTTCTGCAATACCATTTTGTTTAGGTATTATAGGGGATGAAATCTACCTCTTAATGCCATTCACTTCACAAAAAAGTGTTAAATTCTTTTGAAGTAAATTCTCCACCTCTATCAGACCTTAAACATTTAATCTTCATTCCAGATTCATTCTCAATTTTGTTCTTAATCAAATTGAATTTATCAAATGCTTTAGACTTTTCTTTAAGAAAAGCAATCCACATCATTCTTGTAAAATCATCAACAAGAATCATAAAATACCTTTCACCATAGAATCCTCTACTCCTTGTGGGACCGCTCAAATCTGTATGAACAATTTCCAACTTTTCTACTGATGTAAACTTCTTTATTGGAAATGAACTTCTCTTCTGCTTAGCCATCACACATTCCTTGCAAATCATGTTAGTAGGTTTCATAATTTTAGGCAAATCTCTTACTGCAAATGTAGTACTTACTTTCACAATGTTATCAAAGTTTATATGACAAAATCTTCTATGCCATAACCAACTGTCATCAATTTTAGTAATCAAACATGTCATCTCTATAGGATTCAACTGAATTACATTACCTCTGGTTCTTGATCTGGTTCCAATTAGATTTCCATCCTTATCCTTGATCACACAAGTTTTCTTAGTAAACCAAACTTGATATCCCTTATCAAGTAACTATCCAACACTCAAAAGATTATGTCTCAATCCATCTACAAAATAAACATCATTAGTGTTAGTCTTTCCATCAAGAGTTATAGATCCTATACCTTTTATCAAACAAGGTGTATTTTTTCCAACTTTAACAACTCCTTATTCAAAATTGTTAAACTTTATACATTTCTTCATGTCTCCAGTCATATGATGTGAAAAACCACTGTCTATAATCCAATTAGTTTTCTTTTCTACTTGGGAAACTAAAGCTTTCTCTTCCTTAACTTCAGTTTCAGAGTTTTCTTCTTTTATAGCTACAAATCCTATCTCATCATTCTCATTATCACTTTCACTTAAGAATTTCTCAACACTAGCCTCAAGTTTTTCATCATTAGCATAGTAACATTATTTGGATCTTCTAGGTTTAAATTTCTTATATTTCTTTACTCTTTTAGGACATTTAGATGCAAAATGACCATATTCTTGACAAGTCCAACTTTTAAAGATTTTCTTACCTTTTGGTTATCTCTTCACAAGTAAGGCAATTCCTTCCTCAATCTTTCTATCTTCTTTGGTCTTAGATCTGCTACAACTAGCATAGTCTCCACTAACACTAGTACTTCTTGACAAAGTAGAGAAAACACTAAGTGCACTAAATGCTATATCAATTCTAGGTAGATCTCCAGACTGTCTCTAGCCTAGCTTTGCTGCTTCTAATCTTCCAAGAGGAGTTTCTTTGGTAAACTCCTCAGTACAAGGTATAACTTGTTCAATCATTTGTGCTATCTACCTAAATACAGGATTCAATGTCTTTAGAATCTTCCATATCACTTCATCCTCAGTCTTGTTTCCTTCACAAGCTTTGATACCTGCAACAATCTTTGATATCCTACCAATATAACTTCTAACCGATTCATCTTCCATCATCTTTTCATCTTGAAATAAAAATATCCAATTCTATAATTTGATTCTCTTAGCATGTACATCACCTTCAAATGTAGATTTTAAAGCTGACCAAATTTCATAAGATTTCCTTAGAATTTTTACCTGACTGTATTCATTCTCTAGAAGTGCTGACAAGAGTGCTTCTCTGGCAAGTATATTACACATGAATAGATCTCTTTCTGTATCAATACATTCTTCAATTTTTTCTTCTTCAATGATAGTCTTCTCATTCTTTGTAATCAACCAATATCCTGGTCCTAGACATAGAAAATGTGTCTTCATCTTTTCTTTCCAGTTGTCATAGTTTACTCCATCAAATTTAGGGGTTTCTTTCCTAAAATGAGTCGCCATAGATCTCCTTAAGTTGTTAAACGTTTCCTTCAAGGACCTGATGCTATGATACCAATTGTTAGAAAGTAAAGTCCACCAAGATAACTGAGAGGGGGGGGTGAATCACTTATCAAATAAATAAATTTTTTATCACCATTAAAAGATTTCAACCATGTAATTAATGTAAGCAACAACCATGTAAAGATATACATGCACAATGACACAATAACATAAGATATGTTAATTAGGGAACCTCTTGATCAAAGAGTAAACCCCAGTGGGAATGATGCCCACAAAATGATGTACTAATATGAAAATTCCTTGTGAGAGGATGGACTTTGTTAGGAGTCTTATGAAATACATTCAGTACATATGAGTCCCTGTTAGGAGACTTTGAATCCCTATTAAAAGATTCTAACCTAGTTAAGAGTTGTGAAGACAGAAGGACCCACTGTCCAAACAACTTCAAGGGAAAGATCACTAAACACACTGTTCAACTGATCTCTATATTACTCAACATAATAATACCAAATAATTACTAATCTCAAAAACTTATCTTTGCTCCTTTGATTGTCCCAAACCGCACCAATTGCTTCACCAGGTCTCAATACCAGATCTATGTAATTCACATATCCTCTTACAATTCTTTCTTTTTCACATATCACACATATTAAAATTAAGAAAAAAATCCTTCCTTTATACCACACTCAAGTAATTACAAATGAGTCAACTTACAAGGCTTAACCAATTAAAAAATATAAGCCTTTACACGTTACATAATATTTTCACAATTACATAAGATTGTCGGCTTATTAATAGAATAAATCTTCACACGTGATACCTTTGACCACATTGTCTCATCTAGGTCACCACAAAAGAGTCTTCATCAACTGTACAACTTTGCATGCCTAGATTCTATCGTGATTAGGAGATATCATCCAGTTACCACAAACCACTTCTCAGGAACTCTACCTGAATACTGCTTCCATTGAATTACACATATCTATCATGAATAATTAAATTTTCATATGCACTCTTTAAAATGATCTCAAGACACGATATATAGTAATTCCTCAACTCTACATAGCTTCATCTACAATACTCCACGTGCGCTAATTCAAACACTGGTTGCTTCTCTGCTAATCTCCAGTAGATCACTGTGTTGACAGCAATGTCAATCACTGTCATGAATGCAATTGCAACTACTATAGAATGGCTTTGAATACTCCCCCATAGGATATATTTAGCATTCATTCCTAACAGAATCATTATTTCAATATCTACAGTCCTTGGCTAGGTGACTGACTCTGTGACAATGGAAACAATTCATTCCAGTGTTTCTCCATGATTTCCTATTGTTCATACCATGCATCATGAAGAAGTTAGAAACAATTTGAGAAAATATTCCACATGAAGTACAAGTGATTCTTGTATTCTAATCCCATGCTATAGTAGGACCTTGTTGGTTGTTTTCAACATTCTGTCAGTTAGGGATGCATTTCTCAATTTTCCTCAGTGACCTACATTCTCCAAATTTATGACCATATCTCTTGCAGTTGTTACAATAACTTTCAAACCTTGTCTTCCTCAGGCTACTAGAAATTCTTTCTCTATATTCAAAATTTATTGTAGTTGTAATAGTGACCTTTAAACTCAAGAGTATTCAATGAATTGCCCCTTTTTCTCCTATAGACATTTTTTGTGTGTCCTAGTTTCCCACAATGATAACATGTAGGCCTCTTTGACTTTGGTGGATTAGTAACATTATCTTAGTTGGTTTCTTGTTTGGAGGAGTCACCCTTCTCGGTGGTATAGTTTGCATTGTAACTGAGTCCAAAAGTGTCTTTTGGTTGTCTTTGATTTCTCTACTATTCATCCATAATCTTCAATGCTTCTTCATTTCTTTTCAGGACTTCATTAGCATCTATTTCATATTTTAGATCATTCTTCAAGTGTTCATTCTCAAATCTCAATTTTGTAATTTCTCCAACTTTCTTTGCAACATCTTGATTTGGATTAACTATTTGGTCTGTCATGGTGTAGTAAACTTGTGTCATCCTTAGTATTTCCCTATCTTTCTCATCTAGTCTTGTATTCATCTCCCTTCTCTCTTCTTCAGCAATCCTTTTGTCATCTTCCATTTTTCCCTTTCATTCCAAGATTTCACACATCCTTACCAAATGTGCTTCCTATTCCCTTTTCAATATTTTCACCTGATCAACAAGCATCTTGTTCTTTTTGGATAGTTCTAATATGATGGCATTAGATTCATTAGACATTCTTCCCTCTGACTGTTCTTCAAGCTCTTCAATTTGATCTTGAGTATCTTTCATTTGTTGTGCCAACTCCTTCCTTTTTTTGAGAGAATTCTTTAGTTTCTTGCTTAATTCTTCAATCTTCTTGTTAGCCATTTTGAGTTCCATTTCCATGTTCTCAATCAACCTTTCATACTTGTATATTTCCATCTTTCCATATCTTTTCTCTCAAGTGATTAAACTTTCTCAATAAGAGACTAAGCTCTGATACCAATTGTTGGATTAGGTGTGGAAAGATAATTACTGAGAGGGGAGGGGTGAATCAGTACTATAAAACACTTTTAATCTATTTGAACTTTCTTCACAATCATTTACTGATTCTTTTTTATTTGCATGCATCACATGTAACATATAAAACATTCAACAAATAACTCATAACACAAATATTTTGGTATCACATAAATCCTTGTTAGAGGATAAAAACTATGGTGGAGATGACACCCACAAGAATTAACTACTGAAGTATAAATTTTTCTCAATTAGAGCTACAATGATAGATATTTATGATAGCTTACCCTATTGAGAGTATTAACCTGGTTAAGAGTCTTCAGACTATTAAGTCTACCTTGTTAAAGGATTTTATAATTCTAATCTAAGAACTACACCTAGTTAAAGGATTTACAAATAGGATATGCTAGGATCTGCTCGATTAAGAGACTTTATAATCCTAATTAATCATTAATCAAGAAAACTAAATATTTTTGTCAAATGTGCATCATGCATATGCTATTCAGACTCTTTATGCTCTATAGTTCATTACCTCATACTATATACCTTTCACACTAACAATTCAGTACTCAATAGATCTCAATCTTTATATGTTCTTCACTGCTCTATTACTCAGTAGCTTCATTTCTTATCACATTCTCAATAATTTACTTCACATGTGAAATGTCCTCTTGCATTCATATCACCATAGCCACACACTCTCTAATCTTTACTTCTCTGGTCTATTTATATAATTTTTGAAGTGGTGCTAGAAGTTATAGAATCTTCTCATCAAGTGGTGCTAGTATTGGTTACCCTTCCAATGTATATTTCATCCTTTATTATCATTGGTGGATCTCACCTTGTAATCACATTTAATCATAATATTTCAATCTCCAATGTTAGGTTATATGATCTCGTCGATATTAGTAAAACATTTTCTATTCGGTGTCCAAATTCAATGTACTTAAAATTCTTCCGGTGTCGGCTTGTTATGCTTGGTAACATGTTTTCCTTAACTCAGTATTTGTCTTCTCTTCTCATTTCGGTGCTTGATACAACTTGGTTCTCAGTGCTCGGTGTCTTTTCTCACTTCTTCTTTACCAAAATTCCCTATCTTCTATTTCCTTTATCGAATGAATTTCTCTACCTTACCAACTTGTCTTTTCTTCATTACCAAATGACTTTGACAAACAATATAACTTCTTCATAACTAATGACAACAAAATCAACTCTTAGGAGTATCATACATCAATCCTCTTTGTGGTAAGATTAACAGCTTGAGAAAAAGATCCAATGATGAAGAAGGAGGGTCCTAAGTTCACAAGAGATAACTACACAATATTGAGTGGTTGAATGAAGATCTATCTAAAAGGTATGGGGCCATAATTCTTAAATCATGTTGTGACCAAATATGTTGTTCCTATTGGGACTCTTATTTTAGATCAATTGAAGGAGTAGCAAGAGAATATGCAAGCATTGGAGGATATAGTAAGTACTTTATCTAACACTAAATATATTTATGTACATGGTTTAGATACTTCTCATGAGGTCTGGGAAAAGCTTTAACTAATCTATGGTGGAGACAAGAATGTGCAAAAGCCAGGGTAGATAGTTTGAAGGGAAAATGTGATGACATGAAAATGGTTGAAGGACAAAACATTGATCAATATAGTTAAAGGATAAAAGAATCTATAGATTCTATCAAGAGTATTGGTAGTACCATTAAAAAATAAAATGTGGTAAGTAAAATTTTGAGGACTTTTCTACCTACTTATGCCATTAGATTTTCTATAATCACGAGTTGAGAACAATTGATAATGTCTCTATTGATGGTTTAATTGGTAAGCTTACTAATTTTGAGTTGATAAAATTTGATAATAGTATTCCTAGAGTTAAAGAATATTTTAAGGCCTAACATCAGAGAAGAAAGGAAATAGATAAGTATTGAATCTACCTACATGCCAAGTTATTTTATGGAATTTGAATCTATCTTGGATGAAGAGAAGAAGAAAGAGGAACTTGAAGTATTACTTGCAAGAAGACTATTTTGAGTTACTGGTAAGAACCAATGCAAGCTACCTTTGAAGTGTTTCTCATGAAATAAGATTGAACATATTATTTCTAGGTGTCATAATGGTGAACAAAAAGATAAGATCAAATGATTCAAAAAAAATTGAAAGAAACAATGCTATGTTGTAGTAGATGAAGGTGTGACTGATGAAGAATCTGAAGATAATGAAGAATATATATTTTTTTGTAGTAAAAGAGGATGTTGCAGAAGGAAAAAAGACCTTACTCTCTCATATAGATCAAGCCAACAAGTGGCTCATTAATAGTAGATGCTCTCATCACATGATCAGTGATAGAAGTAAGTTCCTCAATTTTTAAGAATTTGATGGTGGTGTGGTCATGTTTGGTAACAATACACCCTGCTTGGTAAAAGGAAAAGGTACAATTTATTTAAATGGAAAAATAAATGTTGATGATGTTTACTTTTTAGAAGGTCTAACACATAATTTATTGAGTGTGGGTCAGTTAAATGACAAAGGTTATCTCCTAGAAATCAAAGGATGTGTACGCATGATACTTGGAATCTCAAGAGATCATATTGCTATTGGTAGGCAAACTAGAGGTAATTTATTCCATCTAAATACTACTATAAATCATTTCTTGGTTGCTAGAGTTTAGGATAGTTGGTTGTGGCATAAAAGGTTTTGTCATGTGAACTTTGATAGTCTTGTCAAAGTTCGTAAGTTGAATGCAATTAGGGTATTGCCACAATTAGCTAAGATAGACAACATGATGTGTAGGGAATGTCAGTTGGGTAAGTTAACTAATTCTACTTTTAGTAACCTACTTTCAGTAGAAAGTATTTTCAATTAAAAATATATTGGATTTAATGAATATTTATTTGTGTGGTCCTATGAGGACTAGAAGTTATCATGGTGATAAATATTTCATATTTTTTATTGATGATTACTCAAGGATGATGTGGGTGAATTTCTTGAAGGATAAGTTTGAATATTTATCCAAGTTCAAAGCTTTCAAAGCACTTATTGAGAAATAAATAGGAAAAATCTTGAAGTTCTTAAGGTTATATAGAGGAGGAGAGTTTACTTCATCAGAGTTTGTTCAATACTAAGAGGAGAATGGAATCAAAAGGAAGATGTCTGCACCTACAACTCCACAATAGAATGGAATTTTAGAAAGGAGGAACAAAACAATAGTTGATGCTACCAAAACAATGATGATTCAAGGTGATGTACCTAATTCATATTAGAGAGAAGACATTAGCACTTCATTCTACACATTGAATTAGGTACAAGTGAAGAAAGGAATTGATAAGACACCTTATGAATTATGGTATGGTCATTCACCTAGTATTAAACATTTCAAAAAAATTGGTAGCATATGTTTTATCAAGAGAGATGATTTCTCTAGAAATTTTGATCCAAAGAGTGATGAAGGTATTTTCTTAGAATAATCTACAAATATAAAGGCCTATAAGTGTTTCAATAAAATGACTAACAAGATGGTTGAAATTTAAAATGTGAAGGTCGATGAATATCGAAAGAAATCTGATGAAACGAGAAAGCAAGAACTGTGCAAAATGATCAAGAGTTTGTGTATAGGCAACTGCAAGAGAAAGAAACTATTGAACATAACAAAAAGGAAGAAGTGGTTCAACCGGTGGAACAAGATGAAGATGCACCTAGACTTGAACCTATTATTCCAAGGTATGTGAAGTTGAATCACTTTGATGATCAGATCATTGGTGATAAAGATGTTGGAGTGTGGACTAGAAGGAATATTAGAAAAAATACATGTTTGATTTCAAAGATTGAGCCTAAGACTGTGCAATGAAGCATTGCAAAATGATGATTGGATAAAATCCATGGAAGAGGAACTTGATCAAATACAGAAGAATTATACATGGACACTTGTTCCTATACCAATATACAAGAATGTAATTGGTACAAAGTAGGTTTTTAGGAACAAACTGAATGAAGATGGAGAAGTGGTTTGTATTAAGGAAAGACTTGTGTGTAAGGTTTATGCACAAGATGAAGGACTAGACTATGGAGAGATATTTTATCCTATGGAAAGACTTTAAGGGGTAAGATATTTACTTTCTTATGCTACCTATAAGAAGTTTAATTTTTTTCATATGGATGTCAAATATACTTTTCTCAATGGGATTCTTGAAGAAGAGGTTTACATAGAGAAACTAGATGGATTTTCATTAACAAAGGATAAGGATGTGGCATACAAGTTGCAAAATGAGCTATATGGAATGAAACAAGCACCTAGAGCATGGTATGAAAGATTACACTCTTATCTCATCAAGATTGATTTTATAAGAACAAGTGAAAAAAATAATGTGTACTTGAAGGTTGAAGGTAATCATATACTTTTAGCTTAAGTGTTTACAAATGACATAATTTTTAGAGGAAATGATGAGATGATCTTGGCATTTGTAGAAGATGAAGAAAGAGTTTGAGATGTCAATGATAGGATAAATTAGGTTCTTTATTGGATTGCATATTTCACAACTAAAGGATGGTATCTATATCAATCATTCCAAGTACATAAATGAAGTACTAAAAATATCTGGAGTTGAAGACTCCAAGCTAGTTGGAACCCCCATGGTAACAGGATGAAAATTGTCCAAGGATGATGACTCAACTATAGTGGATGCAACTCGATACAGACCCATGATTGGTAAGTTGCATTATGTTGTTCATATCATATCAAACATTGCACAAGAAGTTGGGATAGTAGCCATATTTCAAGATAATCCTAAGGAATCTCACATGGTAGAAGTGAAGAGGATATTCAAGTACTTGAAAGGGACAAAAGACTATGGTCTTTGGTATTATCACAAAGGTGATTTATCTTTGAGTGTTTTTAATTATGTAGATTGGGGAGGAAACACTAATGACAAAAAAAGTACAAGTGGAGGAGTATTTTGTTGGAAACTATAATTGAAACAATTGTTATATTGTCATTTATGTCAAACCTTAACTGGTAAGACAATTTCTATCTAGTAGAGTACCATATCTTTTGATTGATGAAGAGGATTTGAAAAAAGGAGATAACAAGAGGACCTAAGGAAAGGTTGAGTTATGTGATACTTCAATGGGTACTTGATTAGTTGGCACATTGAAAAGGTAATGTATTTTTTTATCTTTAACACTAAGTAAAGAAGTCAATAGACTTGAAGCATAGGCTTAACCGAGCAAAAGAGAGGAAATTTAGTTTAAGCCCAATGATGCTAGTGTTGATCAAGCACCAGTATAAGCCGAGAAAATGTAGTGTCGACCGAGCATCAATAATTATCGAGTAATAGAAAATTAATTGAGTGAAGATAGTGCTTTCTGAGAAGAAAGTTTTTAGTGATGACTGAGATATCCAGTGATGACCGAGTAGATGAACATAGTATTGAATGAGTGTCATTAATTTATAGTTTGTGAAGAAATTGAGAATCCCAACCAACATAGTTGAATTATTAGGATACATAAAATGTGTTGACACTATTAATGAATGATATGGAGCATTTAATGCATGGTAAACCATTTTATTATGGATTCAAGGAGAAGTTTGGAGAATTATCTAGAAGGAAAAGGAGGAGAACAAAATGATGGAAGGATTCGACAAATCTGACCTAAACCTAAGATCTGCGGAAGAGATTAAGTGGTAAAAGATTAATCTACCTGATCAAGGAGGTATAAGGATGACCTAATTATGAGGTTATGAAGAGTTTGGAAAGAGGTTGATGTTATTGATTGATGAACCTAAGCAGAAGGCTAAGAAAATTTGTGAAGAGATGAATAGAGTTGAGGTGATTGCTTGAAGAGATTTTCAAGCAGATCAGAGATGTAGATGGTAGTGAAGGTCAGTTAGTAAATCAACATATGAGCTTATTGGATCTGTATTTGTAAAGTGAGTTGTATATTTTAGATCATAACCTACTGTTACTTTCTAACTATTGTATCAGTCAAAATCCTTTAATTAAGGTTGACCTAATAGTCATTTTGTAAACCCTTTAATCAAGGTGACATTCTAATGGAATGTTCTTAAGACCTTTAACTAGGCCACTCTTAATAGGGTGATTAAATCCTTTAACAGGGTCACACCTAATAGTGTGTATTGTAAACCTTTAACAGGGTTAGCTTCTCACAGAGCTCACTTCAGAAGAGTGAAAATTAATAGCATGTTACTGGTGGTTTTTCCCAAATTGGGTTTCTACATTAAAACCTGGTGTTATACTTGTGTGAATATTATTTGATGTGAATGTTGTTGAAAGTTTTATATTCTACAAGTTGATTACTTTTGGACAGTGGACTGCAAGTTTTATATTGCGGATATATTCTATAGAGACCAAGAAAATTGATGATTAGATCAAAGTTTGTTGAAGAGTTTAAAAGTTCTATCTCTTTGATACCTTCTAGAGTTAATGGGAGACTTAGAGATGTCTTTAGATGCTATATATATGACTGGAGTGGCTAGAAATAAGTATGCAGGGAGTTATGATCGATTAAAGAGTAGTAGGGAAGACAGAAGAACAAACAGTGAAAAATAGTGAATGATTTTATTATTCTATCAGATTAGTATGGATTCAAGTGTTTCAATCATGGTATGATTATCTTGACTAGGACATGTTATTGATACTACAATTTCAAGTTGAGTGGAGTACTTGAAGTCATATTTTCAATAGATAAAAGATCATTTTGTATAAGATAGAAAAATGTTTGAACATGTTTGAATAGTTGGTGTTAGATCAGTAAGAGGTGATGATTTGATTGGTTGCAATGGACTTTTTTTGGATCCAGGTGTCAATGTGACATGGCATGACAAATGTGTAATGGTTATTTTCTATTTCTATGTTTTAGGTGATTGGATTTAATCAAGTGCTGGAAGTGTATTGAAGATGTAAAAAAGTTTGATTGTTCTTGATCCAAATCAATGTGCGAGAAATCATGTGGCTGATCTAAATTTGTAATAAAATGTTCTAGATTGATAATATGTTTTAGTGATGCAAAAGCATCCTTGGGAAGTTAGCAATGCTGCATGTTGGAGTGTTTTGATCTTAGTGTTGCTAGGCTGCATTTTTTACCGAGGGGCTCAGTCGCTGAAGGAAATCGACAAAACTTCTGGTGCTCAGAAAAAATTATGCTTGATGATGCTTGTGGAGCTTAGTTGACATGTTTTATGGGCAATGCCTGGCTTGCTCGGTAGTTTTGCTAACATTGGGTAGTTTGGCTTGCCGACTAGAGTTCTTGTGGATTTGATGGGTTGTCTTGATGCATTAATGTATGTAGCATGTGTTTCATTCTCCTATGTAGATTTGGAGGTTGACATGAAGAATTAATTATTTGTAAGGCTATTTGAGAGCTGACTGATGTTGCATTTAATATTAGTTTTTTTTTAGAAGATGACTAAGTTTAGGATTTATTTCTTTCTTCTAGCCAACTTGTGGCTAAAGTAGTATAAAATCATTGGTTAGGTGGTTGTTGAGGTAGTGAACCAGAGTCATTCTAGTTAGGAATATGAAGGAGGAATTTGGTGAGTAGAGCTAGTGGCTGAGGATTAGGAACAAGGACATCTCTTAGTGGCGTGTGATCACAAGTTTGGATTTTGTTGGATGTTTCTACCAGACTGATGTATTGTTTCAGCTCTAGCTAGCTAGGGTTAGAGTTTGAATTTTATCTTGAGGGATCTTACAGAACTGTTACTTGCTTTATAATTTTTCATAACCAGGAAGGCCTTACAGCTTGACACATTGCATGTAATTAGTTATTTTATGAATAAGAGTTTAGATTGTTATGAGATATTTATTTTTTGTTGTAGTTCCATCATGTGCTTGTTTAGTTGGGGGCTTGGACATATCATTTGGGGATTCTCTTGGCCTTGCACTGTGTCAGGTGGTATCAAAACTGGAGTTCCTAAGCATGTGGATAGATCACCAAAAGTAAGGTAATTTGTACCAAGACCTTGGGTGGAGTTGATCTGGTGGTGATTTATTTCCTTGGGTTTATGAAGATCTTGGAAGATGCCTATGAGAACATTGGACCCTAGGGTGATTGCAGATCTCTCTGATGTTGTAGAGACAAGGATTATAGAGAAGGTTAAAGAATATTTTAGATCTAAGATGGAATTGATGAAGAATGACACAATCACTGAGATTATGAGGGCTATTATTGGTATGCCAAGGAATCTTGGTACTAATGATGGCTATGAGGAAGCTACTGATGAATTTGAGGCTATTGGATCTAGTGGAGAAATAAAACCCATCAGAGGGACAAATCTGGTGAAGACAGAACTAGTCTGTTACAGAGATCTAGAGCTTGATTAAGTGCTAGTTACCAAATGGAAGTTTCTAACTTTTTTGGTACTTTGAAACCTGAGACTTGATTGATTGGATTGGTGATTTAGAAGACTTCTTTGAGCTTGAAGAAATTGAAGATCCTCTTAGAGTGAGGTTGGCACAATCAAATTTGAAAGGACATGCTAATCTTCGATGGAAAGAATTGCAGAGAGAAAGAGAAGAAGAAGGTGAAATGAAGATCAATCAGTGGAGGTCGATGGTGGCTAAGTTCATACCTGTCAACTATGAACTTGATTTGTTTAAGAAGTTGCAGAATCTGAAACTAAAAGAATTGACTGTTGAAGACTATACCGAGGAGTTCTATAAGTTAACTATTTGGTCTAGACATTGAGAAATCAGTAAGGAAAAGGTAGCTCATTATGTGAATGGCTTGAGATTCAAAATTTAGGATGAGATTGGTATGCTAAAGATTGATTTGGTTGAGGATTCTTATTAGTATATCTTGAAGGCAGAAGATAAGTTGAAGAGGAGACAACATTGTAATTCCCAAGGGAAGGAGAAATAGGATCACTCACTCAAGGATAAGCTGACTACTAAAGATGAACCTATTAGCATGAATTATAATGGTATTCCTATGGAGGAGTATCACATTAATGATAGAGGCATGCTACATTGGTTGTGTGTTGTATTCATGACAAAGTTTATCATTGATGGAAATATATGCTATTGATTTTTTGTTCAGGAGCCTGTGGAAGAGGTTGCAGAGAATTGTACAAACATAGTATGAAGAATCAACATGTTTTCACTTAGAGGAAGACTCCCAATGATGTCTTGGTTCACCATCTATGATCGCACATTCTTATGAGTTGATTTGATAGAGTTACAACTGTATTACTGATGATTAGTTTTCATAACACAAAAACTATATTTTTAGAGAGTTGATTGCAAAAATTTATGGATGGTACTCATGGTTGTTTGAGTTACAATATGTGAACATAGGTTCATGTAGAACACTAGCTTGAAAACTTATTGCGATCATATGGCATCATGGTCATACAGGTGACATCAGTTATGGTGTATGCATTGGTGAAGACCTATTTGGAAGCCGACTTGGAACATGTTTCAAGTAATATGATATGCGAGCTTAATCAACAGATCTAAATGAAACTACTATGTTGTAAAATTATAAGAGATGTGGTGCATCTTTGCATGGGTCCATTTTTATTTTGTAAATAGGAATTATCCTATGAAGGCTGACTTGGATATAATTGTTGTAACCTATATTTAAGGATTGAAATTCCTTGGAATATAGTGTGGTACTGCATATGCAAGATGCAAAGATGAATGAAAGCTTTAGGATGTATTAGATACTATTTGAAGAATAGTAGTTGTGCACTTGGGCACAAGGTGCATCTTGCTTGGTAGTCATCAAAGACTGGAAGCAGTTTCAGGATAGAAATATCTCAGACTTGAAGTTGCAAGGTTTGGAGAACCTGAGGGTGGCTTTTAACTCTCAAATATCTTGATCAGGTTGATGCATTATACACCCCTAATAGGGTAATTTCCTTTAATAGGGATGGAATCCTAACAGGGTCAATTCCTTTATTGGGATCACATTGTAAAAGACTCCTAACATGGTCTATCCTTTAACTAGGACCTACCTATAGTAATACTCAGCTCCTAAAAAGGTTAGAACTCTTAATAGGGTTATTATACCTATAGTGCAGATAATTATGGGTACCATCCCCACCGAGCTTTTTCCCTTAACAAGGTTTTCCCCAAGAATAAATATTGGTGTTCATGTGTATGTGTGTTATTGATGCATTCACTTTTTTAGTTCAATATTTTCTTTTAGAAAAAAATTTGGAGTTAAAGTTAAAGTATTCTATATTGGCATCAACTAATTCACCCCCACCCCTCTTAGTTGATTGGAACACTATTATTCTAACAATTGGTATCAGAGCTTTTGGTCCTCAATAAAGAAGCCTAAAAGCTTGAGGTAAAGATCATGATGGCCTTATTCAAAAAAAAAGAGTCCTAAGTTTGATGAAGAAAATTTTGACACATGGAAGGAGAAGATGAAGAACCATCTGATGTGTATGGGGTTAGAATATTGGCTCATTACCTAGAAATATGTACCTATCATAGGAGAGGAAGATCTTGAAACACTTTCTACTACTAAAGAAGAAAGGAAAATTTTTGTATCCAATATTGTTGCAAAGGAACCCTTGGTTAATGCACTATTTGATGGAGAGTTCACAAAGGTTAGAGATATTACAAGGGAAAGTGATATCTAGAAAAGACTAATTGCACTCTATGAAGGAGATGAATACACTAAGAGAGAAAAGTTGTAGAATTGGAAAACAAAGATGGAGACAATGCTAATGAAGGATGATAAAACAATAATGATGTATGTTCAGAGAGTATCTGAATGTGTGATTGGAATTAAAAACAATGGAGGTAATTATACAGAAGATGAAGTCATAGAAAATATCTTGAGGTATGTGACTCCTTCCTACAAACCCAAAGTTTTGGATTTGGAAGAGACCATTCCACAAAATAAAGATTTCACCAGAGAAATGTTAGTAGATAAACTAACTACCTTTGAGACCCCGGAGCTAAACGATACACTACCTAAGGTGCAGACAATATTTAAAGCAACTACACATAGAAATGGATATGTTGAAGCTGGATCTTGAAGAGTAATCAAGAACCAAAAAGATCTTGGAGAATATGTTTAAGAATGGGAAGAGATTCAAAGAATAGACAATTCGGTGGATGAGAAGATCATGGCCCTAATCACCATGAGAGAAATGAAAGGCAAAGGTAAGTTTGAAAAAAACTACCTTTTAAATGTTTTAATTGCAATAAGGTTGGTCATTTTACATTTAGATGTCCAACTAGAGTACCTAAGCATAGGCCTAAATATGGTAAATACAAGAATTATAAGTAATGCTACTATGCTAGTGATGGATCTAAAGATTTAGATGATGAATTCAATGATGTATTGGGTTTTGTTTCTATCAAAGAAGAGGATCCTATCTATGAAGAATTAGCCTTAGTTTCTCATGTTGATAGGAAAACTAATTGGATAATTGATAGTGGATTTTCACATCATATGATTGTTGATAAAGATAGATTCATTCAACTAAGGAATTTTGATGGTGGTGTTGTAAGATTTGGTGACAATACCCCTAGAATGATTGTTGGTAAAGGATCAATTACTTTGGATGGAAAAACTAATACTAATGATGTACTATTTGGGGATGGCTTAAAACATAACTTGTTTAAGTGTTGGACAACTTGTAGATAAGGGCTATCATCTATAATTCAAGGATGGTCATTTCTCTATTAGAGGAGCTAATGGAGAACTGATCGCATCTTGTACTAAGACCAAAGGTAACATATTTCAGCTAAAATCTACAGAGGTCAGTTGTTGCAAAAATTGATGATAGTTGGTTGTGGCATAGAAGGTTTTTTCATATCGACTTTGATAAGATGGTAAAAGAATCTAATAATAATGCTATCAAAGATCTACCTAAGATTGTGAAACCAACCAACACTACATGCAGAGAATGTGTCTTGGGAAAGAAGACAAGAAGCAGCTTTACAAGCAAATGATACTCAGAAAATGGAAAGTTGTAACTAATTCATACAGGTCTATGTGGACCTACTCAAACTAGGTCATACTTTGGAGATAGGTACTTTATTATATTCACTAATGACTACTCTAGAATGATGTGGGTTGGATTTCTTAGGGAAAAATCAAAAGCATTTGAAACTTTCAAGTTCTATAAGGTAAAAGTTGAGAATGAGACAGGTTTAAAGATAAAATGTTTAAGATTAGACAGAGGTGGAGAATTCAATTCACATGAATTCAATACCTTTTGTGATGAACATGGTATTGTGAAGCAAACTTTAGCACCTAGGACACCATAGAAAAATGGTGTTGCTGAAAGAAGTAGAATATTTTTTGATGTTGCAAGAACAATGTTGATAGAAGGAAAGGTCTCACATATGCATTGGAGAGAAGCATTCAATACAACTATATATACAATGAATAGAGTAAAAATTAGATAAGGTACATGCAAGACACCATTTGAGTTATGGTATAGTAAGACACATACTATTAGTTATTTCAAAATTTTTTGAAGTGTTACATCAAGAGAGATGAATGTATAGGAAAATTTGATACTAGAAGTGATGAAGGATTATTCCTTGGATACTCTACTATAAGTAAAGCTTATAGATGTTACAATCTAAGAACTAGGAAGCTGATTGAAAGTGAGAATGTGAGGGTAGATGAAAAGCTTCAAGTTAGAAAAAAATATTGTGGCCCTAACCCCTATGAGATTTCTTTTGAAAACACGAGTACAAATTAGAACAATATGCAAACAATAGAAAGTGAGAATGAAGCATCACAAGATGTTTTGGAAATTGACAATGGCATAATTGTAGAATTAAGGGAAAAAACCACATCAAAATATGTTCTAAGAAATCATCCTAAGGATCATATCATTGGTGACAAAAACAAAGGAACTAGAACAAGATTGAAAAATAGAGAAGAAAGGTCACAATCTACAAATGCCATCTGCTTGATTTCTCAAGTAGAACCATGGTCCATAGAGGAGGCATACAAAGATGAATCATGAATCAATGCCATGAAGGAAGAACTAGAGCAGATTCAAAAAAATAACACTTGGAATTTGGTTCCAAGGCTTAAAGACAAAAATGTGATTGGCACCAAGTGGGTATATAGAAACAAGATGAATGAAGAAGGTATTGTTGTTAGAAACAAAGCAAGATTGGTATGTAAAGGATATTCACAGCAAGAAGGAATTGATTTTGAAGAAACCTTTGCACCTATTGCTATAATTAAGGTAGTCAAATTATTCCTAACTTATGCTACTCATAAGAATTTCAAAGTATATCAGATGGATGTGAAATTGACTTTTCTTAATGGAGAATTGGAAGAGGAAGTATACATTGAGCAACCTAATGGATTTCCTTTATTAGGGAATGAAGATCTAGTTTTCATATTGAAGAAGGCTCTGTATGAATTGAAACAAGCACCAAGACCTTGGTATGAAAGATTGGATAAGTATCTGATTTAGTTGGGATTCAAGAAGGGCAATGTTGATAGCAATTTGTACCTAAGAATCACTAAAGAAGGTATCTTGATTGTTAAAGTTTTTGTTGATGATATCATATTTGGAGGAAATGATGATATGAGAAACAAGTTTGTAGAAGAGATGAAAAGTGAATTTGGAATGTCTATGATTGGGGAGATAAAATTCTTACTTGGATTGCAAATCAGTCAGAGTAAAGAAGGGATATTCATGCCTTAGACTGAATATCTAAAATAAGTGTTGAAAAAGTTTGGCATGGATGATAGTAAACCTGTCGAAACTCCTATGGTAACTGGAACAAAGTTGTCTTTGGAAGGTGAAGCAAAAAAAGTACCTCAAAAAAGGTATAGATCAATGATTGGAGGTCTTTAGTATTTGACACATACTAGACTTGATATGGCCAATGCTATTGGAATTGCTACAAGATTTCAAGCAGATCCTAAATAATCTCACCTTATGGCAGTCAAAAGGATATTAAGATATCTTAAGGGAACAATTGAGTTTGGTCTATGGTGTGATAGATCATGGGACTTTAAATTTCATGCCTTCACTAATGCTAATTTGGAATGGAATGTAGATGATAGGAAGAGTACTAGTGGAGGAGCATTCTTCATTGGTAAAAGATTGGTTTCTTGGCTTAGCAAGAAGCAGGACTGCATTACTTAGTCTACTATAGAATCAAAGTATGTTGTAGCAGCAATCAATTTTACACAGATCATGTGGATGAAGCAAATATTGAAGGACATTTGAGTATGTATAGAACATTTAGTCACTATCCATTGTGACAATACTAGCAAAGTAAATATGTCAAAGAACCCTGTTATGCATTCAAAGACAAAACATATAGCAATAAAGTATCATTTCTTGAGAGAAAAAGTAGCAGAGAAGGAAGTAAAGTTAGAATATTTGAGTACAAAGGAACAAATAGAATAAATACTCAAAGGAACAAATAGAATAAATTTTCACAAAAACTCTTCCTAAGGATACATTTGAGTATCTAAGAGGTATTCTAGGGGTCATGCCCTAGCCTACCCTTGAGTAATTGATGCAAGAGTTGCATTAGTCCAAAAATATCAGAGCACTATTTCATTCTCTAGACTATATGATTGATGCTTCTCCTATGGGGGAGTATATGTATTTGAGTTGAGTTACTGAGAACTCTTGGAAACACCTTTGACATTGATGTCAATGGGGGAGAGAATAACACTTGAAAAATAGTATGAAATAATCATACTTTGGAATATTTGATAGATGAAGAGGATTTGAAAAGATGTTGATGTAGATAGAGTACAAATATGTTTTGGTATTTAATGAGCTTAGATGTTTTTCATCTATGTTGCCATTAATACTAAAGGGGGAGATTGTTAGCATGAATTTTGATGGTATCCTATGGGAGAGTATCACAATAATGAAAGAGGCATGCTACATTGGTTGTGTGTTGTATTCATGATAGAGTTTGTCATTGATGGCAACATATGCTATTGATTAGTTGTTTAGGAGCCTACATAAGAGGTTGCAGAGAATTGTACAAACATAGTACATAGAATCAGCACATACGCACTTAGAGGAAGACTCCCAATGATTTCTTGGGTCACCATGTGTGATTGCACATTATTATGAGTTGATATGATAGAGTTATGACTGTATTATTGATGACTGGTTTTTAGAAGACATAAATTGTGTTTTCACAGAGTTGATTGCAGAACTTTGTGGATAGCACTCATGGTTTTTTGAGTTATGACATGCGAACATAGGTTCATGTAGAACACTATCTTGAGAACTTATTGTAATCATATGGCTTCATGATCATAGAGGTGATGTCAGCTATGGCATATGCATTGGCCAAGACCTATTTGGAAGCCGACTTGGAACACATTTCAACTGATGTGATATGAGAGCTTAATCAATGAATCTAAAAGATTAATTGATGTATTTACTATGTTGTAACATTGTAAGAGATGTCATGTGCATCTTTGCATGGGTCAATTTATATTTTTTAAATAATAATTATCCTATGAAGGCCGACTTGGATATAATTATTGTAACCTGTATTAAAGGATTGAAATTCCTTGGAAAATAGTATGGTATTTCATATGCAAGATGCAGAGGAAAATACAAGCTTTAGGCTTCATTGGATATTGTTTGAAGAATATTAGTTGTGCACTTGGGCATAATGTGGAGCTTTCCTGGTAGTGGTCAAAGACTGGAAGTAGTTTCAGAACAAAAATATCTGAAACTTGAAGTTGCAAGGTTTGGAGAACCTGAGGGTGGCTTTAACTCTCAAATCTCTTGATCAGGTTGATACATTGTAAACCCCTAGTAGGGTAATTGCCTTTAACAAGGTTGGAATCCTAACAAGATTGATTCCTTTATTGGGATCACATTGTAAAAGACTCCTAATAGGGTATGTCCTTTAACTAGGACCTGCCTATTATAATACTTGACTCCTAATAGGTTTATTATACATATAGTACAGATATTTGTGGGTACCATCCCCACTAGGATTTTTCCCTTAACAGGGTTTTCCTTGAGAACAAATATCGGTGTTCATGTGTATGTGTGTTATTGTTGCATTCACTTTTTCAGTTCAGTGTTTTATTTTAGCAACAAGTTTGAAGTTAAAGTTTAAGTATTCTATATTGGCATCAACTAATTCACCCCCACCTCTCAATTGATTAGAACATTATTATTCTAATAGAACCAAAACTTGTTGAGTCGAGGAAGATTACATGTAAGGTTTCTTTTAAGGTTACTTGTTTTCATTATGGTGAAGGACATAGAGCTTATGAATGTTCCCATAAGGCTAGTGATCGAATAACTATTAAGGTGAATTAGGCTGAAAACTCGATGAATGAACTCGAATAGGAAGGGGAGAATTTGTTGGCTCGATGAGTATTGTTTGTTAAGCATGTGTTGGAACCTTGTCAAAGGAGTAATTTGTTCAGGACTCATTGTAAGTCTGATGGTAAAATCTACAATGTGATTGTGGATGGTGGTAGTATTGATAACCTCGTAGCCAAGGAGATGGTTCAAAAACTTGGTTTGAAAAGAGTGAGACATCCTTGTCCTTATAGGATTGGTTGGTTTCAAGATGTACATGCTTTGGAACTGAGGGAGCAATGTCTTGTTGATTTTCAGATTGGCCAGTATAATGATCAAGTGTTGTGTGATACTGTGGACATGAGTAGTTGTCACATATTGCTCAATATACCTTCGCAATATGATTGTAGGGTTGTGCATGATTGTGTCAAGAATGTGTTGACTGTTCAAAAGGGTGGTAGGAATTTTTCATTGATTCCTTTGCAGAATGAATAACTTTGTAGGAGGTGTATGTGGTTGAATGTGGACCTCTAATCCAACTACACACACAACATAGTCATTACTCATACAATCAAATTATGAAAATGAGTATTGATTACTCAATTCAAAATTCATGGTGAAGTGACCTATTGCCTTCTAATTAATCAGGGTGTTTAATTACTCTCAGATTGGAGACCCAACAACCATAAGACCGAGTTAATACGAAGGGTTTTCAAAGCTAGAAAAGATGAGAAAAAATAAAATTACTCTAGAATGAATTGCAATTTAAACTAAGAATGGAGATGCAATTATACTAAGAGATTGAAAGAAATATGAGATGCAAGTTTAATCTAAATAACTTGAAAGAAATATGAGATTAAACTATGAGCAAGTAAGAAAATTAAACTAATATGAGAATGCAATATTATATTAAAATGAGATTAAGCTAATTGTGTAATTGAAAACTTGAAAATATGAAATAGTTGAGACTAAAAATGACTATAATTTAGTTACTCTCCAAATTGTCTTCCTTTTCGAATGAAGGAGAAGGTTCAATAAATAAACAAACCCAAAAGAGGAATGAAGAGTTTCTTGATTCGAAACGGATGACCCTTCATACCCAATTGAGACAAAAAGGCATGAATTACTTAATTAAAAGAATGTTTATTGCCACATATGGGTGACCTTTCGATTATTTTGAATTATTAATTCAAATAACTGTGTCCATTCAAATAATCAAGCAATTTATTAATTCCTTTTATGGGTATTAGCTAAGGGGGTAGATTTTAATTTAATTTAAAACACTTAGGACTTTAGAATTAAATTAATTTATCATAGGGATTATTTAGCTAATAAAGTCAAAGACTTGGGAATTAATTATAGTGTGAGATTAATGCAAATTAGGGTTTTTGCAATTGACATCAAGTCAAAGTAAAGTCAGGTAGGAGAGAGAAAATTGCCTAGTAAAATAGGACTTTGAAGATGTGAAATTGAAGAAAATGCACCAAAATTGATTGAAATTATTAGGTGCCAATTTTGGGGTATTACATTTTCCCCTCTTTGAATTGATGTGCGAGCAGCACGTTGATTCAAAGAATAGTTTGATGTGATAGATGAGGTTTTAGTATTATCCCCAGAATGGAGCTTAACCCTTGAAAGTCAAGGTTAGGATGCCAAGACACCAAAATAGATCGAATTGTAGAACCACCTCCAAAACAAGGCACAATTCTCCGAAGTCTAAGTTAGATTGCAAAGACAACGGTCTAATGATAAATTGAGAAGAGACCAGAATCAGGGTTAGATTGCCCCAATACCGATTGATCAAATGATGACAAATGCAGATTTAGGACTAGTTTCTAGAATCAGGGTTAGATTGCCCCAATATGAAGCTTAGCCCTCCGAGACCCGAATTAGATTGCCCAAATAACGGTCTAAAAGAGATTTGAGAGCCATCTCCAGAACAAAGCTTGACTCCCTGGAATTAGGGTTAGATTTCCCAAATACCTAAAAGATTTTGAGAACCATCTCTAGAATGAAGCTTGATTCCTGAGGATCTAAGTTAGATTGCTTAGATACCTAAAAGATAGATGACCAAATGCGAGGCACAAAGATGCCCCTAGTGAAGAGATGCCCCAAGCGGTGAGGACTTTGATTTAGATCAGATTGAAATGAGACTGGTTTGACAAGATTCAAATGATGCAATCATCCTACCCCCTTAGGAGGGAAATCGAAAGATGACATATCAAAAGTACGATTGACAACAAGAGGTTGCAGAGCAGAAGTAATTAGACTAAATTTGAGAAGCTGCAGAAGTAAATAGAGTGATTGGGAGGTCTTGTTGACCAAGTTTGACCATGGTTGACCAAATTTGACTAGAGTTGACTTTGATGAAAAGAGAAAAGATCTGGAGAACATGATGAAAAGATGAGGATTTGGCAGAAAAATGATGCCAGAAGGCTGACTGCATAAGTGTCTAATCCAAAAGGATCACAGAGTTTAAAACATGATTTTAAGCTATCTAGAGATGTCAGATTTCAATTTCGATCCTAAAAATAGATTTAGAGCAGTCGATTTAGCCAAGGGTGCAATTTTTGTGCAAAATAGAGCACTTTTGAAAATCAGGTCAAAAGCTATATAAGGCCTGGAGGGGTCACTTTCAATTCATTATTCACTTTATCTTCTTGTGATTTGAGAGCTCTGAGTGAGATGGAAGGAGTCCCCATGCACACACATCAATTTGAGCACTCCCAAAGACACGCCTGGCCACCAGAGTATGACCCACCTATGAGTAGTCGATAATCTACCTTGTATTTCAATTCGTACTACTTTCTAGGTTGATTTAGGATAGATCTAGCATAGTTTAGGACCAAGTTCTTCAAGTCTCACATGAGGAAATAGTTTCCTCGCACCGATCTAGGTCACCCCTCATGCAAAGAAGTGGTTTCCTCGCATGGGTTAGGGTTTGTTCATCCGGGCTCTGTCTGAAGTCTCACGGGAAATGATTCCTTGTGTCGAGTGAACTTTCAACTTCTCACGCAAGAAGAGATCCTGTCTCGCGTGAGGGAATAGTTTCCTCACGCGGGAATCTACCACAATTTTGTGAAATCTTTCCCAAAATTTTCCAAATTCGCATGAAATCAGCCAAGTAGAGCATCGCAAAGTCATGTCTAGGATAGATGCATTGTTGTATTTGTTGTTATTGCTTTGAGAAAACATCATGTTGAGATACTGATCCAATGTCATCACTTGCTTTGCAGGTTGACCTTCCTGATGTCACATTCTAATCACACCACCCCGTGATTATGACACTTGTCCAGAGACTTACAGATGCTGAGGGTGCCCACATTTATGGGCTAGGACTGGGACACTTGCGTGATATACCTGACATTCAGGTAAATCACAGTCTCTTGGGTGCACTTGTAGAGCATTTCCATTCAGAGATGAACACTTTTCACTTGCCGATGGGGGAAATGATGGTGACTCCTAAGGACATCTACTAAATCCTTTAGATACCATTCTACGGTACTTGAGTAGAGTATGAAGTGCAACCATGAGTAGGTACACTGGTGCTAAGAGCCATATTTTGTGATGACTTGGTGATGGACTGAGCCATCTCCTAGGAGGATTTGATTCGCAGATACAGTGGTGCTCACTCATTAGCTATTTTCTAGCTTTCTTTCTAAGTTGTTACCTTGTTCCTGATTGTGGACAACATAGTCTGGAGTGCAGCTGGGGATCCATGTTACAAAGGATGTTGGCCAGACCAGCGGTTAGATTTGGATGGGGCAAGTGCATGCTCGCATAGATGTATGATGAGCTTCATGAGATCACATATCAGAACATGAGGATGATGGTGGTAGGTGTCTTTGTCTTTCATAGTTGGGCTTGGGAGCATCTCCCTATTTGTAGGCCTATTTTCCATGACACATGGTAGCATCTGGAGCCATATATATAGGTACGCATGTTTCATGACTTAGCCATTGCTAGGTAAGATGAAGTAGTGGCAAGGACAAATTAATGACATGGTGTTAATCATCTAGAGGCCATGGATTGCTACAGAGCCATGGGATGATGCTCATTAGGAGCTATCTCATATGTTTGTTTCACGTCCACTGATTGGGGGTAGTGTCACTGCTATTGAGTGCTTCCTTATTACACATGTCTTACGTTAGTTTGGGAGACAGTAGGACATCTCCCATGAGTAGTGCCCCTATGCCCTCTTCATTGATTAGGAGAAGAAGGGGTGGCATCTAAGGTTAGATCTAGGGAGGTGCACCATTAAGGTGAGAGTGCCAACTACCAGATGGGACTATATGGTGGAGGTCACCAATGCAGGGATGATGCCTGCATATCATGACCACTTTTTGGTGTATCCATTCCTGAGGTACATAGATCCCATAGGCATGGGATAGAGAGAATAGTAGCAGCAGCCTACACAGGAGGAGCCCGCACAGCAGTAGCAGCAAGTACTCATACAACAACCTATACAGTAGTAGGCTGCATAGCAGGGACCACAAGAGGGACCTCAGCAGCAGTAGTAGGTACCACTATAGAGGCCTAGGTAGAGGGCATTGAGACCCTAGGTAGGACAAGTGGATATCCCTGCTAGAGCTATGGGGTCAGATACAGGTGTGAGGAGTAGTGGATCACAACAAAGATCCACAAGGTAGAGGACAGAGTAGCAGATGCCTCCAGATGATGATACAGATATGTCGAATATCCCGATTGGAGCACAAACATCATAGCTATAGGAGGCTCTCAGGAAGAGTCAGGAGAGGGTTAGACAGGTACAAAGAGAGAGAGAGAGATGACTATCATACTCGAGTCATCATACAAGAGACCCAAGTAGCTGAGAGGGATAAGGAGATCAGAGAGCTTCAAGATGAGCTAACATGAGCACGACTAGAGACAAGATATGAGGCTACTCAGGAAGCTTATTATTATGCAGCTTATGTCGGGGTGGTTCCAGATTTATTAGAGAAGGTAACTCCCTTTGCTGAGTACGTTGGAGCTCCACAGACACCACCACTATAGGCACCTCCACAAAGACCTATGCCTCCTCCTCAGGCACCAGTACAAGCTCCATCATAGTAGGCTCCTCCACCTCCACCTCCTCCAGGTGGCAGTGGGTCTTGATGTATACATTTGTTGTTGTTATAGCCCATTTTTGGTACTGTGCTCAAGTAGCACCATATTTTGTACATGACATTCATCTGAATGTTATATATATATATATGAGATCAACATTTGATATCATTGCACTTGTCTATATATTGCTTGAGATATTTGATGTTTATGAGATGTTTCCTATATGACATGGATGTATGGATCAGATATGTATGAGATGCACATGTTTTCTTTTTATGATATGAAATGCAATGTGAAATGTTATGATAGATGGTAGATAAATGTATGCAATATATAGTTTATGTATGCATATAATGAATGCAGATGTTTATAGATATGAAATGTATGCATATGGATTTATGATAATGCAATATATGGTATTAATCATCTCGTGCAGGATTGTAGCAATATATGATAGGTACTAATCAAAAATATATGTTCAAAGATCAAAAGTGAGGATCGGACACTTGTGCAGCCAAGAGGAATCCAAGACAAAAAATGAGAACCTTTGATAAATAGAAGGCAATCAAGAAAGCACCAAACATTGTCTCAATGCAAGCCTAGAATGAAAATGCAAGCCTAAGCTAAATGCAACCCTAGGACTT
This sequence comes from Chamaecyparis obtusa, assembly GCA_027943335.1. Classification (NCBI taxonomy): domain Eukaryota; kingdom Viridiplantae; phylum Streptophyta; class Pinopsida; order Cupressales; family Cupressaceae; genus Chamaecyparis; species Chamaecyparis obtusa. The sequence continues at coordinate 2,578,836 of BSBK01001439.1, forward strand.
GGTTGTCGGACTCACCAAATTATCATAGAGCCTTTTAGGTATGAACATTCACAAGATGCCATGCAACCCTCACTGACATTGCAATCATGAGAATATGAATATGACATAAGTCTTAGATTTTTCGGAATGAGGTGTAAGCATTAAGGCACAAGAAGCTAGAATGACCTGAACACCTATTCCTTTTAATTTAGCAAGTTAACATAAGCATTAGAGCACATATGCTAGAATGACCAAAATGTTGCTTGCATCCAGATACACCAGACACACAAGAGTTTCTTCCTTTTGCTAGGTAAAAGATAAGCATTTTGAAGGTGCTCATAGTGACCCTTACGTTCACTTAGCAGGATGAGCATTTACAATTTCACTTGTAGCATAAAGAAGTCACTCTAAACAGACAAGGAGAAGAACCAACCTCACCAAAGTGTCCATATAAAAGGAGTTGAGGTATGCATGGCCATCCAATATGAGATGGAGGCTCTTACAGATAGACACCCCTCTTAAATAGCTTTTTTGGATCATTGGAACTAAACCAGCAAGCAAAAAGCATAGAAAAGATCATGCCCCCAATCTTCGCATTTCTTAGTCAAGAAAGATGTCTTAGATTCGCTCGAAGGGAAATGATAAAGAAAAAAAACAAACAAGCACCCAAAGGAAAAGCTCAGCATGCTTCAAAGGAACATAAATTTAGTTTTAGTTTCGATTTACATTTGTGTTCAAGTGGATTGAAGTTGAATCGGAAAGATGATGTTCGGAGTCTCGATGGGATAGCGACAGTAGGCAAATACAATGAGAACCATTGGTGACCATCATGAGAAATGAAGTCTCAAGAAGATATCAGGGAGCTAAATGAAGTATCGGTAGATAGACGCAGCGAGAAATGCTGGTGACTAATGTAAGGAAGAGATCTTGAAAGAGAGAGGTTGAACGCAAGCTAGGTATCAGCAGGCATGCATAGTGGGAACCACTGGTGATTGATACATGAGAGATCCTCAAGGAGAGAAATCTCATAAGTAGCTAGGCATCAGTAGACAGACAGTGAGAACTACTGGTGACTGATGCACAAGAGAGTCTTTGAAAGTGATAGGACAATGCCCCCTAGACAAGGCAGGTGCCCCCAAGTGTGAACCAGTTCCAATTTATGAAGAGTCAAGGAAAATCTCAAAGATAACTGAAAGCAAGTGCATGAGCTAGCAAACTAAAGCAGGAGAGCAAGAGCCAAATGGTGCTAAGATGAGGTATAGCTTCAGGAAACAAGAGGTGCCTGTTTACCAGGTTTTCACCATCTTGGCAGAGATTCTATTTTTGCTACCATGATGCTTGTTTACCAGGTTTTCATCAATGGCACATCTTTCTCTTTTTCAATTTTTTTTGTACTTTTCTCTTTTTTGATTTTTTTGTATTTTGAATATTTCATTTTTTTTGTATTTTTTGATCTTTTGATTTTTTTGTATTTTTTCAAATTTTCTATTTTTTTTTATTATTATTATCAAGGCACCTGTTTACCAGGTTTTCACCAAGATAATAGATACATCAAAGTTCCTGTTTACCAGGTTTTCACTAAGATGATCATTTTTTCAAGACATTTTGCAATTTTTAGGATTTTTGCCAATATATCATTTTTAGGATTTTTTCAGGACCAATAAGTATGTACATGAGCACACAAAGAATGCCTCAGCTACAGAATTTCTTCAAGTGAAGAGTGTTGATAGGCTCTTTGAGCTATTATCCTTCAGTGGTGGAGAGTCGATAAGTACCGGACCCAAATGTTGTAGTAATGACATACGAACCAAGCCAGTTTGGTTCAAATTTCCCTTTCTGGACCCGCTGCTACTAATTCTTGGGGTTCTCTCTCAGGACGAGATCACCCACTTGGAATTCTCTTTGTTTGACTTTCTTATTGTAGGATTTAGACATCCTCTTTTGGTATTCTCTTAGATGATCAAACACCACCTTCCCATGTTCATCAAGTAACTCAAGCTCTTGAAGCTAGGATATTCTATTTTCTTCATCAGTGATGAGGCCCCTCAGAGAGATTCGCAATGTTGGAATCTTGACCTCAATAGGAAATACTGCATCTGCTCCATAAACCAAGGTAAAGGGCATGGCCCCCGTTGGTGTTTGAATACTTGTTCTATAGGCCCACAAAGCCAAATTAATCTAGAGATGCCAATCTCTACCAAATTTATGAATTGTTTTGTGTAAGATTTTGAGAATTGTCTTATTAGAAGCTTCTGCTTGTCCATTACCCTGAGGATAATAGATAGATGACCAATGCTGAATGATTCTAAATTTGGTGCATAACTCTCTCAAGTCCTTATTCTTGAATTGTCCCCCATTATCAATGATAATGGATGAGGGTACACCATATCTATAAATGATATAGTTTAGTATAAACATACCCACAGACTTGCCATCAGCTATAGCTAGAGGCACTACCTCAACCCACTTGGTAAAATAGTCAGTAGTTGTGATGATAAACTTATTTCCTCTTGAAGAAGAAGGATGTATCTGACCACCAAGTCAAAGGCCCATTGCTGAAATGGCCAAAAACTGATGAAAGGAATAAGCTCTTTAGCAGGAGCATGAATTAGATTTCCATGAAATTGGCATTGTTTATGAGTCTTGGCATATTGAACAGCTTCTTTTCCATGTCCAACCAGTAGTAACTAGCTCTAATAAGTTTTTGAGCTAATGTCAGACCACTCGAATGAGACCCACAGATACCTTCATGTACCTCAACTAGCAAACATTTGGATTCATCAGGTTCTAGACACCTAAGGAGGGTATCGTCTAGACCCCGTCTATACAAGTCATTTGCTATGATGACATACTGTGAAGCATTGTGAATTAGGTGAGACTTTTCATTCTGGGTATAGGTGTCTGGAATGATTTGGTCACAAAGGTAGGAATAGATATGGTGGTAGCGAGATGAATCATGTCCAATGACTAAACAGATCATCCTAGATTCAGGAATATCATAGGCAGGGTAGTGTAATGCTTCCACTAGGAATTCTTGTCTGAAGTTATTTTTTGGCATTTGTAACATTGAAGCAAGAGTAGCCATAGCATCAACTACTTTATTATCTACCCTTGGAATTTTCTGGAAAGAAATGTGTGCAAAATACTATTTGAGATCATCCACCATTCTTTTGTAAGGTACTAGCTTGTCATCTTTTGTTTGATAGATATCATTAACTTGGTTGATGATTAATTGAGAGTCTCCAAAGACCTTGAGCTCATCCACATGTCATTCAATGGCTATCTTCATGCCATTAATGAGAGCTTCATATTCAGCAATGTTGTTTGTGCAGGGAAACAACATTTTGTAAGCTTTTGGCAATGAGTATCTTTGAGGTGTAATAAAAAAAATGCTTGCACTTGATCCTTGCTGAGTGAATGATCCATCAAAGAACATGCTCCAATCTTAGTGTGTGAGAAGCATGATGGATTCATTTGGAAATTCAATGTTCAAAGGTTGGTGATCTTTTAGAGGAGCTTCCGCTAGCTGATCAACAATCACTTGTCCTTTAATAGCTTTTCTTTCTACATAGTCAATGTCAAATTCACTATGTATCATCACCCATTTTTCTAATCTACCCATGAGGGCCACCTTGCTCAATAAGTACTTTAGTGGATCAATTTTTGCAATAAGCCTCATAGTGTGAGTGAGCATAAAATGTTGCAACTTCTGAGAAGCAAACACTACTGCTAGACAAGCTTTCTCAATGACAAAATAGTTCATTTCATATGAAACCAATGTTCTACTGATATAATATATAGCTCTCTCTTTGTTGTTCTGGTCTTCTTGAGCTAGGAGAGCACCCATAGATGTGTTTTTGGCTAAGATATATAGTATGAGTGGCTTCCCATGCATAGGAGGCATCAATATAGGTGGATTATCAAGATATGGTTTAATCTGATTCATAAGTCACACCCTTATGTAGAGTTTTAGTGAATGGTTGTGACTTGTCAGCCAACTATGAAATGAAATGCCAAATAGCTTGTAGCCTTCCCTTTAATCCTCTCATTTGACTAATATTCTTGTGTGGAGCCATGTCCATAATAGCTTGCACCTTTTCAAGATCAACTTCTATGCCTTTAGCTGAAATGATGTAACCCAAGAGTTTTCCAGAAGTGACACCGAATGCACATTTTTTGGGATTAAGTCTGAGACTAAATTGTTCCATGCGGTCAAGTATGGGACCCAAATCTATAAGATGAGTTTTCCTATGTATGCATTTGGCTAAATTATCATCCACATAATCCTCCATCATTTTATGCATCATATCATGGAAAATGGTAGTGACAGCTCTCTGATATGTTGCTCTAGCATTCTTAAGCCCAAAAGGCATGACGTTCCAGCAAAAGGCTCCCCAGGCACATGTGAAAGTGGTTTTTTCTTGATGTTCTAGTGCAATTTTTATTTGATTATAGCCAGAAAATCCATCCGTCAAGGAATACATCTCATATCCTATTGTCATGTCCACTATCGTGTCAATATTAGGCAATGGGAAGTCATCTTTTGGACATGCCTTATTTAGATCCCTGAAGTCTGTGCACACATGAATGGATTTATCATGTTTGGTGACTAGAACAATATTTGAAATCCACTCTACATAATCAATAGTTCTTATGAAACCAGCCTTAAGAATCTTTTCTAACTCTGCTTTGACCAAAAGTGCTATGTGTGGATGCATCTTTCACAGCTTCTGTTTAATAGGTTTGATACCTGGTGCAATGGAAAAATGGTGCATGATTAGATTGGGGTCTAATCTAGGCATGTCAGAGTAAGTCCATGCAAAGTTTATTTTCTTTCTTTTAAAGAAGTTAGTGAACTCTTCCTTTTCTTTTGCAGACAATGATTGTGCTAGATGAATAATTTGTGGAGCAACCTCTGTACCCAAATTTACTGGCTGTGTTAGCTCAATCAATACTAATGACCTCTCTTGAAAGTGGCTCAAAAGTGTATCAAGTGTCTCATCCTTGGGCACCTCAAAGAGGTTTTGACCCATGGATACATCTTTTATTTTTACTATTTTTGGCTATGATACTGCCACAATGTGGTTTTCACCATCAGAGCATCTATTTTTTCTTCTTTTAATTTTTTGACTAAGATACTTGATATCCACCTCTGTCATGTTGACACTACTTTTGCTGGTGGAGGACATCATAGGTTCAATAGCATGGAGGTAATAGGCTAGATCATAATCATTCTGGAATGTTAGGACTTCATTGGCTGCGGAAGGGGAGTTCCAGTTTATCAGATCGGGACGGCAGAGTGAAGGAGGGTAGTGACTGGTTCAATTGCATTCACGGTATAACCATCAAAAGTGTGGATGAATAATTCAAGACCTAGAGTGATCTTTTCCAAAGGAGTGTTTGAATCCCTATAAGACCTTACATTGAGAGTAGAGGACACGTTAACACCGGTGCTGTCTAATTCATGTGACCTAACACTAAACCCTTCACCTACTTTGAGAAGTCTTTCATAGGTATGCACCATGTCTATATCTTTATCATAAGTAGCATTAGACAAAGAGTCAAACTCACACTCATGTGAGTTAGTACTTGATGTGGGAATTCCATTAGCACTAGCAGCATCAATAGACTCATCATTATCTCTTGTGGCGTTAATGGTTTGCTGGATTTTTTCTTGTTCATACCATTTTTGGAAATGTGGTGGTCTGTATTGTTCACCTAGAAAATTGGGATCATCATTTAGTGTTGCTTTCCATTGCTCATATGTGAATTGATGCACTAAAGAGGTTTTATCAGAATTAGTATCAGTATCACTATCAGTCTCTACCATATGGACAAGGATGATAGGCTCATCAGGTTCTTCAAAGAGTGTAGCAAGTTTCAGAGGAATAGAATATGGAAATGTGTCTTCATCAAAGTTGGCCTCTAGATTTACCTCTAGAGTAGTATCATCAAATTCTAACTTAGGTTCAAGTTCAAGCTCTGGTACAAATTTTTTTATCCCTAAATGAAAGGGGATCTTTTTGAAGCCTAAGCCAGTAGTATCCTTTGTGCTACAACCTATAGCTTCAATGGGCTTTAGCAAACCATTGTCATTATTTTCTATAGGACCACTCCCCTTATAGCCAAAGCACTTCATGATCTTGAAGGCTTCACTGTATGGCTCTTGTTCTAAGTCTGGAGGTGGAGTAGTTGTTTTAGCTCTTTATTTTCCCTTATAGATCCAAGCTTTGATAGCTCTTTCTTTATCCTCATCTTCTAAAGGTGTAGAGGCCCTTACAAAGGTGCTATTATAGATTGTTTGAGGAGGATCATCAAAAGTTTTTTTATTCTTAGGTCTCCCATAAGAGCGTGGAGACAGAGGTAGAGCAGCAAGTGATAGTACAAGTTCAATTTAGTATTCTCTCATGCCTGTATCCTTAAGTCTCAAATTTTGTTCCATTTCCTTTAGCTTAGCATCATAAAACTCAGTGGACTCTCTATTAGCTGGAACAAAGCTATCTACAGATTGCACAAGATTTTTGCAAGAGTAATTGGTATTAGTAGGTATGGTGACTTCTTCCCCATGGAATGAAAACTTAATGCACTGATGGTACATGGATGGAACAACCTACATCTCATGAATACATGGCCTACCCAACAAGATATTGTAGGCAAGAGGAATGTCAAGCACTTGAAAAGTAACATCCCTTTCAATAGGTCCTATGTGGATAGGTAGCACAACTAAGCCCTAGGACTTGCATTCTTCCTCGTCATAAGCTTTGATGGTAATCTTTTTGCCGGAGTCTATACAATTTTCATCATAACCTAGTTGAGTGAGTAGCTTAAAAAAATAGATATTTAGACTAGCACCATTATCTATGAGCACTTGGCGGACACGTTTAGGATCTATCATGACCTCTATATGCAAGGGAGTGTTATGAAAATGGCTCAAAGAGTGATCATCTTCTTCAGAGAAGGATAGATAGTGAGGTGAGGTCAAATGACCCACCATAGATTGGAACTAGTTGAGATTGAGATCCTTGGAAACATTTGCCTCGGTGAGGGCTTTATCCAAAATCTACCTATGAGCAGGCAAGATCTTCAACAACTCAAAAATGGTAATTTGAGCATTGGTTCGCTAAAGTTGATCTAAGATGCTATAACTAGCCGCACTAGATGTAGGAACTGATTTCATGTTCTTTTTGGTAGGACCAAAAACAATCTTATCCGCAGTTTGCTTCAGAGCGGATGTAGAAAAATTGGGACTCTTATCTGTAGTTTGCTTCAGAGTGAATGTAGAAGTATCAAGACCTTTCAAAACAACTCTTCCTCGTGATCGAGTAACAACATTAGCACAATCTTGAGGTTGTTCATATTCAGACAAATGAGATGCAGAACTATGCAAGATGAAAGGAGTCTTAGGTTTGGGAGCATCATTGCCCCCCTTGGAAGTGATCACATCAAAATACTCTATCTCAATAGGTTTGATCATACCAATAACATTGTCATCATTAGTGTACATGTAATTGACTTTAGCATTGGTATTCTTGGCATTTGAAGACTCACCCTTCTCGTGAGGAGGGAAGGGATCCTTAAAAGCTTGATGGTTTAAATTCTTATTATGGTTCTCCACAAGAATATCACCATTGTCAATGAGATCTTGAACCTTATGCTTCAGTTGGAGACAAGTAGAAGTCTTATGACCAATGTTTTGGTGATAGTCACAGTACACATTATCATTCCACCAATGAGGTCATGGTTGTGGGTCATAAGAATGCTTTTCCAAAGGAGTAGGAACTTGATTCTGTATAAGAGTTTTATAGACCACATCAAGAGGCTCTCCCAAAGAGGTGAATTCATGCTTGGGTCAAGAGGCCCAAGGTTTGTTCCTAGCAAATCTCAAAGTTTGTTGATTATTCATTGTGGTCTTTTCAACAGCCTTAGCCACTTGTATACTAGAAGTAAGATTAAAAACAGGCTTTGAAGGCTTTGCTATAACATTATCCACCACTCCATCATTTACTACATCCCTATTCTTATTGACAGTCTTCCTTTATCCTTGTTCATGGAGAATCCTTGTTTATTGTCCTTATTCAAAGTTAATTCTCCTTTCTTAACCATAAAGGCCTCTATTCGCACTGCTTGTTTAATCATGCTATCAAAAGTTAGAGAACCTTGTAATTTCACTTGGTATCCAAAGTCTGGGACAAGATTGTCCAAGAAAATGTCGAGTCTCTTGGACTCTGGTAGCTTGTGAGGACACCTCATACATAATTGTCTCCACCTTTGGAGAAATGTTAGGAAAGATTCTCCTTGTCACTGTTTTAAATTGTAAAGATCCTGAATGTTGACCGGATGCTAAATATTATGCAAGTAATGTTGGAGAAATAGATTAGCCATTTTTTCAAAGGTCTTAATGTCAATGGGAAATCTAGAGAACCATTCCATAGCTGGTCCACCCAAACTATGAGGAAATAGGTTCATAAGATAGGTTTGATCATGCATGAATTCCATAGATAATGCACCAAACTCCCTCAAGTGATCTTGGGGATCGGTTGCACCCAAGTATTTGTCATATTTAGGGAGCTCTACACCTCTAGGAAAAGGTGGCATATGAAGACTTTTATCAAAAGGGAAACGACAAATACTTTCCATTGTGAATTGTTGAGTAGGTTTGTCACTTATTCTTTGCAAGTTGACTAATCTGATCTTGCATGTCTCGAACCATTTTTTGCAACTTTGTAGTCTCAATTTCTTCTTCCTTGGCTACAAGCATTTCAACTTGATAGTTTGGGGGTAACTTGGCCCCTTGTTTAGCTAGCTCAAGAAAGTATTTTTCCTTCTCCTCTAGAAGGATGATCTCCATCATCTTAATAAGACCCTTGTTTGCCTTGGCAGCATCTATATCATTTTGAGTTATGGTGTCATCACCATCATTACCAAGGATCTCATAAATGCTAGGGACTTGATCTTGACTTTGATCGAAAGGAGGAGGTCGATAGTGATACGCTGGTTGACCACCTTGAGTTTTTTTTTGAGCTTATTGTTGATCATCTTGGGTTTGATCATAGCGTTGTTCATTTTAGGGTTGAGCATGATGTTGGTCATTGGAAGATTGACCAAAATGTTGATTGTTTTGAGATTGATCAAAAGTTTGGTTGTATTTGCCTGGTTGGAAGTCAAATGGCTCTCCCATCTTGTTGTAGGCTTGCACAGTACATGAAGACTTAGTAGAATGATATGCCCAACATTGAAAGGGCGTAGCTAAGGTAACTTTTGGTGCATGAATAGATCAAAAGGATCAATAGGTTCAGATGAGTTGATATCATCAATGGGATCGATAGGTTCAATGATTGGACCAGTCCGAGGAAGCGGTCTTCCAAAGTTGTGAAACAATGTGTTGTCTTGGAAGAATGAGTTGTCTTGACCTTGAAATGAGAAACCAAGTTGTGATTCAAACATCAAATTAAAACACTCCTAGAACATTGGAGTTGATTAAGATGAGCTATCTTTCAAAGTACTCAATGCAAAATTTGAGGATCCCTCACAAAGTTCAGATTTTGCAACAAATTTAGGATGATCTATTTCTTGATTAGGAGGTTCGCTTCTACCTTGACCAATATTCTGAATGGGATAAGTTTTTCCACTTCTAGTCATGATAGTCATAGACAAAGATGAAATGAGAGAAGACGTGGGATAATGCAAAAACTCTGTCTCTAGGAACAATGCAAAGGAGATAAAGGCTAGAACAGCCAAGATGGGAGATGCACCTAGTATGAATCATCAAAAGAGGTGGCTAGAACAGTTGAGATAAGACTATCACAACACAAGGTACAAAAGCCATAAAGAGATAAGGTAAACCAATGAGAGACAACACAAATCAAAGCAAAGATCAATCAATTCCCAACTCGAGACAACCAGTTTCTCACAGTGAACAACAGGAAAATAGAAAAACAGACCTCAGACAAAAAGTAGATCAAGAAAAAGTTTGACCATTCAATGAGAATTTAGTCTCTATTTTTGAAATCTAGGTATAGGTTCACGTGAAAAAGTACCAAGTCACTCAAGAAAACACCAAACTTTGTGCGAAAGAACAAAGTCTCGCATGAGAAAGTGCTCTGAAAAGTGAAACTTCACGCAGGAAAGATCCAAAGTCTGACAATTCGACATAGTTTTTGAGGTAAAAGTTGAATTCTGAGATATAGCCTGAATTGATGTCTAACAAAAAATGCAGTTTCTTGACAGGTTTGAAGAACATTTTAGTCAACAATCTCATTTTGAGGTTTTAAGCATTTGTTTAAAGACACAAAGGTTTAGATCAAGCAATTGTGATACAAGAAGTAGTCATTAACAAACCTATCAAGGACAAAGAAACTTGATAGTATGAGGGGAGTCTTTGTTTGATCATGATTGGACAATGTTTAAGACTCAATAACAAACACATAGCTATCCCTACCAAAAAAATGGTGAGAACACAAAACCTTTGCCCCACTGCTTATGTGCATACGTGCACCTCACACAGCCATGTCACCCCCTAGAGAGTGCTCATGTTTTTGGTGTTTCCAAGGACTCAATAGTATATGTTCAAATCTTACCCTTGTGGTAGGGGCCATTGTCATATACCACCTTCAAGCATCTAGGTGTATGCCTATCATGGGAATCTATGGGAGAGATTCTTCCCCCTCCTTGCACAAAGATTATGCCTCCTTTCAGAGGTGAACCGGATAGGCCACTAGCTAAGGAAAGTTTTTAATAGGATTCTATTAATACTAACCTTCGGTGCCCCAGATACAGGGTTGAGGCCTTGCAGCCACACCAACACTTGAAAGTCATACACCCCCATGAGTAGGGCTAGGAGCAGCACCACTCTGTACAACAAACAAGGCCTTCTCAAGATGATAGTCGAAATCATGAGAAGGAAGCTAATATGGCTTTAGATTCTTTAGACTCAACAAAGCGTTCTTTATTAAAGTGAGGTGGAATTACCCGTGAAAGGTGCATATTCACTTGGGTCATTCCTGGAGGTTCAACTTCTGGCAGGCTTTCTAAAGGTGACACAACTTGGCTTAGATCTGAGGGTTTGATTTTCTATTTCTCTCAAAGAGAGAAGAGCATACTTCTCTACCTCATCACTTCACCCAAACACATTAAGAAAATTCATCACTGAGTTAGCTTCACTCCACCAAATCCACAAGATTTTGGGTTTCTGGTTCTCTCAAAGAGAGAAGAGCATAATCCCCTAGCAAGTAGAAGTGTTAAAGATTCACTACCTTTCCCCGCTTCCCCAAGAATCTTTCATATTAGTAGGATCATTGGGTTTTCAGATTCATTCATGGTCATCACCTCCATGTAACAAAGAGCCAAATTCCCTAGCCCACTATCAAAATTCTCAAGAAATTTTAATGAGGCCCTAATTAGACTATGTGAATGAAAGCAATAAAATAAACACAACATTTTTATGAGATCTTTGACTATCATCCTGCAATCAAACCATTAGCATGTTTTATGTTCTTCAACAAACATCCTGCATAAAACTATTATGTTGTGGAAAGAAGAGAGAAATTGAAATTAACAGCAAACAGAAACTGTTAGAAATCTGGAACAGAAAACATAGAGACTGGAAATTTTTTTTAAAACTGGAGTCAAATCTCGTGCGAGAAAGTACTCTACAGCGCGCGAGAAAACACAGGGTACTGCATGAGATAATGAAATTTTGTGCAAGAGAGTACTACTGAGAGTGAAACTTCACACGGTATGCTATGGATTCTTGCATGAGAATCCATACACAGGAAAGTACAGATGCATGACAGAGCTCAAATTTCTTGTCAGAAAAATCAAGAATGAGGCCAGAAATTGATCTTTTCTGCCCCACGATGGGCGCCAAAATGTATGTGGTTGAACGTGGACCTCTAATCCAACTACACACACAACATAGTCATTACTCACACAATCAAATTATGAAAATGAGTATTGATTACTCAATTTAAAACTCATGGTGAAGTGAGTTGTTGCCCTCTAATTAATCAAGGTGTTTAATTACTCTCAGATTGGAGAGCCAACAACCATAAGACCGAGTTAATACGAAGGATTTTCAAAGCTAGAAAAGATGAGCAAAACTGAAATTATTCTAGAATGAAGTGCAATTTAAACTAAGAATGGAGATGCAATTATACTAAGAGCTTGAAAGAAATATGAGATGCAATTTTAATCTAAATAACTTGAAAGAAATATGAGATTAAACTATGAGCAAGTAAGAAAATTAAACTAATATGAGAATGCAATATTATATTAAAATGAGATTAAGCTAATTATGCAATTGAAAACTTGAAAATATGAAATAGTTGAGACTAAAAATAAATATAGTTTAGTTACTCTCCAAATTGTCCTCCTTTTCGAATGAAGGAGAAGGTTCAATAAATAGACAAACCGAGAAGAGGAATGAAGAGTTTCTTGATTCGAAATGGTTGACCCTTCATTCCCAATTGAGACAAAAAGGCATGAATTACTTAATTAAAAGAATGTTTATTGCCACATATGGGTGACCTTTCGATTATTTTGAATTATTAATTCAAATAAGAGTGTCCATTCCAATAATCAAGCAATTTATTAATTCCTTTTATGGGTATTAGCTAAGGGGGTAGATTTTAATTTAATTTAAAACACTTAGGACTTTAGAATTAAATTAATTTATCATAGGGATTATTTAGCTAATAAAGTCAAAGACTTAGGAATTAATTATAGTGTGAGATTAATGCAAATTAGGGTTTTTGCAATTGACATCAAGTCAAAGTAAAGTCAAGTAGGAGAGAGAAAATTGCCTAGTAAAATAGGACTTTGAAGATGTGAAATTGAAGAAAATGCACCAAAATTGATTGAAATTATTAGGTGCCAATTTTGGGGTATTACAGGAGGAACCTGAGCTTTGGGAGCTGAGTTGAGTTGAAAGATCCTAGTGTTTATAGTTGAACGTGGACCTCTAATCCATCCATAGACACAACATAGTCATTGCTCACAAAGTGAATTATGAAAATGAGTATGAATTACCCACTTTAGGGATTCATAGTGAATCAACCTATTGCCTCCTAATTAGTTGGGGTGTTTGAATTACTCTCAGATTGGAGAGCCAACAACCATAGACCAAGCTAAGACAGAGGATTTAAAAAATGCTTGAAAATGAGAATTTAAGCTTTATGAGAATGCAAGTGTAATCTAAGAATTTGAATTGCAGATTTAATCTAAAGAACATGAAGAAAGGTGAGAATTAATCTAGAACATAATAAGAAAACTAATTAATATGAAAGTGCAATTATACTAGAATGAGAGATTATTCTAATTATGCAATAAAAGCTTTGAAATTATGAGAAATTTGAGACAAAAATCTACTATAGTTTTGGTACTCTAAAATTGCCTCTCTAAAATGAGAAAAAGAGGTTCATAATATAGAAGAGCCCAGGACAAGGATGAAGAGTTTCTTGAAAAGAAACGGTTGACTCTTCATCTCCATGAGGAAGGTGAGACAAATTGATGAATTATTTAATTAAATGAATGAATATTGCCACATGGGTGGCTTTTCAAGTTATTTTGAATAATTAAATCCAAATAAAGATGTCCATTCAAATAACCAAATATTATTTAATCCCTTTGATGTGTATTAGCTAAAGGGGGTGGAATTAATTTAATTTAAAAACACTAGGACATTATAATTAAATTAATTAATCATAGGGATTTTTAGCCAAAAAATGTTGAAATATTTAGGGATTGTTAGAGAAATCTTGGAGTTCCAGAGCCCTTCTTTCTTTCAGCTCATTTGTGTACTATTGTGTATGATTTGATTTGAGTGAGTTTGTGGGTATACTTCAACCCCTTGTCATTTTGTCTCATTCTTGTGCCCTTTTCCTGAAGAGAACATTTGCTTGCAGGTCACAATCTGTCTTTTGTTCAGGCCTCTCTATGAAACACTTATGCAAGCCTGTTTAGGAAGATTGTGTTCTATTAGATCTAAGAGCCTTCATGCTAATTTGGTCAGTGTATTGTATTCATTTCAATTCAGTGTATCACCTAGTAGGATAGTTTGCCTTCAGTCATTTCCCTTTCATGCATTCCTTCTATCCCTTTTCCCCTTAAGAATTTACTTTCATGTCAAGAAGCAAATTAAGGTGATTATCCAAGAGGAACCAGCCTAGAACCTGGAGGTCTCATCTTAGTTAGCATAGGTCCCACAACCTAGAGATGATTCCCATGTTATACTAAGTTATCAATACCAAGAGAGCTTGAAACAAGGGTGCAAACTTAGTGTATAACAATTCTGGCATGCCCAGTGGGACTAAGATCAGATTCAAATTCAAAGAACACCCCACCTTGGGCGTAACAATTATGGCATGCCCGGTCGGACTAAGATTAGATTAAAATTAAGAAGACACCCCACCTTGGGTGTAACAATTCTGGCATGCCTAGTGGGACTAAGATAAGATTCAAATTTAGAAAACAGCCCACCTTGGGCATAACAATTTGAGCACGCCCGGTGGGACCACAAAAGAGGTTCATTGCAAAAGGTATTCTATCTTTGATATGCTAATAGCATCCTATAGACCTAGAAGAGGTCATTGTGCTGCATATCTAGCAACTCTGGAAAGTCTACTGGTTTCAAAGATCAAGTGCTGGTATGTTTCAAATCTTTCATATTCAAATTTCAGTTGATTGCATAAGTAGACATGTCAAGTTATTATGGACAATCATGTTACTCACCATCCTATTATGAGAATAATGCTCAATGGGCCAGTCATCGGTCATATGAAAATTACCCAAAGCCTGCTTTTAACCCAAGCTTCCATACTATACAAGGCTATCAATATATCCAGCATGCCCCAAATGATTATGAGCGGGCCCTCCAACAAGAAAGATCATGGGCACAAAAGGCACAACAAGAAATTCAAGGCCAACTACCTCATCCTAGTTACCACCCACCCGTCCCTTCTCAACCTAATTGGCAGTAGATTCAGAGCTTAGACTTAATAAAAGAGCAAGAAAAGACAAAGAATCTATTGCTTGATTTGATTAAGCAAGTGTCTAAGATCAGGGGGCAGTAGGAGATGGAGGCTCAAAGTTATGAACAAGGGTCAGTTCCCTACCAAGTGGCAGAGGCTCTTGTTGATGAGCAACAAATAAAAAAATTTCAAGAAGAGATCAATCGTCGAATTGATATTGAGTCAGCAAGGCTGAGATCACAAATTGCTAAACAAGAGGCTCTTAAACCTAGGATCCCAAGCTGGAGGACCCATTTGTCTCAAGAGGCTACACATGAATAGCCTACAAAGTGTTCATTTCCAAGCTTTAAGAGTACCCTTCAAGAGTCTGAGCCTATTTTGGAGTAGTTGCAACCTTATTATGGTCTGCAACAATCTAAGGACTATATTGAGATAGAGAAACACCAAGATGACAAGGACTTCAATTTTCCAAGCTTCAAGATAGGTATGCCTTCTATGTCTCCCCCTGAGCCCCCTCAATTTCACATCCTAAGTTTTAAGGCAAAAAGTTCTTTTCAAGAGCCTATACTTGAGATTCAGTCTACCACTTTGCAAGAACAATCTATTCAAGAGAATTTTTTGTCTCAAGAGGCCCCTCTGGTCTCTCAAGATGATGAAGTGTTGTGGATACCCCAATGGATTTTTCCTCTTGGTTGTCAGATGCCAAGTCTTTTCAAAGATACTAGTCTAGTGTCTGAGCAAGGACCTATGGTAAATGAACTTTCATGTGATGAGCAGGAGAGGAAATCTGAGGTATCAGCACTGAGTGATGACTGTGATAAAGTGGGATAGCAAGGAGAAGAAATGGAGATTGATGCCCAGCCCAAGCTCTTAGTATGTTTGTTCGATGAGCTCCCCCTCTTTGTTGATGATTAAGAAAAGACCATGCCATTACCTATGGCTAAAGGTCAATCAGAACAAAAGGTTCATCATCAACATGAGGTTGATATAGAAGAGGATGCCTTGTCCTTGTTAGATGAGTTGCCTAGTTTTGTTGAGCAAAATGAAGAGGCTATGATCATAGCCACCTCTATAAAATTTTAGCAGCTAGAAGAGATTGATCCTGAGGATATGCTGATTCATGAGCTTGATCTCATCTTCCAGGAGGAGACTTCCCAATATGAAGAAGATAACCAGGGCCTCGAGGAAGATTGTTTGCAGGGCATCATAGGAAGCTTGTGTGTGGAGCTTGATTGTAAAGAGCCAATCATTCCTGGGGCTCTTTAGGATATTGACAACTTTGATGAGCTCTTTTCATGTTTAAAGGAAGAGGATAAAAATTCCCTATCCATGGAGGATGAGTTGACATGGCTATTCATAATAGAGGGCAACCATGAAGCTAAAAAAGAAACCATCAAGGAAAGTCCTACCTTCAGACTTTCGAGAGGCTGCCCTATCAAATACTTGGCCCAGAAGGAGTTTACTGAGACATCTCCATATGATCAATTTGAGGTGGGTAAACTTGGTCCCATTTTTGTAGAGGCAGTTCTTGACTATTTGACAAATTTCTTTGTAGCTGTCCTTATGTGTCCAATACAAAATACCCTAAGGAGGATGGGAAGTTATTTCAATAGTCCAGTGAATGGTTTCATTTAACTATTCATTGCAATGGTTAGTTTAGGTTAGGTTAGTTTTCCTGCTTTCTTCCTTTTTCTAGTTTAGTCTTCCTATTTTCCAAGAAGTGCTCGTGCATAGTTTTGAGCTCCATCTAGGTCTCTCTCTCTCTATTAGCAAGTTTTTATATTCAAAAGATGACTCCATGCCCAATAAATTGCTCAAGGCCATTGGTTTCCATGTCTAGCAGGCTGACATCCAGCAAAAATCACCAAAATGTTACCCGAATTTCCCTGTCCCATACAAATTCGGCCATAGGCTGGGAGGTCTAGTATTTTGTAAACCATGTTGAAACCTCTAGAAATTTTCATAGGCTTTGCCTTTTCCCCTGATCTCTCCAAATATTTTAACTCTCTAGTCTGCAAGTCTTTCAATTTGAAAATGTGACCGTTAAACCCAAAAACTCTAAAACCCTATGGCCTGTTCTTTTTCACCGTTACCTTTTTCAGTCACTTAAGGGCTTATTTTTCCATGTGTGTTTTATTTCCTGACTGGTCACAAGATCTCCTATTCCAAGCGGTTAAGTCCTTAGCATCCAACGACCTGATGAGCGGTTATTGTTTGTTTAGCGGTCCCAGTTCTGAGGTACTAAAGATTTGAGCAAGATCGGCGGCTATCATTATACCATTGGGTAAAGGTGACACCTTTTTAAGTGTTGTGGTATAATGATGACCATTGATCCTCTTCTTTAGCTTAACGTTCCTGTCAAGTGGGTCCTGTGCCAAATAGATCTGAGGGGGAAGTCAATAGCAAATAAAAGAGTGACAAATGGCAGGGCTGGGCCCGATTTATTAAAATCCTAAGCATCCTTGACTAATAGGGTTAATCTTTTGATCCAACAGTTGTCACATGTTCATAAGACTTAATCTCCCCCCTTGCAATCATGCAATGACTATTGATCTTCATCCCAACGCAGCACTTTAGTTGTTAGTGGGTCCACTGACACTTAGTCTGAGGTGTTTGCTCCTGATTGGTCGAAGGTTCATGATGTGGAAGTTTTTCAGTGGGCTCGGGGTCTTTGGCTTATGAGGCAAGTTAAATCTCAGACAGAATCTACAATTGTCATTATACCACTCAAAAAAGATGCATGTTGTTTAAGGTTGTGGTATAGTGACAACCGTCTGATGAAAGGTTAAGGATGTCATGGGTCCATGTTGCTAGGAGGTGCTGAGGTGCTTGATTCTTATTGGTTGCTAGGCAAAATAGTTGGTGGTTGTTAGAGCTGATACGATAGTCAAAAGCAAATAAAAATGTGCCACGTATCTAGGGGGCTCATATGCAATTAGGTTAAGTCACCCAGTAGGTTAAATTTTAGTTGGGATCGATGATTGTTGTTATACCATTGAAGAAAGATGCATGATATTTAAAGCTTGTGGTATAGCGATGACCGTTTGATTTTGTATGAAGGAGGCGATATGAAGTGGGCCCTAAATTGCCATGTCACAATGATGTGGTTGATTTCTATTAGTTGTCGAGGTGGTGATGTGGCCGACAAATTTTCAAAGAGGCTTGCGACTATTTTGAGGGTTGGTCTAAGCTATTTGATCTGTCGAGAAATGCTGATATCGATGGCCACATTTTAAATTGAGACCTGGTAGCCATTGGAACCCAAATTTGAATCTTTCTGCAGGGGTTTTGCCAGCGTTTGATCTAGCAGGCCATGAGCGATAAAAGGGTAGCTCAGAATTGATGTTTTCAGGATAGTTGCAGTTGGTAGGATGATGAGGAAGATCTGGTGGTCATCACTTGCTAATTTCTCAGGGTACCATGTTAGTTTTCCTTGTGCCAAAGAAGCATTAAAGGGTGGCGCCACCTGTGACCAGTTATGTTTTTTAAACTCAAATATCTGTAAGGATTATATTTTAGACATTTATGATGAACCTGACTTACAGAGATAAGGGTCATGGTTATGGCATGAGGTTTTCAACTTGTAGAGGTCGACACACAAGATATCTGATCGGCCATGATACTTTCAGAGATGCATTTATGATCAAACATGATAGAATTAGGGTTTTTATTATTTTATGAAAATCTATGTAACCCTAATTAGGTTTTTTCTCCTGCCTGTGTGCAATTGAGGAGATGTATATATTAGTTTTTTGGAGCTTTTAGAGCTCAGATTTTACATTTTGTAAAAAGAGTTTTCTTTCTTAGGAGTTATCTGAGGTAATTGTTCTGCCCTCTGGCTCTTACAGTTTGTAATCTTTCATTGAAATCTCAGATTCAATAGAGGCTATCCATGGCATTTTTTTTTCCCCTCTGGTCTTTCCCTTGTCTATATTTCCCTTATTGAGTATAATATACTAGCTTTGTTAGAGAAATCTTGGAGTTCTAGAGCCCTTCTTTCTTTCAGCTCATTTGTGTACTATTGTGTCTGATTTGATTTGAGTGAGTTTGTGGGTATACTTCAATCCCTTGTTATTCTATCTCATTCCTATGCCCTTTTGTTGAAGAGAACGTTTTCTTACAGGTCACAATCTCTGTCTTTTGTTCAGGCCTCTCTGTGAAACACTAATCAAGCCTATTTAGGAAGATTGTGTTCTATTAGATCTGAGAGCCTTCATGCTAATTTGGTCAGTGTATTGTGTTTATTTCAATTCGGTGTATCACCTAGTAGGATAGTTTGCCTTCAGTCATTTCCCTTTCATGCATTCCTTCTATCCATTTTCCCCTTAAGAATTTACTTTCCTATCAAGAAGAAAATTAAGGTGATTATCCAAGAGGAACTAGCCTAGAACCTAGAGGTCTCATCTTAGTTAGCATAGGTCCCACAACCTAGAGATGATTCCCATGTTATACTAAGTTATCAAGACCAAGAGAGCTTGAAACAAAGGTGCAAACTTAGTGTATAATAATTACCACTTGAGAGAAGACTGGAATCAGGGTTAGATTGCCCCAATACATGTTGATTAAATGATAACTGATGCAGATTTGGGACTATCTCCAGAACGAAGCTTAGTCCTCTGAGACCCAGGTTAGATTTCCCAGATAATGGTCAAAAGAGTTTTTGAGAGTCATCTCCAGAACAAAGCTTGACTTTCAGGAATTAGGGTTAGATTACCCTATTACCTAATGAGATTTCAAGAACCATCTCCAGAACAAAGCTTGATCCTTAAGGATCTAAGTTAGATTGCTCGGATACCTAATAGATAGATGACAAGATGATGAGATGCAAGGCCCAAAGATGCCCCTTAGTGAATAGATGCCCCAAGCAATGAGGTCTTTTGATTCAGATCAGACTGATTTGAGAATTGATTCAACAAGATTCAATGATGCAATCATCCTGCCCCCTCGGGAGTGAAATTGAAAGATAACACGTTAGAAAGATGATTGACAACAAAAGGTTGCAAATAGAGATAAGATAGGAGATCCAAAGGAACTCAAAATAGATTAAGGAAGCATCAAGAGGATACAGAAGTGATTTGGAGTGATTTGGAGGTCCTGTTGACCAAGTTTGACCATGGTTGACCAGATTTGACTAGAGTTGAATTTTGATGAAAACTTGAAGATCTTGAGAAAATGATGATTAGATAAGATTCCAACAAGAAAATGACACCAAAAGGTCGACTGCACAAGCATCCGATCCCAATGGTCCCAAAATTTTAAAACATGATTTTGAGATATCTAGGGGTGTCAGATTTCAATTTGATCCCTGAAATGGATTTAGAATGATCGATTTAGCCAAGGGTGAAGTTTTTGTGCAAAATGAAGCACTTTTGAAAATTAGGTCAAAAACTATATAAGGCCCAGAGGGGTCATTTTCAATTCATTATTCACTTTGACTTCTAGCGATTTGAGAACTCTGAGAGAGAGATGGAGAGCGTGCCAGTGCATACACATCATTTTGAGTGCTCCCCACAACACAACTAGCCACTGGAGTATGACGCACCTATAAGTAGTCGATAAACCATCTTGCATTTCAAATT
Source organism: Chamaecyparis obtusa (assembly GCA_027943335.1). Classification (NCBI taxonomy): domain Eukaryota; kingdom Viridiplantae; phylum Streptophyta; class Pinopsida; order Cupressales; family Cupressaceae; genus Chamaecyparis; species Chamaecyparis obtusa. The sequence continues at coordinate 2,599,360 of BSBK01001439.1, forward strand.
TCAATGCTTTCTTAGGTCATTTAGGTTAGACTTTAGGCATTTTAGGGCCTAGTTCTTCCAATGTCATGTGAGGAAATAGTTTCCTCGCACCAGTCTCAGTCGCCCCTCACACAAGGAAATGATTTCCTCATGAGGGTTATGCCTTTCTTGCATGGAGCTTCTCCACAGGCTTGCGTGAGGTGCTAGATGATGCCACATGAGATTTCATCCCCAGTGATGAACTCTCACGCAAGATGAGATCCTGTCTCGCACCACAAAAAAAAATCTTGTGTGAGAAGCTACTGTAATTCTGTAAAGTCTTCATCCAATTTTACATAGAGTCAGCCAATTATAGTGTCCAAGAGTCATGTTTAGGATAGGTGCATAGCCTCAGTTGTTGTTACTGCTTTGAGAGCCATCATAATTGAAATACTAATCGAGTGTCATCGCTTGCTTTGCAGGTTGACTTCCCAGATGTTGAATTCCAATCTCACCATCCATTCATTGGGGAGTTAGTATGGAGATTAACTGATGTTGAGGGTGCCCACATCATTGGGCTAGGATTGACATATCTATGTGATCTGTCTGACATTCGGGTGAACTACTAGGTGCACTGGTTGAGCATTTCCACTTAGAGATGAACACCTTTCACTTGTCGATGGGGGAGATAATAGTCACCCCTAAGGATATATATAGGATACTGAGGATACCATTCCACGACACGTGCGTGGAGTACAACATTCAGCTGAGGGTGGGCACACTGGCACTGAGGGCCATTTTTTAGGATGATTTGGTGATGGGTAGGGCCATCTCATGGGATGAGCTAATAGGCCAATATGGAGTGGGGCACAAATTGGCGGTGGTCTTAGCTATATTCCTGAGTTGTTACCTGATGCTAGATCGGGGACAACACAGACTAGAGTGTGGTTGGGGACACATGTTGGAGTGGATGCTGGAGGAGCCACCAATGTGATTCAAATGGGGCAAGTGTATGCTAGCGCAAATGTACCATGAGATGCATAAGATCATGTATCATAGTGTGTGGACCATGACCGCATGAGTCTTTGTTTTGTAGATCTGAGACTGGGAGCATCTCCCTATATGGATGTCAATATTTCATGATACGAGGCAGCTCCTAGAGCCTTATATTTATAGGTATGTAGGCCCCATGACTCAGCCAGCGCTGGGTAAGACGGAGCAGTGGTGTGGGCAGCTGGACAACATGGCAATAGTCATATGGAGACCATGGGTAGCCATAGAGGTTTGGGATGATGCTCGGCACGAGCTCCCCCATATGTTATTCTCACATCCACTAATTGGACACACCATCAGCATCATTGAGCGCTTCCTGCTCACACGCGTGCTATGATAGTTTGGGAGACTACAGGTGTGTGTGTGAATTTTGTACCTGATTTGTAGACACAACACTTCAGTAAAACATTAGAGGTTAGCAAAAATGAAATCATGCAATGAATTGAAAGATAAACTAACCAGGCAATTTACTGTCTTCTAATAGGTGCGAGTATGATTTTCTCAGATTGTTATTGAGATCAGTGACCTTGACGACACCTAAATGAAGGATTTGAATGCAAAACTGATATGAAATATGAATGCAATTAATCTATTTTTTTTAGATTTTCTATGCAATGATATGATGAAAATTGATATGAAATCTATGATATGAATCTAATCTAGAATGAACTTGATATGCAATGAATTGATCTAACAATGATATGAAAATGAATCTAAATGAATGTAAAAACCAAATTCATCTCACAGTAGCCTTGATTCGCAATAAGCTTTGATTCTCTAGATAGCAATTCACCAGCATAAGTTCACAAATTATGAGATTATTTGGGATGAGCTGAAGCCTTAATTTATAGAAATCCAGGGCTTTAGAGGATGCATAAAGAAAGCCATAAATCACTCAAATAACTCAGCTTGATTTTTGAGTTATCTGATTATAAAGAATAATTAACTCACAAAAACATAAAAATCATGCAAAAACAACTTTTTAACTCAAATTAGAAGTTTAGATCAACTTTAAAACTCAAAAATGATGTTGAGTTCCAAAAAGTCAATAACTTGCATTGATTTTCTGATTTGGAGTTTAATTGCTCTTTGATTGTGCACATGGATAATTATGAATTAATAAATAAATAAGGTGATTTATTCTCAACTTAATTGATTTTGAAAAATAAAACAATTGATTTATGGGTTAATAAATTATTTTTCAAACTTTTATTCAAAATTACAATATTAAAAATTGACAAAATGATTTAATTAATTAAATAAAATATTTAATCAATTATTTATAAGATTTTGGATTTATTGTCAAAATTAAATATCATAATTAGGAATAATAGAATTAAATTCAATTAAATAATTAAGTGGCCAAATTAAATTTAATTAATTAAATATTCAAAATATTCAATTAATCAAACTTTAGGATAAATATGATTTATCGCCAAATAATTATAAAATTAAAGATAATTATGATGATTAAGAATATTACTAGGAATATTCCCCGATGCAGAATTTAGGATAATCAATTATGATTCAATGATGTTCAGATGTGCCTTTGGTTAGGACTTCGATGTTGATTTCATTTGATACGTTGATATAGAAGATTAATGAACTTATAGCCCATTTTTGGGGTATTACATTTTGCCCCTCTTTGAATTACTGTGCGAAGCGCAGTGGTTCAAAGATAGTCTGTGTTTGATAGAGATATGAAATTGATTCAAAATTCAAAATTGATATGAGACAGAAGCTAATTGAAAGATTTTATATGAAGACAATAGGTCCTGAATGACCAAAGATAATGTTAACTATAATAACAAATGAACCAATGATTGCAAAAAAGTGTCAAAATGTCTGATTTCGAACCTTATGATTGCGAAGAAGTGAGTGACCGATTCTAGACTCAATTGTCCTTAGAAAAATCACGTAGGTATCACATATGAACCCTTCAACTACCGAAGAACCAAGAAAATAACACTAATGAATCGATAGTTACAAAAACTAATACAATTTACAAGATTAGGAGAATACCAGATTGATATGGATCTTGATGAATCTGATATGCCCCAAGCGATGATAAATTTGCCCTGAGCGATGAGGACTTTTGATGAATCAGCAATTAGATATGGTTGTTGTCTTCATTACTGAGGAAAGATATGATTTCAGCTTTAGATTACAGACTTTGAATGATGTGCAATACCATGCCCCCTTTGGGATTAAAATTGAAATCTGACAAGAAAAGTCAGCGTTGATAGTTTAGAAGCATGTTAATTGATTTGAGAAGTGGTTAAACACATTCGGGAATGCAATCTGCATCATTTAGAGGTCTAGATGACCAAGTTTGACTAGGTTTGACCATGAGCTGACCATGGTTGACCAAGTTGAAATTTTGATAGTTTGATGTAAGATAATCAGTTAAGTTGAATACCGGATTTCTGTGATGATGGAAGGTTGAATATGCAAGTAGTTTACAAGATAAATGCTCTCGGATTTTGATTTTAATCCCGAAAAAAGATTCTACTTGTTGTTTTGTTGGAGGAACCTTCTTGTAAGATTCAGCTCTTTGTTAGATTTGAAGAATTGATATGAAGAATTGTTTAAGCTTTGAAGTGTTTCCAAACATTTGTGAGATCATGTAGACATGCAAAATGCAAAGAAACATGCAAAATGAAATGCAACCTAAGACCTAGGACCTAGTCACTGATCATATGTCGATTTGTTATCATCATTGAACTTTTAGGTAACCGGATAAATCAATACAATGCCCACTAGTTATGAAACCTTAGACATATGAATATCGATTTGTATGCACAAGAATCAATACAACACCCACTGGTCAACAACCATGGATATATGAATATTGATTTTGTTTTTGGAATGTCGAATTAGATATAAGCATCAAGGCATAAACGCCAAGATGACTTGAATATCATGTCCATTTTGATATAGAAATTTGTATAAGTATCAAAAACATAAACGTCATGATGACTTGAATATGCCTTGCATGCAAACACATCAAACAATCAAGAGATCATTCAAAATCCAATGTGAATTACCCGTAGTGACCCTTTATTGTTCACATCCTTAAGTAAGATCGTGTTTCACAGTAGGAGAAAGAACTCACTCAAAAAGACAATAGTTAGATCAAACTTCCTTGAATTTTCCATGTATCAATGGTCGAGGTACGCATGGCCATCCAATTCGGGATAGAGGCTCTTACAGTTGGACACCATTTCAATCCAGAATTTCCAAAGTTGTTAGATTTTCACATACAAGAAGAAAATAAAGAAAAGATTATGCCCCTAGTCATCACTCTCTAAATCTTGTAAAGGACATCATCGAAGAGCTCAAAAGGACATAATATGCAAAAATCTCAATGAGAATCAGTAAGCATACAAGGAGATAAATGCATGTAAAAAGAATAGATTGTTTTCAGTTGAGTTTTGATGTTTGATTACGTTGTTGATGCAAAATCCTTTCTGGAGACAAGACTGACTCACTCACTCACATGAAGCTTCAAAGGACTCTGACTAGATATGATACATCTAAGATATACTAGAGACCATAGGATATGACTGTGATTGCCCCCAAGTGTTAAACATTGATAGGATACATACACTTGAGCTGATTGGTGTACAAACTGACTTATTGAGAACAAGAATGTAGAAACAAACCGGGAGATATGTACAAACTAAAGCAAGACTGAAAGCTAGGAAAGACCAAGATTGCACTGATAGATGGAGCATTTTGAAACAAGTGGCACCTGTTTGCCAGGTTTTCACCATCTTAGTAGAGATTTTATTTTTGCTACCAAGGCGCCTGTTTCCAAGTTTTCACCAAGGCACTTTTTTTTTTCTCATTTTCTCATATTTTTTATTTTTTCAATTTTTTTTGTACTTTTGATATTTTTTGATTTTTTTGTGAATTATCAAGGTGCCTATTGCTAGGTTTTCACCAAGATGTTCATTTTTTCAAGACTTTTTCTGATTTTTAAGATTTTTTTCAAGATATTATACCATAGACTGAATGCCTTAGGCGTAGAATTTCTTCAGATGGAGAATGTTGATTGGTTCTCAGAGCTGTTCTCCTTCATTCATTGAGATTTGATAGGCACCAGAGCCAAAAGTAGCAGTGATTACAAAGGGACCCAGCCAATTGGGTTCAAACTTTCCCTTGCATTCTCGATGTGATTGATTTTTAGGATTTTCTCCCAAGACTAGATCACCAACCTGAAATTCTCTGTGTCTAACTTTCTTGTTGTAGCCTCTAGACATTCTCTTTTGATATACTCTAAGATGATCATACGATGCTTGTCTGCGCTCATCTAGTAGTTCAAGTTCTTGCAACTAAGACACTCCGTAGTCATCATCAATTACTAGACCATGCATTCTGATTCTTAGTGATGAGATTTCAACCTCAATAGGTAGTACTGCTTCAGATCCATAAACTAAAGTGAATGGTGTAGCCCTAGTGGGCATTTTGATACTTGTTCTGACACTGGTTCTGATACTGGTTCTAATACTTCTTCTGATACTGGTTCTGATACTAGTTCTGATACTAGTTCTGATACTTGTTCGGATACTAGTTTTGATACTGGTTCTGATACTTGGTATACTTGATAGCATCTTTCTCCATTGCAAACTCCCAAGCAAGATCATATCATGCAGTCCCAATGTCTAGCAAGGTGGAGAAAAAGAGGGATTAGCAAGCTAGTGGAAGAGATGGAAGATGAGAAGGAAGGAGAATTAAAGGAAGAAATCCTCAAGGGAAAACTCCTCAAGAATACTCAAGCTAGGGAAAATAGTCATGTAAATCACATTTGGACAAGCAATGAAAGGCCAGCATAGGATAAGTCACAAAAGTTTAATTCCAAAGAAAAAAAGGATGCAATCCAAAGGAGTAGACATGTCAAGAGACTTCATAGCACTGTGTTTTACTCTTCTTCTTTTTTTATTAGATCAAGACCAAAGGGGAAAAGGATAGTGATAGGTGAAAATGAATAGAGGAAGATGGATATGAAGGCTAAACATGGAAGGAATGAAAGCAAGATCATCATAAGATAGCTCACAAGATAGCCAAATATTCATGTATAGATCAACATTGTCAAGATCAAAGAGAGAAGATGGAATAGATGAAATATGTAGAAGAACTACGCATGATGCCTGATTGCCAAGTTTTCATCACGGTACTTATCCAAGGTGCCACAAGGGAGTGATTTTTAACATAGGATGAATTTATTTCTCTTTACTTTTGCTACCAAGGTGCCTGTTTCCAAATTTCCACCAAGGCACATTTTCAATTTTATTTTTATTTTTTTATTTTTTTATTTTTTTATTTTTTTTTATTTTTTTGGAAGAAGGCAAGCTTTTTTAGATAGTGCTCCTTGAAAGGATAAACCATGATACACCAAGGATTCAAAATGATATGCTAAAAGATGTTGATAGGGAAAGGGAGATGGAAGAGAAAAATGGAGGATAAATTTTTATGTAAAGCGAGTGAGGTTGGAAGATAGGAGGAATAGACAAATGAGGAAAAAGGATAGAAGGTAGAAGGATAATGAATGGAAGGATTGTGAAAGGGTAGATGTTAAGGAAGGAAAGATCAACATCAACACACACCTTGAAGGGTGGCAAGAGGACATAGGAAATGTGAATGAAGGAATACGTGAAGGAATATGGCGAATGGATAGCAGAGGTTGCGGTTTAGGCGCATGAAATGGAAGAATATTTTTGGAAGGAGATGAAGTGGAAGCCTTTGGAAGCTTGAATGTCAATTTCACTTTTTTCTCAACACCAGACTCTTTCAAGAGAGACTTTGTAATCCATATAGCCGTAGGCTTTTTATTTTCTTTTGATGATCTAGAGAGAATATCTTCAATGATGGATTTTGGAACCCATACTTGTCTTGTAGTTTTTTTCTTACATCTCTTTGGACTTTATGCTTCCATGTCGATTAAAGGAGACATGGTGATCTTCTCTTTTTGATAGATTCTTGTATTGCTTCTTTTTCTTGTATTGAACATTCAAGTTACTTCCAAAAGACTTGAGACTTGTGGAAGGAGGATATGACTGGTTTAGATGGGTGGGTGGATGAAAAGGATTCAAGGGTATGAATCTATGTTGATCTTGAGGAAAGATGGGAGATGGAGGGATGTAAGGACACAAGATGGATGGAGAATTAGGAGAGTTAGGAGGGGAAAGTGAAGGTACATAAGGACCCAAGATGGAAGGCAGATGTGAAGCCCTTAGTAGTGGTGGAAGAGGTCCAAGGATGGAAGTGGAAGATGCAAAAGGATAATCAATAAGTTCATCAGCATCTATATGACAACCAAAGATATCAGCATCTTTAGAGTGAGCAATAGAATTTTCAATAGAATCATGGACATCTTGAATATGAGCACCTTCTTTGATAGGATTGTTCAAAGCTTGCAAAGACTTAGGAAGAGAAGAAAGTGGAAGCGAACATGGAGTGGTAGAATAAGAAGATGGAAGACTTTGATCTTGACAAGGATCTTTGGATATCATAAGCACATAATTTTTCTCTTGATTTTCAATAGGCTTAACATTGGAAGTAACAACACCATTTTTGCCAACCTTAATGGAAGTATTATCTTTGGAAAGCGCAAGTGTAGTATGGTCATTTTGATTGTCAATAAGCTCAATAGTGTAAGTAGTAGCCTGATCTTGCTTAGGAGAAGACTTAAGACATGGTGGGATGAATGAGAAAGGGTGTGCAAGATCAAAAGAACCATGGAATGGATAAGAGACATCATGAAAAGGAGTGGATGACATGGAGGGTTCTTGATCTTGATCTTTCTTTATGTTCTTTTCTTTATAATTTTTAGAGTCCTCTTGACATGGAGCTACTTCTAAGGACAAGGGATCATGTTGTAATTATATAGAAGACTTTGGAAGAGATGGTGGAGGACTAGTTGAAGTAGGCATTATAGCATATAAAGGCTTAGGCTCTTTGGGTTTAGCATTATTGAAAGTATTTGCATCCAAGTGAAGGTTAGCTTGAGTGTCTTTAAGAGGTAGCCCTTGAGGATAATTATAGGGAGCCGTATGAAAAATATCAGGGCTTGTGTCGGATGAAGTTTCTATGAAAGATTTGAAAGACTCGAAAACTTTAGGAAATGTACGGGTATTGGAGGAAGTAGGGGATGGAAGGGAACCATCACAAGACAAAGGTCCAACATTAACATGATCTTGCTTGAGAGTGTAATCTTTATTATCAGCTTGAGAGTTCTTAGAGGAGAGATTCTTATAGTATTTATTTTTGTAATCAGCACGAAAAACTTTCTCCTCCTCAAGTGAAGTAGACGTGTCATCTAGGTATTGTCCATAGAAGTCATCAAAGTCTCTTTCAAAATCAGAATCATATGGATCACCCTCATGATCTATCCAATGTGACGGCCCATTTGTAGTAAGTAGGAACACACGACAAGGAGGATTCTTAGGAACAGAGGTGTCATAAGTATCATTATATTGTCCATCATCATAGTCATCATAGTCTCCAAAGATGGATGTGTCACTCTCCATGGAAGAGGTATCATAAGGGTTGTCACGTTGCTCACATTATATTCAAGGGCATGGTGATATGTACAAGTCTTTATCAAATGGAAAAGGGCATAGAGCTTCCATGGAGAACTCTTTAAGTTCCTTTTCTTTCTCAAGTTTGTTAAGTTTGGCTTGCATAGCGTGTATATGTTTCATCATAGCTGTGATTAGAATGTATTCCTCATGTGTATTGATTTTTTGAGACATGTGTACTAATTCTCAATAGCTACTGTTCTATTCTTGACACAATGATTTGTTCGACAGATTCTGGAAATAGGCTGAAATAGCTAAGTATCTGGCACGACAGTTGCAAAACTCACATGACAGTTGCTAGTAGGATTTGACTTTTTGAAATTGACTAGCAGAAAGACTCGTACAACACTGGGTTCTTTACCATATGACAGATGGGCAGTAATGAAATGACACTTGATAGAAACTTGTATGACTTTCTGACATCCTGAGATGACTTTTGACTCCAGAAAAGAATTTTACTTCAGATTTTGCAAATTTTGAGTTTTCAGATTCAGATTGTTTGCAAATTTCAATGTCCAAATTTGAGGATTGTAATAGATTTGTCCATTTTCAATAACCAAATAGATAAATAAGCACGCAAAATAGCAAGCAAGTGATTTCAAGCATGTCTGAAAACAATGAACAAGGGCAAAAGCAACCTTGCGCATGAACAATCAAGTGACTTATTCATTCTAATCCTCAGAAGCGCTAATTGTTTATGTTCCAAAAAATTTTTGCAATAACACACATATACCCTAGAAAATAAAAATTTGGCCTCGCTAGGGTTTTTACTAATGGTTTGACTCTGCAACTTTTATGATCCAAAGGGGTGAACTCCAATCCTGGTGCACCAGAGTTTTGACACAGTCTAAGAATTTAATCAATCAAGAGCTACTAGGGAGATCTGACAACCCAACAATGAACCACACCTGTGAAGATTTCTTCCACAAGGACATTTATATAGCGGCTGTCACTACCATGGTGAAAATGGCTATTATCGCTTGAGGTTCTGTCACTATGGTTGACCCAATTAAGGGAATGTCCACTATAGTTAACCCTCTCTAAAGGTGACTCACAAGATATACCACATGGAGACTGGTTCCAGATTCAAGGATTTGGGTTTCTGGTACTATCCAAAAAGGAAGTAGAGCATAATCCCCTAGCCTTTTCACTTTTAACCCAAACAAAGCAGACAGATTAATCCGACATGCTAAGACCAAGATTATCTCACAAAGATCTATGACATCAACCCCTTAGGATCTATCAACCTCTCTGGAGAGAGAATGCCTTGATCAAAAGTTGAAGACACACGGATCTAGTGGAACATGAGACTCCCTCAGTAGCCTCCCCACCTACAAGGGATCCTTCATTGAGAAGAGTTTCACTGGAAACCCACTCTCTCAAGATCCACAAATAGTGTTCATGGGGCCTAATTACTATGTGTAACAAAAATGCTGAAAGCAAACTATGTTCATTTTTATAGCCCAAATGAAGTCTGTGATAGGAAAGCAATAAAAGTCACTCAAGCTAGACACATGAGATGTTCATTTTAGATCCAAAATTGAAGTCTTATCAGCTGAGAAGATTACTTGAATTCCTTGCAATGCGCTTAGTAGATTTTTACCTATTTTTAGCAATTCTTGCACTTTTTGTCTTCTATATTTTATACCCACAAGATGTACCTGCACCTGCACCTGCAACCCACTGTTATGAAAAAATTACCTATTCTTGTACATGAAACCCAATGTTATAAAAATCCATCAAAAAAATAAACACAACTTGTCAACCCCACATGGTAGAAAATCAAGTTAGTCAAAGATAATATGTCATTTGATAATCGAGAAATCTATTGTCATAAAAAATTAGATTCTGACCAGTCTGCACTAAATCAAAAATAAATTTTGCAAATCAAAAAAAAATTAATCCAAACCAATGTAAAATGAAAGCTAACTCAAATACCTTTCCAAAAATATAAATTTCAGATCTGTATCATATCATATGTGCATGTACCAATAAAAACATCAGTCGGATTTCATAAAATCAGTTTCAGACCAGTTTTCACTAAAATGATCATAACTTTTGAAAATAAAAAAAAAATTAATCAAAAATAATTTAAAATGAAAGCTAACTCAAATACCTTTCTAGAAATATAAATTTTGGATCCGTATCATATAATATGTGCATGTACCAATAAAAACATCAGTCAAATGTCATAAAATCAGGTTCAGACTAGTCTTCACTAAAATGATCATAACTTTTGCAAATCAAAATGAAATTAATCCAAACCAATGGAAAATGAAAGATAACTGAAATACCTTTCCAAAAATATAAATTTTTTATTTTTATCATGTCATATGTGCATGTATCAATAAAAAAATTAGTCAGATTTTTGGAAAAATAGCCCAGAAATTTATCACAAAACTCACAAAAATTAACCTTGTGGTCCTGGGTTCGAGAAAAATGATAGAAATTTGATAAAATAGAATGGAAACCTATTTCAGGGCCCCATGGTGGGTGCTAGAAATGTGTGTGTGAATTTTGTACCTGATATGTAGACACAACACTTCAGTAAAATATTAGAGGTTAGCAAAAATGAAATCGTGCAATGAATTGAAAGCTAAACTAACCAGGCGATTTACTATCTTCTAATAGGTGCAAGTATGATGTTCTCAAATTGTTATAGAGATCAGTGACCTTGATGACACCTAAATGAAGGATTTGAATGCAAAACTGATATGAAATATGAATGCAATTAATCTATTTTTTTTGGATTTTCTATGCAATGATATGATGAAAACTGATATGAAATCTATGATATGAATCTAATCTAGAATGAACTTGATATGCAATGAATTGATCTAACAATGATATGAAAATGAATCTAAATAAATGTAAAAACCAAGCCTTGATTCGCAATAAGCTTTGATTCTCCAGATAGCAATTCACTAGCATAAGTTCGCAAATTATGAGATGATTTGGGATGAGCTGAAGCCTTAATTTATAGAAATCCAGGGCTTTAGAGGATGCATAAAAGAAAGCCATAAATCACTCAAATAACTCAGCTTGATTTTTGAGTTATTTGATTATAAAGAATAATTAACTCACAAAAATATGCAAATCATGCAAAAATAGCTTTTTAACTCAAATTAGAAGTTTAGATCAACTTTAAAACTCAAAAATGATGTTGAGTTCCAAAAAGTCAATAACTTGCATTGATTTTCTGATTTGGAGTTTAACTGCTCTTTGATTGTGCACATGGATAATTATGAATTAATAAATAAATAAAGTGATTTATTCTCAACTTAACTGATTTTGAAAAATAAAACAATTGATTTATGGGTTAATCAATTATTTTTCAAACTTTTATTCAAAATTACAATATTAAAAATTGACAAAATGATTTAATTAATTAAATAAAATATGTAATCAATTATTTGTAAGATTTTGGATTTATTGTCAAAATTAAATATCATAATTAGGAATAATAGAATTAAATTCAATTAAATAATTAAGTGGCCAAATTAAATCTAATTAATTAAATATTCAGAATATTCAATTAATCAAACTTTAGGATAAATATGATTTATTGCCAAATAATTATAAAATTAAAGATAATTATGATGATTAAGAATATTACTAGGAATATTCCCCGATGCAAGAATTTAGGATAATCAATTATGATTTGATGATGTTCAAATGTGCCTTTGGTTAGGACTTCGATGTCGATTTCATTCGATACGTTGATATAGAAGATTAATGAACTTATAGCCCATTTTTGGGGTATTACAACAGGATGTCTCCCAGGAGTACTGCACATATGCCCGATTTGTTGATGAGATGAAGAAGGGTTGGTAGCCTAGATTAGACTAGGTTAGATGCATGGTTGAGGCACAGATACCACTTGCTCAGTGGGATTACATGGAAGATGTCACCAATGTAGGGGTGACACCTGTATACAAGGATTACATTTTGGCCCACCCATACCCTAGGTTTACAGATCCTGTTAGCATGGGACAGAGGGCATAGTAGGTAGTGTAGCCTGTATAGTAGCAGTAGGCACTGGTACAATAGTAGGTACCAGCACAACAAAAGCCTAGATAGTAGCAGGTACCAGCACAGCACTAGCAGAGGGTATTGAGACCAAGGAGCGAGCAGACTCATATCCCTCCTAGGACTATGGGTTCAGATGTAGGTGTTGGTAGTAGTGGGACCTAGCAGAGGTCCATGAGATAGAGGACAAGTGACACATCTCAGCAGCCACCTCCTGACAAGGGGACATAGGGTGATGATACAAACATGCAGGATCCACCTGTGGGAGGGCAGGTACCATAGTTATAGAAGGCTCTTAGGAAGAGCCAAGAGAGGATCTGACAGCTGCAGCAAGAGTGGGATGACTTTCACACTCAGGTCATCATCCAGGAGACCGAAGTATCAAAGTGAGATCGAGAGATTAGAGGGCTCCAGGAGGCACTTGCTAGGTCTCAACTAGAGACCAAATATGAGGCTGCACAATCAACCTACTATTATGCGGCATATGTGGGAGTAGTGCCAGATCTAGCAGAGCAAGTGCCACCATTTTTAGAGTATGCTAGGGCATGAGTAGTTCCACAGGGACCTCCACCATAGGGACCACCTCCTCCACCTCCCCCAGGTGGTGATAGGCAGAGCTAGACTCATCTTGATATACATTGTAGCTCTTTTTTGATATTGTGATTGAGTAGCACCATTCTTTTGATGTACATTGACATTAATCGACCAAGATATATATGAGATCATCATTTCAATATCATTGTACTTGTGTATATATTGCTTTCATGTTGATGTTTATGAGATTTTTCCTATATGACTAGATGTATGCATATATAAATATGAAATTATGTATGAAAATGTAAATAAGATTGACATGGTTCCTTTATGATATGCGGATGAATATGCACATGTTTTATGTATGAAATGTTAAATGCAATGATAGATAAATGTAATGTATGATTTGATTTATGCTTATAATGAATGCATATGTATATGGATATGTAGATATAGAATGCATGTAAATGCAATTTATGGATGCAAATGGAAATGCAATGAAAATGCAATGTATATGATACTAATCATCTCATACAGGATGTAGCAATACATGATAGGTACTAACCAAAAGAATGTTTTAAGATTGAGAATGAGGACAAGACACTTGTGTAGCCAAGATGAACCTGGGATGAAAGATGAGAACCTTCGATGAATAGATTGAGGAGACAATAAAGAGAGCACCAAAACACCGTCTCAATGCAAGCCTAGAATGAAAATGCAAGCTTAAGCTGGATGCAATCCCTAGGACTTGGTTGTTGGACTCATTTTATTATTATCATAGAGTTTTTAGTAACAGACATTCATAGGATTCCATACAACCCTCACTAACATTGCAATCATGAGAATATGAACATGACATTAGTTTTTGATTTTTTGGAATGAGGTGTAAGCATTAAGGCACAAGAAGCTAGAATGACCTGAACACCCATTCCTTTTGATTTAGAAAGTTAACATAAGCATTAAAGCACAGTTACTAGAATAATCAAAATGTTTCTTGTAGACAAACATGCCAGACATGCAAGAGTTTCTTCTTTTTCTAAGTGAATGATAAGCATGTCAAGGTGCTCGCAGTGACGCTTACGTTCACTTCATAGGATGAGCATTTATGATTCCACCTGTAGCAGAAAGAAATCACCCAAATAGACAAGGAGAAGAACCAACCTCACCAAAGTTTCCATATAAAAGGAGTCGAGGTACACATGGCCATCCAACACGAGATGAAGGCTCTCATAGTGGACACCCCTCTTATGTGAATCCTTTGGATCATTGGAACTAAACCAACAAATAGAAAGCAAAGGAAAGACCATGCCCTCAATTTTCACTTCTCTTGGTCAAGAAAGACATCTTAGAGTTGCTTGAGGAGGAATGATAAAGCAAAAAAAACATGCAAAAGAAAAGCTCATCATGCTTCAGAGAGTTACAAATCTAGTTTTTAGTTTCAGTTTTAGTGGATTGAAGTCAGATCAAAAGTATACGGCATGAGAAGTCTCAACGGGATGGCAAAAATAGGTAGACACAATGAGGACCACTGGTGACTATCGCAAGAGATGAAGCCTCAAGGAGATATCGGAGTACTAATGAAGTATCAGTAGGTAGATGCAGTGAGAACCACTGGTGACTGATACGATAGATCCTCAAGAAGAGATATCTAAGAGCGAATGAAACATCAGTAGGCAGATGCAATGAGAACCATTGGTGACTGATGTATGAGGGACCCTTGAGAAGAGAGATCTAAGTGATAGCTAGGTATCAATAGGCAGGCACGGTGAGAACCACTAGTGACTGATACATGAGAGATCCTCAAGGAGAGAAATCTCAAAAGTAGCTAAGCATTAGTAGGCAAACACAGTGAGAACCATTAGCGATCAATACATGAGAGATCCTCAAGGAGAGAAATCTCAAAAGTAGCTAAGAATTAGTAGGCAGACACAGTGAGAACCACTTGTGACTGATGCAAGAAAATCCTTCGAAAATAATAGGACAATGCCCCTTAGACCAAGAAGGTGCCCCCAAGTGTGACTAGTTTCAATCCATGTAGAGTCGAGCATAATCTTGAAAGTAACTGAAAGAAAGTGCATGAGCTAGCAAACTAAAGCAAGAAACAAACTAAAGTAGGAAATAGGAAAGCAAACTAAAGTGGGAAAGCAAGAGCCAAGCAGTGCTGCAAAAGGTGTAGCATTAAGGAACAAGCGGTGCCTGTTTACCATGTTTTCACCATCTTGGCATAAATTCTATTTTTGCTACCATGATGCCTGTTTGCCAGGTTTTCATCAATGGCACATTTTTTATTTTTCAATTTTTTTTGTACTTTTCTCTTTTTTTATTTTTTTGTATTTTTCTCTTTTTTTATTTTTTTGTATTTCTTCAATTTTTTTTTATTATTATCAAGGTGCCTATTTACCAGGTTTTCACTAAGATGATCATTTTTTTTAGGACATTTTGCAATTTTTAGGATTTTTTCAGAATAAAGTATATATAGGAGCATACAGAGAATGTCTCAGCTATAGAATCTTTTCAGGTGCAGAGCATTGATTGGCTCTTTGAGTTGTTCTCCTTCAGTAGTAGATAGTTGGTAAGCACTAGACCCAAATGTTGCAGTGATAATGTACGGACCAAGCCAGTTTGGTTCAAACATTCCTTTTTGGATCTGTTGCTATTGATTCTTGGGGTTCTCTCTCAGGATGAGATCACCTACTTGGAATTCCCTTGGTCTAACTTTCTTATTGTAGCTTTTAGACATTCTTTTCTAGTATACTCTTAGATGATCAAACGTCACTTGCCGAAGTTCATCCAGTAACTCTAGCTCTTGTAGCCAAGATATTATAATGTCTTCATCAGTAATGAGGTTCTTCAGAGAGACTCACATTGTTGTAATCTTGACCTCAATAGGTAACACAGCATCCATGTCATAGACTAAGGCAAAGGGTGTAGCCCCTGTTGGAGTTTGAGTGCTTGTTTTGTAGGCCCATAAAGCTGGATTAATCTGGAGGTGCCAATCTCTACTAGATTTGTGAACTGTTATGTGTAGGATCTTGAGTATTGTCTTGTTGGAAGCTTCTTCCTGTCCATTACCTTGGGGATAATAGACCAAGGACCAATGCTGAATGATTCTAAACTTAGTACATAACTCTTTTAAATCCTTGTTCTTGAATTTCCCCCCATTGTCAGTGATTATTAAGGAGGGTACACCATATCTATAGATGATGTAATTCAGTATGAACCTTGCTATAGACTTTCCATCAGCTATGGTGAGAGGCACTGCCTCAACCCATTTAGTAAAATAATCTATAGTTGTGATAATGAACTTGTGTCCTCTTGAGGAAGATGGATGTATCTGACCCACCAAATCAAAGGCCTATTGTTGAAATGGCTAGAAAATGTTGAAGGGAATGAGCTCCTTGGCGGGAGCATGAATCAGATTTCCATGAAGCTGACATTGTTTGCAAGATTTGGTGTACTGTATAGCATCCTTTTCTATTTTTGGCCAATAGTAACCAGCTCTAATAAGTTTATGAGCTAATGTTAGACCGCTTGAATGAGAACCGCAGATGCCTTCATGAACCTCAGCTAATGCATGTTTGGACTCGTCAGGCTCTAGAAACCTAAGGAGGGTACCATCTAGACCTTGTCTATACAACTCATTAGCTACTATGACATATCATGAAGCACGGTGGATTAGGTGGCATTATTCATTCTGGGTATAAGTGTCTGGAATAATTTGGTCCCAGAGATAGGAGTAGATATGATGGTAGCGAGATGAATCATGTCCAATGAATGAAAATATTATCTTGCAGTTAGGGGTATTGTAGGCTAGGTAGCGTAATGTCTCCACCAGGAATTCATGTCTGAAGTCATTTTTTGGCATCTGTAGCATGGAGGCAAGAGTTTCCATGGCATCAGTTGCTTTATTATCTGCTCTTGGAATCTGCTAAAAAGAAATGTGTGCAAAATACTATTTGAGGTCATCAACCATTCATTTAGAAGGTACCATATTTTCATCTTTTGTTTGATATATATCATTAACTTGATTGATGACCAACTAAGAGTCTCCAAAGACCTTAAGTTCATCCACACCCCATTCTATGGCTATCTTCGTACCATTGATTAAAGCTTCATATTCAGCGATGTTATTTGTGCAAGGGAATACCATTTTATATGTCTTTGGTAAAGAGTACCTCTATGGTATGACAAATAGTATTCCGGCACCCGACCCCTGCTGGGTAAACGAGCCATCAAAGAACATGTTCCATGTTTGATGTGTAAGAAGCATTATAAACTCATTTGGAAATTCAATTTTCAATGGTTGATGATCCTTGAGAGGAGCTTCTATCAGTTGATCTGCAATAGCTTGTCCTTTGATAGCCTTTCTCTCTACATACTCAATGTCAAACTCACTGAGTATCATGGCCCATTTTGCCAATCTACCTGTGAGGGTAGCTTTGATGAGTAAGTACTTTAATGGATCAATTTTAGCAATAAGTCTTATAGTATGAGCAAACATATAGTCTCATAATTTCTATGAAGTAAACACCACTACTAGACAAGCCTTTTCAATGATTGAATAGTTCATCTCATAAGAGACCAGAGTTCTATTGATGTAATAAATGGCTCTTTCCTTGTTATTTTGATCTTCTTGAGCCAAAAGAGCACCCACAGATGTGTTTGTAGCTAAAATATAAAGGATGAGTGGCTTCCCATGAATAGGAGGCATCAAGATTGGTGGATTTGCACGATATTGTTTGATTTGAGTGAGCCCTTTGTCACATTCTTCGTTCCACTCATAAGTCACACCTTTGTGTAGAGTTTTGGTGAATGGTTGTAACTTATCAGCCAGTTGTGCAATAAAGTGCTGAATAGATTATAGTCTACCTTGAATTCCTCTCATCTAACTAATGTTCTTTGGTGGAGGCATTTCCATGATAGCTTAAAATTTCTAAGGATCTACCTCTATGCCTTTAGTAGATATGATGTAACCCAACAGTTTGCCAAAAGTGACACCGAATGCACACTTTTTCAGATTGAATCTGAGACTGAATTGCTCCATTCGATCTAGTATGGGACCTAGATCTGCAAGATGTGTTTTCTGCTGCATGCTTTTAGCCAAAGTGTCATCTACATACTCTTCCATTGTTTTGTGCATCATGTCATAAAAAATAGTAGTGACAACTCTTTGATAGGTAGCTCTGGCATTTTTCAGTCTGAAGGGCATGACATTCCAATAGAATGTTCC
The DNA here is from genome assembly GCA_027943335.1 of Chamaecyparis obtusa. Lineage (NCBI taxonomy): Eukaryota > Viridiplantae > Streptophyta > Pinopsida > Cupressales > Cupressaceae > Chamaecyparis > Chamaecyparis obtusa. The sequence continues at coordinate 2,617,747 of BSBK01001439.1, forward strand.
CCAAGAACATGTGAAGGATGTCTTTTCTTGGTCTTCTGGTGCAATTTTTATTTGATTATAACCAGAAAAGTCATCCATTAGAGAGTACATTTGGTAGCCAGCTATCATGTCAATATTAGGTAATGGAAATTCATCTTTAGGACATGCTTTATTCAGGTCTCTGAAGTTTGTGCACACACAAATAGATTTATCATGTTTTGTAACTAGAACAATATTAGAGATCCACTCTACATAGTCAATAGCTCAGGTGAAACCATCTTTGAGAAGTTTTTCTAACTCAGCCTTGACTAAAAGTGCCACATGTGGATGCATCTTCTGAAGCTTTTTTTTGATAGGCTTGATGCCTAGTGTAATAGACACATGATGCTTGATTAGATTGGGATCCAATCTAGGCATATCAGAGTAGGTCAATGCAAAATTAATTTTCTTGCTTTGAAAGAAATTGGTGAACTCTTCCTTCTCTTTTGCAGATAGAGACTGTGCTAAACGAATGATTTGTGGTGCAGCCTCCGTACCCAAATTTACTAGTTGGGTTGGCTCAACCAACACTGATGATCTCTCTTGAAAGTGACTTAGAAGTGTATCAAGTATCTCCTCCTTGGGTGCCTCAGAGAGGTTTTCACCCTTAAATACGTCTTTTATCTTTACTTTTTTTGGCTCTAACACTACCACAATGTGGTTTTCACCATCAGAGCACCTATTCTTTTTTATTTTGATTTTATGACTAAGATACTTGATATCAGCTTCAGTCATGTTGATACTGTCTTCATTGGTGGAGAACATTATAGGTTTGACAATATTAAGATAACAGGCAAGAGTGTAGTCATTCTGGAATATAAGGACTTCACTAGCTAGAGAGGGAGAGTTCCAGTTGATAAGTTCGGGATGGCAGAGTGAAAGAGAATTGGTGGGTTCAAGTGCATTCACACTATAGCCATCAAAAGCATGGACAAGTAATTCAAGACCTAGAGCAATCTCATCCAAAGGTGTGTTCGATTCTTCTTGAGTCCTCACAATGGAAGTAGAGGGAATGTCAGGATTAGTAAATTCACACTTGGTCGACCTAATACTAGACCCTTCACCTACTTTGAAAAGGTTTTCATACACATGAACAACATATATATATTTATCAAAAGTTGCATCAGACAAAGATTCAAACTCATATTCATGTGAATTAGTGATGCTTGATATGGGAATTCCATCAACACTAGTTGTACCATCTGACTCATCTTCATCTTTTGTAGTATTAATAGTTTGCTAAAGTTGATCTTGTTCAAACCACTCTTGGAAATGTGGTGGTATGTACCGTTCATCCTAAAAATTAGGATCAACAATTTGTATTTCTCTCCACTGGTCATATAGGAGTTGATGCACTGAAGCGGTGTCATCGGAATCACTATCAGTCTCTACCAGATGGACAAGTATAATAGGATCATCTGGTCCTTCAAAGAATGCAGCAAGATCCAGAGGAATAGGATATGGAAAAGTATCCTCGTCAGAGTTGTTCTCTGATTTATCAACTGTGGTAATGTCCTCAAATTTTGGTCAAAATTTTGGCTCTGGTTCTGGCTCTGATACTGGTACAAACTTGTTAATCCCTAGATGAAATGAGATTTTCTTAAAGCCTAGACCTGAGGTGTCCTTGGTGCAATGACTTGTGGCTTGAATTGGTTTAAGAAAACCATCATCATTCACCCCTATGGGTCCACTTCCTTTATAATCAAAGTGCTTCATGATTTTGAAAGCTTCACTATATCATTCTTGTTCTAAGTCACGAGTAGGAGTAATCTATTCAGATGTTTCTTTTCCTTTATAAAGCCAAGTTGTAATAGCTCTTTCCTCATCTTCATCCTCTAATGGCATTGTGGCCTTGAAAAAGGTGCCATCATAGATTACTTGGGAAGAACAGGCAGAAGGCTTGTTGTTCTCAGAGGGTCTCCCGTAGGAATGCAGAGATGGAGGTAGAGCTGCTAATGATAACACAGGTTCAATTTGATACCCTCCCATGCCTATATCCTTAAGCTTCAAAGTCTATTCCATTTCTTTGAGCTTGGCATCATAGAATTTAGTGGACTCTCTATTAGTTGGGACAAGACTATCTACAGATTGTGTGAGTGTGTTGCAAGAATAATTGGTATTGGCAGGAACTGTCACTTCTGCACCATGGAATGGGAACTTGATACATTGATGATATGTAGATAGAACCACCTACATTTCATGGATCCATGGTCTACCCAATAGTATATTATATACCAGAGGAATATCTAGAACCTAACAAATGACATCTCTTTCGATAGACCCAACTCAGATTGGCAACACAACCAGACCTTTAGATTTTCATTCTTCTTCATCATATGCCTTAATAGTAATTTTCTTATAGACGTCTATGAAATCTTCATCATAGCCTAATTGATTGAGTAGCTTAGCAGAGAAAATATTGAGGCTAGCACCATTGTCAATGAGGATGTAGTGGACATGCTTTGGACCTATCATGACTTCTATATGCAAAGGAGCATTGTGCAGATGACTCAGTGAGTGGTCATCTTCTTTAGAGAAGGAAAAATAGTGGGGTGAGGTCAAGTGACCCACCATGGATTGAAACCAATTGAGATCCAAATCTTTTGAGACATTCACTTCAGTGAGGGCTTTATCCAAAATCTCCCTATGAGCAGGCAAGATCTTCAATAGCTCAAAGATAGTGATCTATGTGTTGGTACATTGCAGCTGGTCTAGAATGTTGTAATTAGATGCGCTAGATGTAGGGACTGATTTCAAGTTCTTGTTGGTAGGACCAATAGTAGTTTTATTTGCAGGTTGCTTTGGAGAAGATGTAGAAGGGTCAGGACTCTTAATGGTCATTTTTGCATGAGAGCGAGTAACAACATTTGCACAATCCTAAGATGATTCAGGTTTGGAAGAATGAGACCCAGGGCCTCACAAGACAAATGCAGTCTTAGTCTTAGGAGCATCCTCACTCCCCTTAATAGTAATCACATCACAATACTCAACCTCAACAAATTCAACCATTTTAATGACATTGTCATTGGTAGTGTACATGTAATTGACCTTAGCATTGGTGTTCTTAGTCTTGGAAGATTCACCTTTCTTGTGAGGAGGAAAGGGATATTTAAATGCTTGATGATCTGAATTCTTGTTATGGCTATCCACAACAATGTCACCATTGTCAATCAAATCTTGGACTTTATGGCACAGCTGGAGATAAGTAGAAGTCTTATGACCCTTATTTTGGTGATAATCACAGTATGCATTGTCATTCCACCAATGAGGTCATGGTTGCAGATCATAGAGATGGTTTTCCAAAGGATCAAGTATATGGTTTTACACGAGAGTCTTATAAACCACATCAAGTGGTTCTTCTAAGGATGTGAACCCATGCTTGGGTCAGGATGCCCAAGGTTTGTTTTTAGTGAATCTCGAAGGCTATTGAGTCTCTGTTGCAGCCTTTTTCATAGCTTTGACCACCTATATACTAAAGGAAAGATTGAAAATAGATTTTGTAGGCTTCGGGGTCACATTGTCAACTACTCCATTTACAACATCTCTATTCTTGTTGACAAACTTCCCTTTATCTTTGTTTGAAGTGGAAGACCCTTTTTTGTTATCCTTTTGCAAAGTCAACTCTCCTTTCTTGATCATAAACACTTCTATTCACACAGCTTGCTTAATCATGTTGTCAAAGGTTACGGGACCTTGTAATTGTACTTGATATCCAAAATCTAGGACAAGATTGTCCAAAAATATGTCAAGTTTTTTAGACTCATGTAGTTTGCGGGTATATTTCGTAAAAAGTTGTCTTCATCTCTAGAGAAATGCCAAGAAAGGCTCCCCTTGTCATAGCTTTAGATTGAAAAGGTCTCGAATATTGACTGGATGTTGAATATTGTGGGAATAATGCTGGATAAATAGATTAGCGATCTCATCAAAAGATTTGATTCCAGCTGGTAACTGAGAAAACCACTCCATAGCTGACCTACCTAAACTATGAGTTAAGAGGTCCATAAGATACATCTAATCATAGATGAATTCCATAGATAGAGTGTCGAACTCCCTTAAGTGATCCTAGGGATTGGTAGTACCCAAGTATTTGTCATCTTTATGTAGCTCTACACCTTTGGGAAAAGGTGGCATGTGAATACTCTTATCAAATAGGAAAGGACAGATGCCTTCCATTGTGAATTGTTGTACAAGTTTATCTTTATCCCTCGCAAGTTGGCTAATTTGGTCTTACATGTCTTGAATCATCTTTTGCAACTTTGCAGTCTCAATCTCTTCTTCTTTGGCCACAAGGGTTTTGACTTGGTAGTCTTGGGGTAATTTGGCCCCTTGTTTGGCCAGTTCAAAAAAATATTTCTCCTTCTCCTCTAGAAGGAGGATCTCTGTCATCTTGATAAGACACTTGTTGACTTTCACAGCATCTATGTCATTTTGGGTTATTACCTCATCTTCATTACCAAGAATCTCATAAATGTTTGGGACTTGATCTTGTTGCTGATCATCTTGGTCTTGGTCATGTGGAGGAGGGTGATAATGATATTGATGTCGGTTGCCTTGAGATTTTTTTTAGGATTGATCATTCTAGGATTGATTTTGGTCATATGGAGGAGGGTGATAGTGATATGGTTGTCGATCACCTTGAGGTTTGTTTTGAGCTTGGTCTTGATTCTGATCATTTTGGGATTGATCATAACACTGATCATTTTGAGAGTGATCAGGAGGTTGGTTATTTTGAGATTGCTCATGAGTTTGGTTGTATTTGCCTGGTTGGAAATCAAAAGGATCTCCCATCTTGTCAATGTAGGATTGGGTAGCGAGTGTAGACTCAGTAAAATGATATGAACAATGCTGAAAGGGTGCGGCTAAGGTAACCTTTGGAGCTTTAATAGGATTGAAAGGGTTGATAGGTTCAAGGGGTTTGATAGTTCACCAGAGTTGGTAGGTTCAATAATGCTAATAGAATTAGTCCAAGGAAGTGCCTCTCAAAGTTATGAAATAATGAGTTGTCTTGCTCTTGAAATAATAGGTCATGTTGTGCTTGAAACAACAGATTATTACATGCCTAGAACACTAGAGATGAGGATTGAGGTGGGTTGTCTTTTAGTGTACTCAATGAAGAGGAACTTATGGATCCCTCATAGCACTCAGATTGGATAATGGGTTCGGAACAACCTATTTCTTGATTATGAGGTTTACCCCTACCTTGTCTGATTCCATAGATGGGTAATGTGTTGCTGCTTCTAGTTGTAATAGGCATAGATGAAAATGTAATGAGAGAGGACTTACGATTGTGCTAGAACTCTATCTCTAGGATAGCGAAAAAAAAGGAGATAAGAGGCTAGAACAGCCAAGATGTGAAATGCACCTGGCATGACTCATCAAGAGTATGGCTAAAACAATCGAGATGTGACTATCGCATCGCAAGGTAAAAAAGCACAGTGAGATAGGACAAATAATAGAGAGACAATACAAGTTTAACTAGTAATTGTTTGGTTCCCATCTTGAGACGCTCAGTTTCAGATAGTGAATAATAGGGGAACAGGAAAATAGACCTCAGGCAAAAATCAGATCAAGCAGAAAATTCACCAGTCAACAGGAAATAACTCATTATTTTGAAAAACTAGGGTACAGGTTCACATGAGAAAGTGCTTGCTCGCATGATAAAATGCCAGGCTGCGCGCGAGAGAATGAAATCTCACGCAAGGAAATGCTCAGGTTTTGAAATCTCACATGGGAAAAGACCAAATTTTGACAGGTTCGACATAGTTTTTGAGGTAAAAGTCAGATTCTGAGACATAGCAAGGACTATTCTCTAATAGAATTTCTAGTTTTCGGATAGTTTTAAGATAGTTTGAATCAGCAATCTCAGTTTTGAAGGTTTCAAGCATTCATTTACAGGCATAAAGTTTTAGATTAAGCAATAGTGATGCAAGAAGTAGTCACAAATAGTTCTACCAAGGACAAAGAAACCTAACAGAATCATGGGAGTCTTTGTTTAATCATGATGGACAGTTTAAGACTCAAAACAATCACTTAGTTATCCTTACAAAAAAAAATGGTAGAGAAGACAAAATCTATGCCTCACAACTTACGTGCATGCATTCAACTCACATAGTCGTGTCACCCCCTAGAGGGTGCTCATGTTTTTGGTGTTTCCAAGGCCTCAATAGTATATGTTCAAAGGTTACCCTTGAAGCAAGGTCCAGTTTCATATACCACCTTCAAACATCCAGGTGCATGTGTATGGTGAGAATCTAGGGGAGAGATTCTTCCCCCTCCCTGCACAAAGATTATGTCTCCTTTCGGAGGTGATCTGGGTAGGCAACTAAATAAGAAATTTTTTAGTGGGTTTTCATTCATACTAACCTTTGGTGCCCCTAACATAGGGTTGACACCTCGTAGCCACACCAACACCTAAAATTCATACACCCCCGCAAGTAGGGCTAGGAGCGGTGCCGCTCAGTATAACAGATGGAGCTTTCTCAAGATGATAGTCAAAATCAAGAGAAAGAAGTTAACATGGCTTTAGATTCTTTAGACTCAACAAAGCATTCTTTATTATAGTGAGGTGGAATCATCGGCAATAGGTGTGTACTCACTTGGGTCGTTCCCAGAGGTTCAACTTTCGGCAAGCCCTCTAAAGGTGACATGGACTTTGGCTTAGATCTAAGGGTCAGATTTTCTGATTCTCTCAAAGATAGAAGAGTATACTTCTCTACCTCTTCACCTTACCCAAACATGCAAGACATATTCATCATCGAGTTAGTTCATCCTCAACCAATCCACAAGCTTTTGGGTTTTTGGTTCTCTCAAAGAGAGAAGAGCATAATCCCCCAACAAGTAGACGTGCTATAGATTCACTACCTTTCCTTGCTTCCCCAAGTATCTATCATGCTAGCAAGATCTAGGTCTTGGGTTCATCCATGGGCATCACTTCCATGTAATGAAGAGCCTATTACCCTAGCTCACTATCAAGACCCTTAAGAAATCTTCACAAGGCCCTAGTTATACTATGTGAATGAAAAATAGTAAACAAGCACAACATTTTTAAATGTCTTCGACAACCATCCTGCAAGCAAACCGTTAGCAATTTTATGTCTTTGACAATCATCCTGCAGCCCACTATTATGCTATCAGAAAAATTAGAGATATGAAAACAATAGCAAATGATAAATGTCAGGAAACAGTAATAGTAAATCTGCAAAAACTGAAAGATTTTTAAAAAACTGAGACCAAGTCTTGTGCGAGGAAGTACTATGAAGCGTGTGAGAGAATGCTACTAGTAGAAAACCTACGCATGAGAAAGTACTGTAAGGAGAAAATCTTCATGCAGGACATTCAGACAGCTCACTCGAGATTTCATACACATTTGTACGGACCGTACGGACATAGTGCAAATTTCCTATTAGAAAATTTTTGAGAGTGAGGCCAGAAATCAATTTTCTGCCCCACGGTGGGTGCCAAAATGTTTATAGCTGAACGTGGACCTCTAATCCAGCCATAGCCACAACATAGTCATTGCTCACAAAGTGAATTATGAAAATGAGTATGAATTACCCTCTTCATGGATTAATAGTGAATCGACCCGTTGCCACCAAATTAGTTGGGGTGTTTGAATTACTCTCAGATTGGAGAGCCAACAACCATAGACCAAGCTAAGACAGAGGATTTAAAAAATGATTGAAAATGAGAATTTAAGCTATATGAGAAGGCAAGTGTAATCTAAGAATTTGAATTGCAGATTTAATCTAAAGAGCATGAAGAAAGGTGAGAATTAATCTAGAACATAATAAGCAAACTAATTAATATGAAAGTGTAATTATACTAGAATGAGAGCTTATTATAATTATTCAATAAAAGCTTTGAAATTATGAGAAAGTTGAGACAAGAATCCACTATAGTTTTGGTACTCTAAAATTGCCTCTCTAAAATGAGAAAAAGAGGTTCATTATATAGAAGAGCTCGGGAGAAGGATGAAGAGTTTCTTGAAAAGAAACAGCTGACTCTTCATCTCCATGAGGAAGGTGAGATAAATTGATGAATTATTTAATTAAATGAATGAATATTGCCACATGGGTGGCTTTTCAAGTTATTTTGAATAATTAAATCCAAATAAAGATGTCCATTCAAAAAACCAAATATTATTTAATCCCTTTGATGTGTATTAGCTAAAGGGGGTGGAATTAATTTAATTTAAAAGCACTAGGACATTAGAATTAAATTAATTAATCATAGGGATTTTTAACCAATAAATGTCAAAATATTTAGGAATTAAATATAGTGTATGATTAATGCAAATTTATGGTTTTTTGCATTTGACCCCAAGTCAAATAAAGTCAATTAGGAGATAGAATTGCCTAGTATAATAGGACTTCGATGATGTAGAAATTTGAAGGAATGCACCAAAATTGATTAGAATTGTAAGGTGCCAATTTTGGGGTATTACACCTGGAAGGGTTAGAGATTAGTATGGAGAATAGACCTGTGGATTGTCAAGGAGATACTTGAGAAGGAAAAGAAAGTAGAAGTGGATCTGGGGTAAGTGTGTTGAAGACTTGGAGGACATGTATGTGAAGAACCAACTCAGGGTTTCTGTGTTGAATCCCGTAACATGTTCTTCCAGCCTTTAAGAACATCTTTCTGTACCTGAGGTGTCTGATGTAGGAGCATCCTGGGGAAGTTAGCAATATTGCATGTTGGAGTGTTTTGATCTTAGTGTTTCTTGATTGCAGTGTTGACCGAGGGGCTCATTCGCTAAAGGAAATCAATAAAAATTCTGGTGCTTGGCAAAACCTATGCTCGATGATTCTTGTGGAGCTCGGTCACGTGTTTTCTCGATGATGCCTAGCTTTCTCGGTAGTTTTTCTTACACTCAGTAGTTTGGCTTGTCGATTGGAGTTCTTGTGGATTTGATGGGTCATCTTGATGCATTAATTTGTGTAGTATTTTTTGTGTTATCCTATGTAGATGTGGAGGCCGTCATGAAGAATTAATTATTTGTAAGGCTATGTGAGAGCTGATTGATGTTGCATTTAATATTTTTTTGTTTTTAGAAGCTGACTAAGTTTAGGATTTATTTCTTTCTTCCAGCCAACTTATGGAAGAAGTAGTATAAAATCATGGGTTGGGTAGTTGTTGAGGCAGTGAACCAGAGAGATTCTAGTTAGGAATCTGAAGGAGGAATTTGGTGAGCAAAGCTAGTGGCTAAGGCTTAGGAACAAGAATATCACTTGCTGGCTTGTGAGAACAAGTTTGGATCTTGCTGGACGTTTCTACCAGACTGATGTGTTGTTTTAGATCTGGCTATCTAGGGTTAGAGATTAAATTGGATCTTGAGGGATCTTGCAGAACTGTTACTTACTTTGTAATTGGTTGTAATGAAGAAGGCCTTACAGCCTGGCACATTCCATGTAATTAGTTATTTTATGAATAAGAGTTTAGATTTTTATCAAATCTTTCTTTTTTGTTGTGGTTCCATTGTGTGGTTGTTTAGCTAGGGGCTTGGACATCTCCTTTAGGGATTCTCTTGATCTTACACTATGCCATTTAGGGTTCAAGGATTGATCAAGAATGAATTAAATTCAGATGTAATATATTTTGTAAGTTGGATAATTCCATAATGAACATGTAATGTATTTATATATAAATTGGTGAATTATGCAAGTGTGGATCATGGATGTGAAGATGTGGTCGAGTGAGAGAAAATATTATCTGCAAAAAGAAGTAGTGTTGTTCTTAATTGGATCTAAACAAGTAGTGGTGAAGTGCTACACCCAAATCATTGTACTTGTTGATTCCTAATAGTTTCTACAAGAAAATCCCTTAACCAGGTAGACTTTAATAGGTCTAATTTGTAAATCCTTTAACCATGTGACTCTTTAATTAGGGTTTTAAATCCTTTAACAAGGTTAATCCTAATAGGCTATATCTCCTAACAAGACTAGAGGTAAATCCCTTAACTAAGTGACTCCTAACAAGGTCTGCTCCTAACGGGGCATCATTGTAATCTCCTAACAAGGCTAGGACTTTAACATAGTGCATTTCAGAAGAGTGTAAATTATCAGTGGGTGCTAATTCCCACCATGGGTTTTCCCTCAGATTTAGGTTTTTCATGATAAAAAATAATGGTGTCACTTTGTTGCATATTTGGATGGTTGTTTGGTTACTTTTTTTATTACTGCATAATGTTTAAATTTGATGAATGTTATTGAATGAATTATAAAAAGTTTCAGATCTAATAGATTATTAATTCATCCCCCCTCTCAGTAATCTTGGACCTTATACAATTAACATAGACCACCTAGCACACATTGGGCATCCACCTCTAATCGTGGACCTGAGAGATTGGGGAGTCACCATCCTATGGAGGAGCATTGATTTTATATACAAATGACTCATGCTTAGATATATAGGGCATATTTTGTATAGTGTCATCCATGTACCTAAACATATGATATATATATACCATTGATGCTTCATATTTATTTCTTCTTGTAATGTCGTTGTGATTGATTTTGTATAACCAATAACATAAAGATTAAAGTGATATACATGAAGGGAACTGCAAATATAAGATTGAATAAAAAGAAGCTATGCACAAGTATCTCCTAGGTAGTACCTTAACCAAAAATGATTAATATATTACACTTAATATTCAAGACCAAAATATAAAATATTTTTGTCAGGATTGAAGAAAAGCATGCAAGAATGCATAATGCCTTAAATTTAAAGAAAATATAAGAACATAAAAAGATAGATAAAATGAAGGTTAAGCATAATATAGACATAAGTACATGTAATTTATAGGGTCTTTGAGAGGTATACCATCCATATTAGCAATCTTGTATGCACCAGAACCATAAACCTTTGTAATAACATAAGGTCCAAGCCAATTAGGACTAAACTTACCTTTTTTACTAGGTAGAGCATTAACATTACACTGAATCTCATAAAGAACCAAGTCTCCAACCAAAAAGGAATGTTCAATCACCCTAATGTTGTACTTTTTCTGAAGATATTTATGATATGCTTTGATATGTTTGAGGGAATTAATTCATTGATAATCTAACATTTCAAGTTGTTGTAATCATTGTTCTCTAAAATTATCACTATTACTTATACCATTAAAGGAAACTTGTAATGAATAAATTTCCAATTCTACAGGCATAATAACATCAACACAATAAATGAAATTATAAGGGGATGTTCTAGTTGCAATGCAGACACTTGTTCTATAAGCTCATAAAGTATAAGTTAATTGTGTATGCCAATCCTTAGCATTTTTTTTAATAGTTTTTCTAAGAATTTTCTCATTAACCTTGTTTGAATATTTAGCTTGACCATTAGATTGAGGATAGTAAGGAGTAGAGAATTATTGATGGATACAATACTTTTCAAGAAACTTTGTTACTTCTATATTCTTAAAAGGAGTAATGTTGTCTGATATTATCATTGAAGGGATACCAAATCTAGATATTATGTTTTTAAGGATAAAATCACAAATGAAATCAACTTTAATAGAGAAAAGGGAAACAAATTCAACCCATTTAGTGAAGTAATCAATAGCAGTAAGAATGTAAGTATGTCCTTGAGAAGGAGGTGATATTTTACCAATAAGATCCAAACCCCATATGCTAAATGGTGCACTAAAGAAGGAGGAGTACCCCAAGATTGGATGTCCCACTTCATAGAAAATCACATGCAGAATTATAACACAAATTTTAGAGAGAGATTGTTGAATCAATTATTTATCCAATAATTACAAGTTACATGTCAGGCTGTAAGGCCTTCCCAATTAGGGTCATATACAAAATGAATCCAATATCAAGGCTTAGTACTTCATAATATAACAACCATTAATCTCTTAGACTATTTCTTCCTAACTAAAACCACTTGAATATATATACCCGATTGGTATAGTAAGGATCGACCAAGAGTTACATCTCCAAAGAAATGTTTACAAAATAAGGGCCAGCCCTCCCAAAAAACTAAACAACCACAATGAAGAACATGAGAAGGTGTGACCAAAGATCTAGGTCCACACAAGATCAAACAATCAAACACCAATATCGTGCATGCCAATAATCAACAAGAAATGATCACACACGCAATCATTAGGTCATCTTAGGTAGAAATGAACACGCAACCTGAAGCAACCAAAGAATCCTCACACAAAGATCCTTGATCCAAACATGATTTGATCACATGAAATAATTCTTAGATAGGTCCTCCATAAGTAAATACAATCACAACAAAAGAAACATACAAATACATGATCTGTCAATGGGATCACCATGAATAGGAAACCAAGAACAAAACATGAGACATAGAGAAGATAACTCAAATAGAACTAAACCAAAAGGAATGAAATAAAAAATATAGGAACTAAAGAGAGTTTAGAACATGATTCTAATACCACAACTAGAATCTCCTCAAGATGAATAATCGATGAACCAAGTTGTCAACCAGATAATAGGAATATAAAGAAACAAACTATTTTTTGGTTGATTCAAGATTGCAAAGAACCCAAAATGCTCTGACATCAAACACCTTGGGTTATTAAAAATAATTCTTCTAAATTAGTAATGTTGTACAAGCCAAGTTGAGTCAAAATGATCCAGCTCAGATTGAGAAATCCATGTAGAATCCTCAACTGGTTTGTCCTCCCACTTTGCCAATATTCTATGTAGTATTTTCCTCTGGTATTTCTGCCAATCCTTCTATCTAAAATCTACTCAATCTATTTTTTCTTCTTCTTAGTATATTCTTTCTAAACATTTATCTCTTCATTTGACTCAAAGTACTCAAACAAATATGAAATGTTAAAGATAGGAGATATATCCATATCAACTAGTAACTCAACTTCATATGCATTACCACTGTCAAATTTCTTTAGAATTTTGCAATGTCCAAACTTCTTCATCCTCAACTTACTGTATGTTCCAACAGGAAATTCACCTTCCTTTAAATGAGCCATCACTTCATCACCAACTTCAAATGTTTTATGTTTTCTAGACTTGTCTTCTATATTCTTGTATTTTTTATTGTTCTTCTCCAAGTTATGTTTCACTTCCTCATGTAAAGTTTTCATGAAATCTGCATATATTCACCTTCACAACTTCTTTTCTCTTCTAAACCAAGTGTTCCCAAATCTGATATACCTTTAGGATACATGTCAGTAAAAATCTGAAAATGTTTTTTACCTGTGCTTCTACTTACTAAATTATTGTATGCAAACTCTGCTTGTGCCAATACCAAATCCCGATTTCCAAGTTTGTCTTCAACTAAACATCTCAACAAGTTTCCCAAGATTCTATTTACAACCTTTGTTTGTCCATCTTTCTATGGGTGAATGATAGAATTGAATTTCAAATCGGTACCCAACTTCTTCCAAAGTGTTCTCCAAAAGTAACCAACAAACTTTCCATCCTGATAAGATATAATACTATTAGGTAACCCATGCAATTTCATAATTTCCTTAAATAAAAGGTCTACTACATGAACTACATTTGATGTCTTCTTACAGGGAATAAAATGTGACATTTTTTAAAATATATCCACCACAAAAAATTTAGAATCATTACCTATTTGTGTATTAGGTAATCCAAGATCAAAATCCATGTTGATGTCTTCCCAAGGTCTATTAGGAATAGGTAATGGTGTATACAATCTATTATTCTAACTTACTCCTTTTTCAACTCGACAAATTCTACAACTCCTTAAAATTTATAAACATCCTTATGCAAATACGGCCAAAAGTATTTCTCCTTAAGAAAACTTAATGTATTTCCAATGCCAAAAAGTCTTGCTAATCCACCATTATATTTCTCATTTATCAAATTATTTCTCATTGAACCTCTAGGTATACACAAATGAACTCCCCTAAACAACATACCTTCCTGAATGAAATAGTCATCCCACTTGCTCTATTGATCACTCATAGGTGTCTTACATGCCTCCCAATCCTATGCAAAATTAGGTTCAGTCTCATACATGTCCTTCAAATCACCACAACCAAGTACCTCAACTCTCATCTCAGTCAACAAAGATCTTCTTCTGCTCAATTCATCTGCAACTCGGTTAGACAATCCACTTCCATGTTTTAACACAAATTTAAAGTTTTGCATGTACTTAACCCACTTCATATGTCTTTGATTTAATTTACTATGACTTACCAAATATTGTAAAGCTTTATAATTAGTTTATAGCACAAATTCCTTAGGTATCAAATAATGTCTCCACTTCTTCAAAGCTTGAACAATAGCATAGGATTCTTTGTCATATACATAATATTTTCTCCTAGCATCATTCAAATTTTCACTAAAGAAAGCAACTGGTTTACCTTATTGACTTAATAAAACTCCTATTGCATTACCACTTGCATCATAATCAACTTGAAATACCTTAGATAAATCAGGCAATGCTAGAAAAGGTAACTCTACTACTTTTTGTTTCAATGTCTCAAAACTTTTTTTATCTCCAATTGTCCACTTGAAATCCTTTTTGTCTCCTCTCATTGTCTCAGTCATTACATTACAAACAAAACTAAAATTCCTTAAGAATTTTCAATCGAAACTAGCGAAACCATGAAAATTTCTTGTCTCTCCAAGAGTCTCATGTCTAGGCCATTCCAAAATTGCTTCAACCTTCTCTAGATCCATCTTCAAACCATCAACTGAAATAAAAAAATCCTAAATATACTATCTCTCCTTTCATTAAAGAACACTTCTTCAAGTTAATCGGTAACTTTTCCTCTTTCAACCTCTACAATACTTGTCTTAGATGCAACAAATGATCTTCCCTATTCTTAATGAATATCAAAATAGACCGTCCAAATATACAATCACAAATTTACCCAAGTATTTATTCAAAACTTCATTCATGAGCATCATAAAAGTACTAGGTGCATTAGTTAAACCAAAAGGCATAACCAACCACTCATACAAACCTTCTTTTGTCTTAAAATAAGTCTTACATCCATCTCCTTCTCTGATTCTGATCTGGTCATAACCAATCTTTAAATTGATCTTGGTAAAAAATATTTCTCCACTCAAACAATCCATGATATCATCCATCCTAGGCTATGGAAACTAGTATTTTATTGTGATCTTGTTTGTATCTTTGGAATCAGTACAAATTCTCCATCCACCACTTTTCTTAGGTGCTAACACAGCTAGAACTACACATGGACTCAATCTTTCTCTGATCAAACCCTTCTACAAAAACTCTTGAACTTGTCTATTCAATTCCTCATTCTCTATAGGTGTTAACCGATGGGGTTCTTTGTTAGGAAAAATAGCTCTAGGGATTATATTCATATAATGATTTATACTTCTTATCGGTGGCAAACCATCTAGTACATTATTAGAAATAATCTCTTGATAATATGTCAGCAACTTCTGGATTTGAATAGGTTTTTCATTCTTTGACTTCTAAATAGGGTTATTAGGAACTAAACCATAGCAAACATCATTCATTTTCAAATCTCTTATGAACTTCCTTTCTTCAACCAAAATAATTCTAACACAAGTACAATTTTTACCCTCAATGCTTCAATAAATGGTAACAAAACTTACTTCATCCCATTTTCTACAAAAGTATATCTATTCAATCTTCCATCATGTAAATCTTGTCTATTATATTTCCAAGGTCTACCCAACAAGATGTGACAATAATCCATAAACATAATATCACAAAGAACTTCATCATGGTAATTCCCAATTTTAAGTTTCATAAGACATTGCTCACTTACCAAATATTTGTGTTCATCCTTGATCCATGAGATCTGATAAGGTTTAGGGTGATTCATCCTTTGCAACTGAAACGTGGTAACCAACTCTTCTAATGCCAAATTCTTTGAGCTTCCACTATCAATTATCACTTTGCAACATTTTCCTGCTACCTAACATCTAGTTTTGAATAAGCCTTTTCTCAAAGGGTCTTCATTAGTGCCTTCATTCCAAAATGCTCTTTTGATCATCATATTTTCTCCATCCTCAGGTTTTTTTATTGAAGCAGGTGAATCTTCCTTCACAAGTGCATTTATGCTACTGTTACCAATATTCTTGTTTGAATTTTTACACTCAAATGCTCTATGTCCATCTTCACCACACTTGAAACAAGTGTCTTTGAACCAATTATTATCTTCTCTCCTCTGATCACTACCTTTAGGGTAACTACCTCTTGAATAACTTCCCCTACCTCTAAAGGCACTTTTTCCTTTCCATTTTGATTTGCCTTTATCCCAATTTGTCTTATCTTGATTTGATCTAGTATTTTCTCCAAAGGATCTACCTCTTCCTCTAGGTAATCTTCCACCTCTACCTCTCTTCCTTTGTTCATATCTTTTGTTCAATTTCTCTTCTACTTTCAGTGCAAATTGATAAGCTTCTTCAATAGTATTCAACTTGACCAAACTAATTTCATCTTGAATAGAAGTCCTCAAACCATTTAGGTATCTAGAAATCCTTTCAATTTCATCATCTACATGTCCAAATATGATATCTAACTTATAGAATTCCTCAGTGTATTCCTTCATATAACTATCCTTCTATTTCAAATTTTGCATTCTTCTCAACAAACTAACTTGATAATCACCGAGTAAAAACTTATCTTTCAATTTTTTAATCATCTTTTCCCATACCTTTATCTTATCTTTACCTCTTCTTTTCTGATTAGTCTACAAATGTTCCCACCACAAGGATGCATGTCCTTTCAACTTAGTGCTTGCAATTTTCACTTTCTTATCTACTGGAATATTTGCATAATTAAAATAATTCTCCATCTCAAAGATCAAGTCCATCAATTCATTAGAATCCAATCTGCCACTATACTTAGGAGGATTGAAGTGAGGTTTACAATTAGTGCTTGTAAAAGCTCTCATAAATATTTCTTTCCCTTGTTCTAGAATAGGTTCTTGTCCTACTCCTCCTCACAATTATTCTGCCTCATCTTTGCTATCATCCTCAATGGATCTTCCTCTTCTTAAGGGTGTCTCAATAGCTTCAAGTCTTGTAGAAATTTTCCTCAACATATCCCTTTATAGCATGATCTGTATCTCTCCTACCATGAACCATCTTTGCAACCCTCTATAATTTTAGGTCAAATCACAACCTACCACCCCACAACCAAATCATCTAGGGATTTCAAAAGAAGTTATCTTTGATACTACCTGGTGCAGCACAAAAGGAGTACCCCAAGATGGGATGTCCCACTTCGTAACAAATCACATGCAAAATTATAACACAAAATTTAGTAGAGAGAATGTCATATTAATGACTTATTCAGTAACAAGATTAATGATTTACTAAGGGAAAACAAAACCTAAATTAAAACCCCAAAGATGACATCCATCAAACTACACAACTTAGAGAACCCCTTCAATCCAAAAAAACTCAAACAAGTTTGGCGAGTTAAGCATCGATAGATTCCTACACAAGATTGTAAACATACATCAGTCATAACCTAGTCTCAACATGATTTAAAAAACATGGTGAACATTACACTTCCAAAGCATATGTTGTAAGACAATATTGGATTTCTTCGATGAACAACACTTATTGTTAATTTTTCAAATCACGTATTTTTATTTCCAGATATTAGGGATTATGCTTTTCAATCTTGGGTTGGGTTGAAGGATATTCTTTGGCTAGACTCCAATTCAAGTTTTTTTATTGCACTATTTTAATCAGTAAGTAAGAGAGATAGTATTCATAAGTGTAAACACCAATTTTGTAAAGGTTCCAGGTTGTTTACTATGATCTGGACACCAAAATTTAAACTAGATAAGAAGGCATGTATAAATTTTCCCTCATTGGATTTCTTTGCCTTTATTTCTTATGGAATATAAAGATGCTAAGATTGTGGAAATAATTGCCAACAGAATAGGTATTTTTATCAAACATGATCTAATCCCCTTCAATTTTTGTATCACAATATTAGGGTGTGTGCTTTTTGACTCCTCAAAGGTTTTTCCTAGTAAGACTAAAATCAAATCAAATTGGGGTGTTTGGGATCAGAGCATTGTTCTTCAAACTAAAGATATTATCCACACATATCAACATAAAGTGGGGTACTTGAATACACAATGTAAGAAGTTAGCTCAATCAGAGGTGCTAGTTTGTGAGAATCACTTTACAGATCTAGCAATGTGCTTGATTAAGGGGGATGTTCAAGGTATTAATGAGGTAGCCACACAAGACCAGTCATCCCTACCATCATGCACACTTTCTGTAGAGGTGTTAGTATGTCAGGACCATAGTACAGATTCATCAAGGTGTTTGATTTAGAATTCTGCTTAGGGTAACAATGTGGGCTTCTTGCAAGCTCAACCAACTTTGTTCTCAAGCACATTATGTGCTGAAATAGAGATTATTTATTTATTCTATAAAGTTTTCAAGAACTTTCAAAACTCAAATTTTTAGGCCAACCCATCAACAGTTAAGAGTATAGAGTGGGAGAAATCAGAGACTTCCAAATAAGAGTTACAAAATATTATCCATCAGCAAATATTTAAATATTATCTGATTAATATGTCAAATATGCAGGAAGTATTCAATGAATAGGCTATAGTTGAATTAAAAGCTTGGAAGCTTTTTGATCAGATAATAACAGAGCTAGCCAATAAAATGATTAATGAAATTACAGTAGAGGAGGGAGTGATTCTTGAAATAGTTGAATCCAAACCCATACACATTTTTACAACTCCTCACTCTCACAATGATTCAGATCAGCAGAATATATTTTGAGCCATCACTAATCCTCTTTTTAAAAGACAACCTAATTCTCAAGATGTAGATGACGATGTGGATTCTTTATACAAATGTCTCAGGATAGATAATGATTCTAACCATGATACTGAAAAGGATGTACTGATATCTCATAACCATAAATATGAGAAGCTCTTGGTTCAGTCTTACCAGGGTGTAGGATTTAGTATAACAAATCCGATTGGGGAAGCTCCTAGGCAAAATGGGAAGGGTTCAAAGGTGGGGGAAGTTCCTATTCAAATTAGGAAGATGGATAGGATTAAGAACTTTCTCCCAATAGATATGGAGGCACGGGATGACAGAGATAAGGATGAGGATGTTCTGAATCATGACAAAGATCTGCATAGCTCAGAGTCAAACACTTCACAGGGGGGAATATGATCACAACTTACTCTTATCCATTGATAAAACCCCTAATCAAAAGTTACATGAAAAAATGACACCTAAGAAGATAGGAAGAAAGCCAAAGGGTCTAAAGACTAAGGTAGAAATTTCATCTGGTATTCAGTCCACATTGGATGGTAAGTTTACACTATCTAAAAGAGTGGCAAGGAGAACTAAGGGTTCTCCTTGTCAACAATGAAGATTGCATCAAGGAATGTCAAAGGTCTAAATGCATCTAAAAAAAGATGTAGAATCAAGCAAGAGATAGATTCTATGAGAGAATATATTATCTTGTTACAATAAAATAAAATGTCACAAGAAACTTTTGAAAAAACTATAGGAAAATGGGCAAACTGGCAATCAGTTCATAGATAGGGGATTGGAGCCTCAGGGGGTCTTGTTGAATTATGGGACCCTAAATCAGTGCAAGGGAAGCTCCTAAATCACAAGGATAGCTAGAAATTATTAAAAATCAATATATTTGATCTATCCTTCATCCTAGTTAATGTGTATGGCCCCACGACAACACATGATAAACATAGATTGTGGCAGAATTCGACTCGCATCATCCAGCTTCAAAATGGTCAAAATTTAATAATGGGTGGAGATTTTAATGCTATTCTTAAGCCATCAGAAAAAAATGGGGGTATCTGCCCACCACTAAAAACAATCCAAGATTTTTCAAATTTTGTAGAGGATAATGACTTGATGGATATTGAGCCTAATAATGGTACCTATACTTGGACTAATAAGAGGGCTGGCTTTTATCAGATGCAATCAGATTAGATAGGTTTCTTATTTCTCAAGAGTGGAAACTCACAAACTTCACATTCCAGTCATAAATTATGGCTCGGCCAGGCTCGGATCACTTTCCCATCTATCTACAAGTAGACTCTCCAAAGGCAAATCAGGGGTTCCAACATCAACCATCTTTCAAATTTGAACGAATGTGGCTTCGACATCCTCATTTTTTGTCCCTTCTCAATCAATGGTGGGTAAGTGCCCTGAGATGTTATGGATCTAAAATGCATCAATTTTTTGCAAAAATGAAGTATATTAAGAAGCACATTAAAAAATAGAACAAGTTGGCATTCAGGAATATCTTTAAAGAAAAAGAGAATGTCAAAATCCAGTTGGTTGATATTTTTGACAAAACCATTAAATAGGGAATGGACACTAATAGTTATGATAGACAAAAAATTCTTCAGATGGAATGGGAAGAATTATGCAGTAGAGAGGAGGAATACTGGCGTTAAAATTCATGGGAGCTTTGGTTAAAAGAGGGTGAAAAAAATGCAAAAATTATCCATGCATCTGCAAATCAAAAAAAGATGCAAATCATGTTTTTCTATCAATCAGACATATTTTGGAAACCTAATAGCCGATGCTAGTGGTATACAAGATGAAGGGGTTAGATTCTTCAAAAATTTGCTTGCTCCATTGAATGTACCAACAACAGATGACCTCCATGTGCAAGATCTTCTGGATGCTATCCCTACAATTGTATCAGAATCAGATAATGTAGCATTAATGGCTCCTTTCACAAATTCTGAACTAAGAAGAGTAGTTTACTCTTTGCCTCTAGATAAAGCACCTCATCCAAACAGTTTCACAGCTCTATTTTTTCATGCTTGTTGGGATTTCATTGGGTGGGAGTTGTTGGGTGTTGTTGAAGAGTCTATGAAAAGAAAAGAAATGCTTAAATACTTCAATACAACTAACATAGCCATAATCCCAAAGATCAAAACCCCCAAAACATTCTTAGATTTCAAACTGATATCATTATGCAACATAATTTATAAAATCATAATGAAGGTAATTTATCTTAGAATGCAATATCTGATACCAAATCTTGTTTCGCAAGAGCAAGGAGGTTTTGTGTCAGGCAAGGAAACTATGCAAGGGGCCCTAGTTGCTCATGAGGTACTGCATTCAAATAATATTAGCAAGTCTTCCAATTTCATCATCAAACTTGACATGATGAAGGCCTATGATAGAGTTTGCTAGGATTTTCTCTTCAAAGTCTTACAAAAATTTGGGTTTGCTAAAGGTTTGTGCAAATGGATTAGAGCATGTATTTCAGGTGCATGGTTTTTAGTTCTAATAAATGGGGTGCGAGCAAGGTTTTTTACATCAACGCAAGGGATTCGACAAGGGGATCCTTTATTCCCAATCTTGTTTATCTTAATGGCTGAAGCATTTAGCAAATACATTCAGCACAAGCATGCTCTTGGTTTTTGGAAAGGTACAAAAATTAAGGATACAAATATTTCAGTCACACACTCCCTATTTGCTGATGATACTTTGCTTTTCGGGACTGTGAATGTTAAAGAAGCCAAATAGATCAAGAACACTTTGGACTAGTATGCTTCAGCATCAGGTCAAAAAGTTAATGCATAGAAATAAAAAAAACTATTTGTTAAATACTAATCAGATTATCTCTAATAGAATTATCAACATCTTGGGGTTTATAATAGATTTCCTACCTTCTATGTACCTTAGCATTCCTTTTTTCATGGGAGCCAACAAAATAAACTATTGGCAGCCTATTATTGATAGAATCAAAGCCATAATAGTGGCTTGGAAAGCTAGATGGATGTTATTTACAGGTAAAATTCTTCTTATAAAAATAGTCCTCTCATGTATTCCTAATTATTATTTATCAGTGCTAAAAGCTCCTTCTTCAGTGATTCAGACAATTCAAAAGATGCTTAGAGAATTCTTATGGTTTGGGAATATAACTAGTGAAAAGAAAATCCCACTTATTTCTCTGCAAGACATGGCACGAGTGAAATATTTGGGAGGTGCAGGTGTGCATGATTTGGCAAAAAGAAACACAGCTTTTGGCGGTAAACTTGTATGGAAAATGTATTCTAAACCACATAACAAGTGGTGCCAAATCCTACAACAAAAGTAACTTGAAAATACATGTCCTTCTAGAGTATTCTCCATTTTAGACCCCCCAAAAGGATCAATTATTTGGGATTTTATGATGGCATCTCAAGATATTGTGGCTAAATACATTTCCTGAGAAGTCAACAATGGTGAAAAAGTTAAGTTTTGGAGAGACTCATGGAATGGTACACCTCCCCTATATAAATTGGAGCCTATGGATGATATAATTGTCTCCTCAAAAAATATTTGGGGTTGCTATTTGGTGGATTATGTTGTAACAATATGTTAGTTTTCTTGAAGAGTGATTTGGAAGGAACTGACTGAGTTACCTATCTCAGTTTAGGACAGAGATAGACTATCAAAAAAAAATTTAGAAAAGAGGTTTACTTGTGAGGTAAGGAAGATAAGTTATTTTGGGCCCCTGGGAAAAATGGCACATACTCTATTAAAGAAGGCTACAAGATTATTCAGTAGCAAGAGACATCAAAAGTTCCATGCCGAGCATTCTCTTTCTATTGGAACCAGGTAACTCTTCTCAAATTAGAGTGTTTTGCTTGGATTGAATTGAAAAAGAGGGTCCTAAGAAGTGACAGACTAAGTACATTTCATATCTCCCATCCATTTAACTATCTACTTTGTGACCAATAACTTGAAGATGTGGACCACTTATTCTTGAATTGTCCTTTTGTGTAGTGATGTTGGTTTTTTTTCCTTGGTAAAATGCAATATTCGATTCCGCTTCCAAATAAATTATGGGATCTTTTTCAATCATGGCTAGAATTATATACTAACTCCCTCTTTTCTAGCTTGTGTAAATGTATCGCAGCATTAGTGGTGTGGGAATTATGGTGGGAATGCAATAAAAGAATATTTTTCCACAGACTCTCTTCACTTAAAATTATCCTCACTAGTATTGAAAGATCAATATCAGAAGTGGTTAATGCTAGCCATTCAAAAGTCAAATACAATCCAGTACTATCTAATTGGGATAGTGTTTTCATATGAGAATGTAAAGATATTCATGTGCACAGTGGTTGGTTTCATCAAGTTCAAACAAAAACCTCTCAAGCTAGAGACTCAGTTCATTGGCACCCCCTGTTTGTGGGCTTGTTAAAATCAATTTTGATGGCTCTTCCCGCTAAAATCCTCGAAAGTTTAGTGTTGGAGTATGTATTAGAAATCATCAAGGTGAATTTATTGCCATAAAATAAACTCCCTTGCCTCAAGGTACAAATAACATGGCAGAAGAACATACTCTATTTGTTGGTCTAGTTTTAGCAAAACATTGTGGTTTTCAGTACATTTAGATAGAAGGTGACTCCTAGGTTATTATAAATGTCTGTATCAAAAGAGAAACACATATTTGGAAGATAGCTTATATTCTTCAACAAATTTGGAACCTCCTTGATTCTTTTGAAGATATATATATCTCTCACACTCTACGTGAAGGCAATGCCTTGACAGATTATTTAGCAAACTTGGGTTATGACAATTTGGTTCTCAAAACATTAAATCCTCTTGATTATATTAGCAACAACAGCGAGATGCAAAGATTGATTTCGATTGATAAAATTTTAGGAATGGGAGATGTAGAATCTTATGTTGATGAATAATTTGGGGGATGACATAGCCAATTGATTGTAAGTGGCATTTCATTGACGTATGTGAAATTAAAACCTCCATACTATGAGCGATTTGAATTCCCATATGTGTTATTATGTGTATGAGTTAAATTAGTATTCAAATGCCACCAACTCATAGATTTTCATGTGAGGGTACCTACAGCAGTGTACGAGTGTATTTAAGTTTAAATTGTTATTAGCCTAATCTACAAATATAAAATGGCCACCATTAAATCTAATGAGGATCAATGCCACACAGATTCTCAAGATATGTGTTTGTACCTATTTTCATTATATGGTGACCTAAATTTAAGCATGAATTTGTGCGGATTAGATAGTTTCTAGTTTAGATGGGACCTTTGGCATGCCACGATATGAATGCCACATTATTTTGGTAGATTATAAACCCATTCCTACTCCCTATTCAAATCAATGTGTTGAGAGTGTATGAAGTATGGCAGTTAATTCAGTCATGTGCCTACATTGTGATTCTTGTGGTTTATTCCATGATGATTTGTTACCACACAACTACAAAATTTATCTTTTGCCAGAGGATACTGAGGTTCCATGTCCTACATGGGTAGATGATACTTTCCTCGACTCTGTGTTTATTTTCCACTCTCATGTGAATCACAAATCCATTCGCAAGGTGATTGGAGAACATCTATTATCTCCTAGGTCAAAGAAATTCCTTTTTCCCTCGCAGATGATCTCAATATTTCTCTCCAATTTAATGGATCTCTTACATTCTATCAATCTACTGATGTTAATATCAAATAAGGTGATTCACCCAAAATTCATATTGGGTAATAAATTAATGGTAGCTATTCAAAAGTACAATTTGTGGGTGGGGTTTGCCTTCGTTGGTGGTTTATTTCCTCATCAAATCCTAATGGCTAAGCATGAACATATGATGATATGTGATAGCATTAAATGGGAACTAGAATGACATAGTTATCAAATAGCCAAATTAACTCTGCAAGTGGTGGCGAGGGCTTTGGCGATGGAACTTGAGGCCAGCATTTGTTAGAATTTCAATGCCATGCTAGATCTATTGGGCACTCCAAACATTTCACTGTGGCCAAGTCTCCAGATGATGGCTTCTAAAAATAGGACACTTGCACCTCACCTCCCATCGTTGGTCCCAAATTTGAATTTACTTTCTTCAATTAACTCTCCATCAGCTGAAATCCATGACCACCATTCTAATTTACTTGAACAAACTATAGACCACTGGCAGATTGATTATGATGGTTGGGTTACAAACATTTTGAAGGCTCCTCTAGTGGGTTGGGAGAATGCATGGAATTTTTCCCAAGGAAAAATAGGTTATCAACACGGAGACTTAGAGGATATGGAGGAATGAATACTATAGGTGGGTTCTAAAATTTGGTCATTTTTGGCCTACCTGTGATCATTCAACTGCATAATTTTTTGTGGGTTCCTTGATCGTCAGCAGAATGTTAGATTTGTAACCCTAGTTTTTAAATGTGTGGGACTAATGTTATTAAGGCATGAACTTATTATGATGTATACATTTTGCATCGTTGTAATTAGATGCAGTGTTGACTTAGGAAAGATTATTATGTCTATACTATGTATTGGACAAGGATTCTGGGTTTTCTTTTCTAGTTCTTTCCTAGTTGAGTCCTTGAACGAGATTATAAATAAATAAATATAGTGGCTAGCCCACTTTTGTTATATATATATACATGTTGGGTTGTAAGGAATTCCAAGTTAGGGCCATATAAAAAATGAATCAAATCTTGAGGCTTAGTACTTCATAATATAACAACCATTAATCTCTAATATGATTTCTTCCTAACTAAATCACTTGAATACATATTCCTATTGGTACAGCAAGGGTCGGCCAAGAGTCACATCTCGAAAGAAATATTTACAAAATAAGGATTGGCCCCAAAACAAACTAAAAACCCACCATGAAGAACACGAGAAGGTGTGACCATATATCTAGGTCCACACAAGATCCAAAAGTCATGCACCAAGATCGTGTAAGCCAATAATAAATGAGCTTCAATTGCACATGCAATCATCAAGTTGTCTCAAGTAGAAAGGAACACGCTACCCAAAGCAACCAAATGAATCCTCACATGAAGCCTTTTGATCCAAACATGATGTGATCATAGGAAATGATTATCATATAGGTTCTCCATAAGCAATGATGATCACAACACAAGAAACACATGAATACATGACCTATGAACATGATCACCATGAGCAGGAAACTAGGAATGAAACATGAGCCACGAAGAAGATAACTCAAATAGAATTGAACCAAAAGGAATGTGATAAGAAATATTTGAACTACAGAGATTTGAGAACATGATTTGAAGACCACAACCAGAATCTCCTCAAGATGAATAATCGGTGAACCAAATTGTTAATCAGGGAAAAGGAACAGAAAGAAACAAACTTTTTTTTTTGGTTGATGCAAGATTGAAAAGAACCCAAGATGCTTCTACATCACTAAAAGACCATGACGCTAGCTAAGAGAGGAGTTCATGTGCAATAGAATGGATGAGATTATTGTGATTTTGACATTGAGGACTTCATTTGACAAAAGCAAAAGAATCTTGTTCCATAGTTTTCCAATAATATACCATACAAAGGAGCTTGATAACTAATGATTTTCCACCAAAATTCCCACTGAAAGATCCTGCATGAGCTTATTGTAAAGCCACAAGGATCTCATGTTTATTTAGACACCTAATTAAAAGACCATCATATGAAGATTTGTAGAGAATTTCAGAAAGAATGATGTATGAGGTAGCAAGTTTATGAATGAGTTCTAGCATTCTTTGATGCTGATTTGGGAAAAGTGCCATGTCTTAAATACTAGAAGATATGGGAATACCATTTGTCCAAACTTAATCTAAAACAACAAGTATCAGTACTAGAACTATCAGAAATAGCAAGGGTAACAAGGGTATGTATAGTAAATTGATAAATTTCTACATTGTCCTCTAAAGAGATAAGAGATGTAGCACTTGTCGTGTCATCTGCATGTCGATTATCTTTCTGAGGAAGGGATGAGATATAATGAGAATAAAATTTAGCAAGAAAAGATAGGGTCAAATCATGATACTATGCCAACTTATCATTCTTAGTTTGATAGGTACCATTAATTTGTTTCACAATCAGTTGCAAATCACAAAATATGTTGATACTTTTATATTTTAGGGATAAAGTCACTTTTAATCCAACAATAAGAGCTTCCTATTATGTGATATTATTAGTACAGGATAAATTAAGATGATAAGATAAAGGGATTATTTTATTTTTGGGATATATAAGAATAACACCAGCTCTAAAGCCTTGGTTAATCTATTGGACAATGGTCCTAAGGAGGATAGTGATCAAAAGAATGATTCTCCAAAGGCTACATGCGGTCCCAGCTCCAGAACCTGTGGGAGTACCAAGAAGAAGTCTCTCATTCTGAAGAAAAATGTTGATGAGCTAAAACATGTCATTGCTTGGATGGACAATATCCAACCCAAAATGGAGAAGACTCCTGAGGAAAAAGTCAGGATTATGTACTCGGTTGTCTAGACTAGATCCCGTGCTGGTTTTTTGGTTTTCGGGCTGGTATTTTAGTGATGGTTTTTTTGTTGATGCCTTTGTAGCCCTTCTATGGGCTGTTCATTGTTGTTCTCTTTTTGTTGTGTTTTCTTCTTTCGATCTTTTTTTACTAGCTTTGTAAAGGGTTTTGAGGCCCCTTCAAAACCTATTTTTTCCAGTAATCTATTCACCAACACCGAAGCCGATTTTACATCTAGACCTATCAAAGTATAATTCCAAAGTATCATCAATATTAATTGGTAAGAAAAATTCATCAAGAAAGGTAATATGATGAGAAATTGATGTAGATGAAGGATCCTAAGAAAGATGATCTATCAAAGCTTGTCCTTTAATTGCTTTTTAAGAAATAAAATTTAAGGAAAACTCACTTAAGAGCATCACCCATTTTTCTAGATGTCCTGATAGATCAGTTTTTCATAAAAAAATGTTTCAAAGTGTCAAATTTAACAATAACATTGATTTCAACAATAAGAAGATAAATTTGTAGCTTTTGACAAGAAAAAAATGCAGCCAAACATTATTTTTTGATTATAGTGTACCACATTTAATAATCAACCAAAGTACAACTAATGTAATATACTAATAATTCATTTCCATTATTATCATGTTGAGATGAAATAGTAATTAATGCATTTAAAGAAGCTGAAGTGTAAAGTAAAAAGGGTTGATTTGGTTGAGCTGGTTGTAATATAGGAGGATTAGCAAGATATTGTTTGAATTGTGATAGTCAATTTTCTAGTCAATGCAAAAAACATGAAGAAAATTGCCTTCTCCTATAATAGCTTGGTCATGCAATTATTTACTTGGAATTGTCAGGATCCTCTAAATCTTATAATTATTTCCTTCATATAAAAACTATGTTCATTCTCCAAAGTTCATTAATGGCATCGAATTTGCTTCAGAATTCAAACTCGTCAATTTAATGGTTGCTTATCACCACAGGCTATTCCGGTAAAATAATATTTCTCCCGCCATCAAGTTGTACATTCTTTGATTAACTTGTTCATTACATCACCAGAACTTTTCCCGATCATCTCATTGGCAATCAGAAATCTTAATTACAAGTTCATGCGATGTCCACTCCTTCCCGATGAAAGAATCACCATATGCATCACCGATTTGTTATAAATATTGTCAATCAACATAAAATCCACTGATGATTATATCGGGCATAAAAAAGCATCGACGAAGATAAGTATCAAGCACTCTGATCCCTGACTGAAGCTTCGGGATATATTTTGGTGATAAAACTATCAGAAGAAAAAGGAGAATGGTAAGGAATAATTTTGTGCATATCGATTGCCAATGAAGTTATTGGGGAGGCTTGGAGCGATAGTTTCATTGAGAGAATGTTTATTTCAAAAAAAGAAGACTTATCTTGCAAAAATCCTTTGAGAATTTCCTTTCTCCTACAAAATCCAATGAAAATTGCCAATGGTGTGAAGAAATTAGGTCTTTATTTGTCTCTAGGGTTTCAAAAAATCTTGTTAAGTCCTTAAACCCTACCCTCATTCTATTTCTTCATTACTTTTTTGGTGTAACGTAAGTTCCTTTTTGGCACATGCCTTAAGTTGTCAGGCGGGGCCAAGCTCTTAAGTCTTTTACCTAGCGGGCCCTTTAATATTTCCTAAGCCAAAGTCCCCAACAATATATTCCTAAGTATTCAACTTTAATATTTCCTAAGTCCCAGCATGAATTAAACCTTGCAAGATCTGAGTTCATCTAACAGTGTGCATGATCCCGCAAAGAAAAGTTGCAAATTTTTTACCCTCTATAGGATCACACTTGTGCGACACCTAGAAGATGGTGGGTCTGATGTCAAAGCCTTAAGAGGAGATTAAAGGATGGTTTGGTCAAATTTAATCCAATGGTCAGTGCATTACCGCTATGTAGAAATGAATGAATGATATTCATCATGGGATCACACCTGGGTGACACCTGTCCTACCTGATGTCAGTGGGGTCGGGGTCAAAGTTTAAAGAAAAAGATATAGATCCATGGTAGGCATAATGCCTTGATCTAGAATTTCTCAGTATTTATCTATCAAGGGATCGCGCTTGTTTGACGCGTGTCTTTGGTGATGTCATGTTCCTAGACCTAGAATATTAAAGGTTGTGTACATTTAAAATGACCATGTGATGGGTGTAATGCCTCAATGAGAAAGTGCTCGATGGTTAGTGATCATGAGATCATGCCCTTCCGCCATGTGTCCAAATCGGTGAAGATTTTAAAAGGTGGGTCCTCAATGCCAAGTATGTTGAGTTGCTCGTTTCAGATTGGTCGCCAAGGAAAGTGATGTGGATAATAATATTTTTAGTCTAACAAAGGTTTTTTTAATTACCTTGAGCCACATGATGTGCTGGGAAAGGTGGAGATCAATGACTATGTTTTAAACTGGTTCATTATCTGTTGATTGGCTGTTATTTTTAAATTTTTGAATTTTGAGTGAGGGAAAGGAAGTCGATAAGCCAAAAATGCCAAATCAAATTAGATATAATTGTTCTCAGGTCATAAATTATGGAGTTACAATTGATAATTGAATGGATTTCATGGTAGTTAAGCTAGATGTGATCATATATTATTTTGTTGCCACCATGAGTCTAATATTTTGTAAAGGGTTTTTCCTTCTGGGTGAAGTAGTTAATATTTGGGACAAATGGAAAAGAATTCAAATCCCTGGTATGCGGTGGTAGATGAGATATTTTGAAGGTATGTTTTCTACAGGGATTCAAAAGGATAATACCCTAATTTTGTAGCTTTGTTTCTAGGGTTTTAATTGTATAGAATATTAGATTTTTTCTAATATTTTTTTATTATTTTAGGGTTTTCTTCCTTGTCACTTCTGTAATAACTCAATTCCTTATTTCATGTTGTGGTGGTTGATAGTGTTTCCCTAATTTTTCCCTAAATGACCCTAATCTCATTGCAATCCTTTTTCTTATAAAATTATTCCCAAGATCATTTGGTGGTTGTATTTTCCCTAGTTAAAGAACTAGTCTCTTCCTAGTTGCTCCTTTCTTCGTTTGTGGATTGACCTGCCTGCAAAACCAAAAAATAGACAAATTTTTACTAGTTTTCAATCAAGAATTAGTAGAAGAGGTATGTAACCTCTACATTTCACACATATCCTAATGAATCATACAGTTTTCTTATTTGTATGTGGAGTATTCTATGTTCAGTACATCACTTTTGTATCAGTTCCATGGTAACTAATACAAATATTACAGGAATTTCTTTGAATCTTGTCTCCTACTTTATTGGTTTGTAATTTCCTATTGTCTTGTGAATAAACAAGCTCAAGTCCATAGCTACAGATTAGTTCTGTATGTCTTGATATTCTTTGTTGTTAACTTGGGAAGTTAAGTAAATGCTTGGTGTAACTTGGCAAAATTGCGGGTTATTAAGAAGGATTATTGTAAGTAATGAGGTTCTTAGTATAATCTAATTTTCATTTGCAAGGTGAATGATATGAATCAACAATACGGTGTGGAATTATTTAGAATACGCCCAATGGATAAGGCACTGATCATAAACATTTTGTCAAATAGATGTTCTTTCGTGTCTATTAGTTCTACCCCTAAAACATCAAATTCCAAATCTTAAGTCAATAGTTGTGGACTTAATAGAAAATGCCCTTGCTTTATTTGTGAGTAATTTGGTAGTGTGTTTAGCTTCACATTCTATCTCTTTATGTCACAAATAACAAGAAGTATTATGGGCACCTATCTTCTTTGTGGGGATTAGTTGAGAAGTGAAATTAAGTGATCCTAATCCTAGGTACACCCGCCTAAATTTTGCAGAGTTCAAAGTGTAGAAAGCCCTTGTGCTTTGTTAATTGTACCTTGTTCTTGTGTGAATGAACTAATTGTGGGAAGTCAGTTGACCCATAGGTGCATCTCTACATTTCCAAGGTAATTAAAATCTTGTTAAACCAAAAGCCAACAAAATGTCGACTGTTGGGGAGATAATATACTTTTTTTAAAATTATCTGGTCAAGTTAGCCCATCTGAAGTAACTAGAAAAGTGGTGAATTTACTAGGAAATTATATATGAAGCTAAGATGACATAGGTTTCAAGTTTAGCTGGGCTCCTGGCCTTCTCATCTATTTATCCAGTTAGTTGATCATAGAGAGCATAGTGTTGTACTTTGATATCCTAGGTATTTATTTCTTCAAAAGAAGATTTATTGGGTCTTTCTTAGTAGTTTTGTGTTGTGATCTTTTGTATTGAAATTATTATTATTCCATAGTGTTCATATTCATGAGAATAAGTGTTATAGTCCCAACTTGTGTTGGGTGGTGACTCTCAAAGAAATATCTTCACCAGTGTATTTTTATCTACACTTTCTCAAATATGAGTCACAAAAACACTAGGTCCTGGGCAAAGGAACATCCTGAAGATATTTTGGAAGGTCTTCCAAGCACCTCTAGACATGGTCAGCCAAGAAAGCATAGAAATGAAAAGAGCATATCTCACACTTGGAGAAAAAGAAAGATAATAAAGAGGTTGAACCAATCCACCCTAGTCAAGAAGAAAATGCATTAGATTATGTAGAGGCTACGGATCTTGGATTTGGTATGTATGAAGAATACTACTCTCCTTATGAGAGAGAAGAAGGTGGATCACACCAAAATAGAAAAAATATCCACAATGGGTCTCATGGACAAAGAAGGAGATCAAGAAGTATTATAGGAGGAAGAGAAGCTAGGATTGCCCCCTGGGCCACTAGTTCTTCATCCTCACAAAGTCCTCATGTCCTAAGAGATAGACAAAAAATATTTCATGTAGAAACTTCAGAATTAGAAACAACTCTCCCTAATTCTGAGGATATCTTTCAAGAAGTTCATGATTTGGAGAGAAGAATGCAGGAGCAATTTGCCATCAGAAGACAGAGAGAAAAAGAAAAAGAAGATAAAGTGAGGCAAGTTCAAATTAGTTCTGATCAATTGAGAAGACATTTGGTGAGCCTAGAAGCTATAAATTATGTTACATTGCCTAAAAATAATAATGAAGAACCTGTCATCCATCAATTCTTTGAGCCTCAAAGACCTAAGGATAAGAGGAAGCAGGTTGCAACATGGATTTTAATAAATGAACCTATTAAGGAGAGGGTTCAAATGGATTAGACATCCAAATTGGATACTAAAATTGAAAGGGCTAAGAGAGAGAAGGATATTTTAGCCAAAGAGCTTGTAATGGTAGAATTAGAGGCTACTACTTTAAAAATAAAGAAGAAAATGTCTTTTTTGAATCAATCTTCAGGACCTACTAATACTCATGGGCCTTCTCAACAAATAAAGAATACTCCACCACTTATTGGTGCTACTATTGCTGCTACATCAAATAATAAAGTATCCACTTCCCACATTGGTGTTGCATTCCAAAGAAGACCAGTTCATGTAGAAAGGTACAAGAAACTCTCTTTTCTTGGTATTCCTGGTTATGCTAATTTAATTCCAAAAGAAATCAAAGAAAAAATCCCTAAGTTTGTAGGAAATAATCTCATCACATGTGAGGAAAATTTTTTAAAAATTATTGACATTATTGATGACTATGAGATTAAACATGAGGATGGTGTTATGAAGCTTTTTGTTCAATCATTAATTGAGGATGCCAGAGATTGGTTTAGGAGACTCCCACATGATTGTGTGAGGTCTTGGGATGAATTTATAAATTTTTTTAAGGATCATTATGGTGACAAGATCAATGAAAGATTTGTGCTGATTGAATT
The DNA here is from genome assembly GCA_027943335.1 of Chamaecyparis obtusa. Lineage (NCBI taxonomy): Eukaryota > Viridiplantae > Streptophyta > Pinopsida > Cupressales > Cupressaceae > Chamaecyparis > Chamaecyparis obtusa. The sequence goes on from BSBK01001439.1 coordinate 2,650,761, forward strand.
TAATAACATCAAGAAGAATCAAAATGCAGAGGTCCTGGAATTCAATATAAGATTTCAAAAATCCATACATAGATTTTTAGGTAATGAGGTTGGATAAGAAGGTATGTCTTGCTACTTATTTAAATGCATTTGATACAAAGATGGTGTATCATCTTAGGGAAGCTTATAGGATTTTTGTGAACATTAAAAGTAATAAAAGAGCATCTGGTAAGCTAGGTAGAAGGGATGATCCAAAATTATTTGCAAGTAAGGTAAACAATAGGAGAGAAGCTGATAAGGGAACCAGGAATAAGAAACTAGATGAAGATAAATTGGATAAAGTATTAAATTCCCTTAAGGACTTGAAAGCACCCAATGTTAGAAATGAAAAATTATTCAATGCAGATAAGCCTCAGTTTAACAATTTTTACAGGTAGAATAAATTACAAATTTTTCCCTACAATACCCAGTGGAAAGATGGTAAGCCTAGTCCCCTTCCTCAAAAGACTAATAATGATAACTCTACCTCAGATCCCTTACAATGACATACTATAAACATTGTTGAAGATACACCTTGGTGCATGGTATGTCAATCCCCTCATGTTACTGAATATTGTGCAATTGCCCAATCTATTGCTTCATCTCAAAATGAGAATTTTGATGAAGTTAACCAAGAAGATCCTAATGATAGTGTTCGATGCAACATGGCTATTTATTTTTTGGACAATAGTGATGAGTCAAACCAAGATGAATCTGGAGTTGATGTGAATTCATAGAGATATAGAGATGAGGTTTTTCATTAGCAGATTTTTCTAATGAGGAACATAGGGATGTTTCAACATGCAATATGGTGTCTGGGTCAAGACTAGTGGAATTAAGAAAACCTTCATAGAGAGAAATTGAAAAGGTCACAACAAGCATGATTGCTCAATTTAGGAGCAATTATCATTTGAGAAATAAAACAGTGAACAAAGATGTTGGGAAGCCTGCTAGCATGTTCAATAAGAAGACAAGTAGCAATATCTTGATTGAGGGAAAGCCCAAGGATAGTCTTACTATGAAGACTAAAGAAATAAAAGGAAATAATTGGGATCCCAAAACAAAAGAGGTAACAAAGGGAGATGGAACACAGATTGTTGATAGCAGGATTTATAGTGGAAACTCAATTTGGGAAAAACCACTTTGTAACATGTTACTATTATTTTCACTCTTCTGAAGTGAGCTCTATAAAAATCCAACCCTGTCAAAGGTTACAAACACACTGTCAGGTGTGACTCGGTTAAAGGATTTCAACCACTCTATTAAAAGTGTGCCTTGTTATAGGACTTACATACATCTCATTAGAATGCAACCTTGTTCAAAGGATTTATACAAATGACTATTAGGTCAACCTTTGTTAAAAAGATTTTGACTGATACAATGGTTAGAAAGTAACAGTAGTATTGATCTAAGAAACATACAACTCACTTTGCAAATATCAAATCCAATTCCATACACATATGTTGGCTTACTAACTGTGAACCTTTTCCATCTCCATCACTGATCTACTCTGAAATCTCTTCAAGCAATCACACCACTTCTCCTTTAGCCTTTTCTGCTTAGATAGTCAATAACATCAACAATACTTCCAGCATCCACTTCTTCTCAACCTCATGCTTAGGTTTCCTTAATACTTCCTCAATTAGGTCAATACATCTTTTGTCACTTAATCTCCTTCATAGATCTTAGGGTTAGGTCAGATTCATCAAATCCTTCCAACTTTATGTTCTCCATCTATCCTTCTAGAAATATCTCAAATCTCTTAATAGATTTACAATAAAACATTTTACAATGGATTAAATGCTTCCAAACAATCAATAAATAAAGTCAACACATTTTACATAATCCAAGAATTCAACTATGTCGGTTGGAAATCTAAATTCTTCCTCAAATGTAAATTACTAATGCTCGGTCAATACAATGTTCAACTCCTCGGTCTTAATTAGAAAGCTTGGTCACCACAAAAACTGTTTCCTCAGCAATTAACTGATGTTCGGTCAACACTGATTTTACTCGGCATAAACTAGCTCGGTCGACACTAACATCACTCGGCTTAAACTAAATTTCTTCATTTTTTCTCGGTTAAGCCTACCAGTTTAGTCTTCATTCTTACTTAGATAAAAAATACATTGTCTTATCATTGTGCCACATAATCAAGTAATCATTGAAGTATCAAGATAACTCAACCTTTCCTTAGGTGCTATTTTTACCAACCTCTCCTATCCCCTTCTCAACAATCAAATAGATATAGTACTTTCTTAGAAAGAAACAGTCTTACCAGTTAAGGGTTTGACATCAATGACAATACAACAATTGCTTCAATTGTAGTTTCCAACAATCTCCCTCTTTGGCATTGATGGCAACACCATATGAATAACACATGAATTACCAACCAATACAAAATTTATCTGCCCATCAGAAATATTTATAATATCCTTAGCTTCATTCTGATATAGAATTAATTAGCCATGCTTGTATGACCATCCACTAAAACTCTCCCTCTTACTTGATCTTCCATGAAATCTCACCATGTGTATTCATCTGTGATCATCTCCCTCTTTGACAAAAATGCCAAAGCAGCAACTAAAACATACATCATGCAGATGTAGATATCATTTTTCAGTTCAGTAATAGTATTTCTCCCTCTGTCATCTTTTCTTATGACTAATTCTTGGCTTTGCTATACTTTTCACAAATCTAGGCTTCTCCTAAAGTGTGACATGTCTCTGCATCAATTTTTCAGATACTCTTTGCAGCATATTTGATGCAGTGCTCCTAGCTTGACTAGGTAGCCTTAGTTAGGGAAAGAACCCCTAATTGACCTCTCATATATTCATGAGCTTCTTTAGGTAAATATTTAGTGAATATGTCTTCTATTTGTTCCTTTCTATTCACATATTCCATTCATACCGCTTTATCTTGTACTAGTTCCCTCAAGTAATGATACTTGATGGTGATGTGTTTAGTCTTTGTGTGCATCATTGGATTCTTAGAGATGTTGATAGCACTTGTGTTGTCATAGAATATGATAATTGGTTCAGTGATCTCTTCTTTCATGCCTACCAATAATTTATTTATCCATACCAATTTTGAACAGTTCACTGCTACAGCCACATACTCAGCTTTAGTAGTAGATTAGGAAATGCAATTTTGTTTCTTGCTCATCCAAGAAACTAATCTCTATCCAAGAAAGAAAGCTCCACCACTAGTACTCTTTTTGGCCTCCACATTTCCTACCCAATCAGCATCAGTATACACTCTTAGTTCAAACTTTTCATGCTTCTTGTAGTACAATCCATAGTCATCAGTCCCTTTCAAATATCTCATTTTTGACAGCCATCATGTGAGTTTCCTTAGGATTGGTAGAGAATCTTGCCACAATCCCAATAGCTAAAGCAATATCTGGTCTGTTGTGTCCAACATATTGCAGCTTTCCAATCATGGATCTATACAAAGATTGGTTTACTTCTGCAGCATCATCATTTTTAGACAACTTTTGTCCAGTGGCCATGAGAGTACTTACTAGCCTTGAATCTTCCATAACAAAGGTTTTTAGTATCTCATGAACATATTTAGACTAGGTGATGAAAATTCCTTTCTCCATTTGATATACTTGTGAACCAACAAAAAATTTGATCTCCCCAAACATACTCATTTCAAATTCAATTTGCATTTCATTTGAAAATTTCTTACACAAGGCATCTTGTCCACCAAATATAATATCATCTACAAAAATCTTAGCCAACAAGATTCCTTTACCTTCTTCATCTTTCATGTACAGATTCCTTATGTCATTTGTCCTTGAGAATCCAATCTATATCAGGTAGTTGTGTAGTCTCTCATACCATGCTCTGGAAGCTTTCTTTAGTCCATACAGTGCTTTATTCAGTTTGAAAACCATGTGTCTATTGTTTGGATCAACAAATCCTTCTGGTTGTTCAATGTACACTTCTTCTTCTAATATACCATTTAAAAATGTAGACTTAACATCCATTTGGTATACCTTGAAATCTTTGTAGGCAGCATATGCAAGTAAGGTTCTTACTCCTTCCAGTCTAGCTACAGGGGCAAATGTCTCCCCATAATCTATTCCTTCTTCTTGTGCGTAGCCTTTGCATACCAGCCTAGCCTTGTTTCTTGTGAGTTGACCATGCTCATTCAACTTATTCTAGAACACCCACTTTGTTCTAATGACATTTTTATTTTCTGGTCTCGGCACCAAAGTCCGGGTATCATTCTTCTCTATCTGGGCTATCTCCTCATTCATTGCTTGTATCCAGTCTTCATTTTCTAATGCCTCCCTTATTGTCTTAGGCTCAAATTCACATAGTAAACATGTCGGATCTCTTATCTTTCTTTTGGTTAGAACTCCAAGATCTTTGTCTCCAATTATTTGTTTAGGCTTGTGATGTCTCCTTACATATTGTGCCAAAATAGGTTCTGCTCTCCTTTCATTTTTCTCTTTAGGTTCACCAACAAGATTGTCATATTCAACTTCTAAATGCTTGGCAACCTCTTCCTGATACTCGACAGCTTCCTCCTGTTGCTCGGCACGTTCTTCTTCTCTCTCGGCATTGTTTTCCTAATGCTTGGCATTGCTTACCCAAGACTCTGCAATAGGTGTAAGTTTGTCACTTGCCTCTCCTTCCTCTATATACGTAAAAGATATGTAATCTTCTCGTTCTCTTTTGCTGTCAGCTTCATTTTTCTCTACATACTCATCAACTTTGACATTCACACATTCCACAATTTTGTTAGTGTTAGAGTTCAAACACTTATAAGCTTTACTTTTTGTGGAATAGCCTAGGAATATGCCTTCATCACTTTTAGCATCAAATTTCCCATTCCTATTATCCTTTAGTATGTAGCATTTGCTTCCAAAAAATTTAAAATACTTTACATTAGGTGCATACCCATGCCATAACTCATAAGGTGTCAGATTTGTACCTTTTTTTACCTGTACTCAATTAAGAGTATAAAAAACTATACTTACAACTTCTCTCAAGTACTTTTGTGCAACATTCTTTTCAATCATTAATGTCCTTGCACAATCCATGATGGATATGTTCCTTCTCTCTGCTATACCGTTCTGTGGAGGAGTTCTCAATGTAGACATTTATGTTTTTATCCCTCTATCACTGTAAAACAAATTAAATTCATTGGATATAAATTCTCCACCTCGGTCAGATCGCAGACACTTACGGTTCCTACCTGTCTCTTTTTCAACCTTAGCTAAGTACCACTTTAAAAATTGAAAAGCATCATATTTTTCTTTTAAGGACATTACAGTCATCATTCTGGTATAATCATCAACAAATAGGTTAAAATATCTAGCACCACAATAGCTTTGTACACCCATAGGTCCACAAAGGTTAGTATGAACCAAATCTAAAGTATTCTCAGAAGTAAAAGTCTTTCTCTTAAAACAAGACTTTGTCATCTTACCCAACTGACATTCTTTGCACATTACATTCTTAGGTTTCTTCAATCTAGGCAGACCTCTCACTTTCTTCTTCTTACTAATTTCTACTAGATTATCAAAATTAACATGACATAGCCACTTATGCCATAACCAAATATCATCAAGTTGTGCAATCATACATGTTTCTTCAGATAGGTCTAGATAGAAAAAATTACCTCTTGTTTGTTCTCCACTTCCAATCAATTCACTAGTGGCATTAAATATTTTGGCCTTCTTGTGATGAAATTCCACTTGGTAGCTAGTGCTATAAAGTTGTGCAACACTCAACAAATTATAGTTAAGACCCTCAAACCAATAAGCATTCTCACAAGTGATCTTAGCAGTTAGCTTAATCAATCCTTTACCTCTAACGGGACATGGTGCATCATTACCAAATTTCATACTTCTACCTTTATAATGATCTAAGGTATCAAACTTACTCTTGTCACCAGTCATGTGACGTGAACAACCACTGTCAATAATCCATTTATCATTTTTTTTCACATAAGATATTAATGTAGTTTTCTCATCCTCATCAGACTCATCTTCCATTGCAACATAGACAACTTCAATTTCAAAATCATCACTATCAGTGTCAGTCTCTTCTTTGGCAATGTAGGAGGATTTCTTACCTTTTCCTTTGTAGTCCTTGTACCTTTGGTAACCTCTATCTTCTCTTTTTCTTTATGCTTGATGTCTCTTTCTTCATCCTTATAATCCTTGTTAGGACATCTAGTAGCTATATGACCAACTTTATTACATGAAAAACATATAATAGGGAGTTTACCTTTGTACTTTCCTTTTCCCCTTTTCAGTCTTCTAGCCATAAGAGCTTCTAGATCCTCAAGTTCTTCATCAGATGTGTCACTTTCACTTTCACTCTCACTGATGCATCTTTCTTTTTCCTTCTTTGTCTTACTCAAAACCATTTGTGACTTAAAAGCATATTCAACATTAGCAACAGTGAAGTTATCATAGTTAGAAAGTTCAAAAGTAGTAAGCTTACCAACCAAACTTTCCAAAGTAAGATCATTGTTAGGGTTACATCTAGATTCTTGAATTGCTAAAATTTTGATGGCATAAATAGGACGCAGAGTTCTCAATACTTTTCCAATTATAGTTTCATCATCAATAGTTCCATTTTCTCCTCTAATAGCATTTACAACTTCTTTTATTCTACCACAATACTGTGCAATATTCTCACCTTCTTGCATTCTCATTTCATCAAATTTACATCTTAGGCTCTCATCTTTTTCTCTCAATACATTAATGTCACCACCATAGATGTTTGAAAGAGTGTCCCACATTTGCTTTGCATTAGTGCAGTCTTTGATGTCTTCAAATTCTAGATAACTTAGGGCAGACGTAATCTCCAACATTGCTTGGTTGTGCTCTTGTTTAGCTCTCATTTCCTCGGCCGTCAAAGGTGCAACAGGTGTGACATAGTCATGCTCAACATAATACTTTGCACAATCACCAATACCAGCTAGATACAGCTTCATCAAACTTTTCCATGTAGGGAAGTTCTCCTTATTTGGCTTCGGTACCTCCTTCTTATACATCCTAATCATTTGCTTCAAGTACCTTTAAAAAATTTCTCTGTAAGCACCAATAGCTCTGATACCAATTGTTAATATGATTTAGAACAATAGAGAGGGGGGGTGAATCAGTTTTTCTCAGGTCCATATGTATAAAACAAACTTTAAAACTCTTCAACAAATCAAATCCAACAACTAACAGCTACTCGATCATTACTGATTGCATAACAGAAACATATAATAGTGCAGTCCACTATCCAATAGTATCTAGCTTGTAAAACACAGAAATGTTCAAACCAAAACATTCAAACAAGTATTAACACCAAGATTTATAGTGGAAACCCAATCTGGGAAAAACCACTTTGGAACATGTTACTATTATTTTCACTCTTCTGAAGTAAGCTCTGTGAAAAGCCAACTCTGTCAAAGGTTACAAACACACTATCAGGTGTGACCCAGTTAAAGGATTTCAACCACTATGTTAAAAGTGTGCCTTGTTATAGGACTTACATGCATCTCATTAGAATGCAACCTTGTTCAAAGGATTTATACAAATGACTATTAGGTCAACCTCTGTTAAAAGGATTTTGACTGATACAATGGTTAGAAAGTAACAGTAGTATTGATCTGAGAAACATACAACTCACTTTGCGAATATTAGATCCAATTCCATACACATATGTTGGCTTACTGACTGTGAACCTTTTCCATCTCCATCACTGATCTTCTCAAAAATCTCTTCAAGCAATCACACCACTTCTCCTTCAACCTTTTCTACTTAGATAGTCAATAACATCAACAATACTTCCAGCATCCACTTCTTCTCAACCTCATGCTTAGGTTTCCTTAATACTTCCTTAATTAGTTCAATACATCTTTTGCCACTTAATCTCCTTCGTAGATCTTAGGGTTAGGTTAGATTCATCGAATCCTTCCAACTTTATGTTCTTCATCTATCCTTCTAGAAATCTCTCAAATCTCTTAATATATTTACAATAAACTTTTTACAGTGCATTAAATGCTTCCAAACAATCAATAAATAAAGTCAACACATTTTACATAATCCAAGAATTCAACTATGTCGGCTGGAAATCTGAATTCTTCCTCAAATGTAAATTACTGACGCTCGGTCAATACAGTGTTCAACTCCTCGGTCTTCATTAGAAAGCTTGGTCACCACAAAAATTGTTTCCTTGGTAATTAATTGATGTTTGGTCAACACTGATTTTTCTCAGCATAAACTAGCTCGGTCGACACTAACATCACTCGGCTTAAACTAGATTTCTTCATTTTTGTTCGGTTAAGCCTACCAGTTTAGTCTTCATTCTTACTTAGATAAACAATACATTGTCTTATCATTGTGCCACATAATCAAGTACTCATTGAAGTATCAAGATAACTCAACCTTTCCTTAGGTGCTATTGTTACGAACCTTGCCTATCCCCTTCTCAACAATCAAATAGATATAGTACTTTCTTAGATAGCAATAGTCTTACTAGTTAAGGGTTTGACATCAATGACAATACAACAATTGCTTCAATTGTAGTTTCCAACACCAATATGGAGGCTATGTTACAAAGGGTAACTGGTTCTCAGTTGATATCCATGATAGATGGATTTTATGGATATAATCAAGTGATAGTGCAGGAATCAGAACAATTTAAGACTGCATTTACTACACCTTGGGGAACCTATGTATATGTAAGAATGCCATTTGGTCTTACCAATGTAGGATCAACTTTTTAGAGAGCTATGGATGTTGCTTTTGCAGATTTCATTAATAAATTTTTGGTTGTTTACCTAGAAAAATTGAAAGCCTATTCCAAGGAGGAAAAGGATCATTGCTTTCATTTGGAGAAAATATTTTCAAGAGCTTTGGAGTATGATGTGTCTTTGAATCGAAGAAAGTGCTTCTTTGGAGTGATAGAAGGTATGTTGTTAGGTCATTTAGTTTCCACAGAAGGAGTGGGGATTGATCCTGAGAGGGTGGCTACCACTGACAAAATCCATCAGCCCAAAAATGTAAAAGGTATTCAGTCATTCTTTGGAAAAGTTAATTTCCTAAGAAGGTTTGTGACTAATTTTGTAGAAATTAGCATACCTATTTCAAAAATGCTAAAGAAAGGGACTGAAGTAAATTGGATTAGGGAGCCATCATTGGCTTTCCAAAGAATAAAGCAATAAATTAAGGATGTCCATGTGCTTAAGGCTCTAGACTACAACAAGTCTATGCATATCTTTTCTTTTGCATCCTATCATACACTGGTTGCAGTCCTATTATAGAAAAATTCAAAAGGATTTGAGCAACCAATTGCTTTCTTCAACAAGTCTCTCCAGAATGTTGAATTAAAATATGATATAAATGAAAAATAGGCTTATGCCCTAGTGAAAGAAATCAAGACTTTTAGATGTTACTTAATGGGAGCAACAATTATTGCTTATGTGCCTAGTGCTATTGTAAAAGATATTTTCACCCAGCAAGAGGTCTCAGGCATGAGGTGTAGGTGGATTAACAGAATCCAAGAATTCAATATTGATGTTCAAATTACAAAATTGGTTAGGGGTCAAGGGCTTGCAAAATTAATGACCCAAGCCAATTTAGATGCCAATCAAGTAAATAAAGTTAAGGAAGGACAAAGGTTAGGTGTATGTGATATGGATCCTTGTGATTGGTATGTTGACATCATTTATTATTTATAGAAAATGAAATGCCCTCCTAGTTTGACAAAAAATGCCAAAAGAACTTTAAAGCTTCATGTCATCAAGTATGTGATAATTTTGGGTAAACTATGGTGGAGAAAAATTGATGGTATTCCATTGAAGTGTGTTGATAAAGATCAAGATCATAGGATTCTAAAGGATATGCATAGTGGAAATTATGGAGGCCATTATATGGCTAAAATAATAGCTCATAAGATTACAAGAGAGGGATTTTGGTGGCCTTCATTATTTAAGGATGTTGTTGAACTTGTAAAGAAATGTGATGCTTGTCAGATATTCTATGGTAAGCTAAAATTTTTAGGTAATTTACCTTTAAAACCTGTTGAAGTTCAAGCTCCTTTTTAGCAGTGGGGTATTGATTTTATTGGAGAAATTGCAAACACGTCTAGTGATGGTCATTCCTAGATTTTGGTGGCCACTAACTATTTTACCAAGTGGGTAGAGGCTATTCCTACTAGAAAATCCACTAGTAGGGTTGTGATGGATTTTATTTTGAATAATATTATTGTCAGATTTGGATGTCCAGAAATAATTGTGACTAATAATACAATGTTATTTAGATCTAATGATTATATTGATTTTTGTGAAAAGTATGGTATAAATAGGTCAACTTCAGCCCCTTACCATCCTCAAGGTAATGGGCAAGCTGAATCAAGCAATAAAAAATTATTGAAGATAATCAAGAGGATCCTTGATACAAATAAAAGAGCATGGGATGCTAAGTTACCTTTGGCAGTTTGGGTTGACAAGGCCACTATGAATAAATAAATTGGACATGCTCCATTTGATTTAGTGTATGGGATTCATGATAGATTGCCTCAAAACAACCTAATTAGAATGTACAAATTTGTTCAATTATATGATGAAGATTTTATAGATGAGATGCAATTAAGGATGAATGATATCTTGGAATTAGATGAAACTAGAAGAGAATCTACATTAGAGAATGCTAAGTTGCAGATACAAGTTAAGGACTTGTATGACAAGAGAACCACATTAAGAACATTTGAGAAGGATGATTTTGTTCTTTTGTGGAATGCCAAGTTAGAGGATAAAGGAAAACATGGAAAATTTGATCCAATCTGGTTGGGAACCTACAAAATTCATGATAGGTGGGGAGAGAACTCATATTTATCAGAGAGATTTCTAGTAACATTTTGGAATTGCATGTTCATGGACAATTTCTAAAAAGGTATCTCTCTTGAAGTACTATCTTTTCCATGAGTATTAGTTAGGTTAGTAAATATTCCCCTTTTGTTGTGTGTTTCCCTTCATGTTTTCCTACTTTAGGTCTACCAGTTTTTTATTTTTCTTGCAAGTTTTGGTCAGGTTTCTGGTCTGCTCTACCAAATATGCTAAATTCTTGCTATGCCTATGAGAGGCACACATCCACAAACAGAGCCACTACTGGTCAATTTTCCAATCAATGCAAAAAATCTAAAGAAAATTGCCTTCTCTTGCAATAGCTTGGTGATGCAATTATTTACTTGGAATTATCGAGATCCTCTAAATCTTATAATTATTTCCTTCGTATAACAACTCTGTTCATTCTCCAAAGTTCATTAATGGCATCGAACTTTCTTAGGAATTTGAACCCGTGAATTTAACAGTTGCTTGTCGCCATAGGATATTCTGGTAAAACAAAATTTCTCCTGCCATTAGATTGTACATTTTTTGATTAACTTGTTCATTACATCACCATAACTTTTCCCGATCACCTCATTAGCGATCATAAATCTTGATTACAAGTTCACACGATGTCCATTCCTTCCCGATGAAAGCCTCACCATATGTGTCATTGATTTGTTATAAACATTTTCAATTGGCATAAAATTCACCAATGATTCTATCAGGCATAAAAAAGCATCGATGAAGACAAGTATTAAGTGCTTTGATCCCTGACTAAAGCTTTGGGATATCTTTTGGTGATAAAACTATCGGAAGAAAAAGGAGATTGGTAAGGAACAATTTTGTGCATTCCGATCACCGATGAAGTTATCAAGGAGGCTTGTAGTGATAGTTTCATTGAGAGAATGTTTATTTCGATAGAAGAAGACTTATCCTGCAAAAATCCTTTGAGAATTGCTTTTCTCCTGCAAAATCCAATGAAAATTGCAAAGGGTTTAAAGAAATTAGATCTTTATTTGTCTCTAGGGTTTCAAAAAATCTTGTTAAGTCCTTAAACCCTACCCTCATTCTATTTATTCATTACCTTTTTCATGTAACTTAAGTTCCTTTTTGGCACATGCCTTAAGTTGTCCTGTAGGGCCAAGCTCTTAATTATTTTACCTAGTGGGCACGTTAATATTTCCTAAGCCTAAGTCCTCGATAATATTTTCCTAAGTCTTCAGCTTTAATATATCCTAAGTCCTAGCGTGAATTAAACCTTGCAAGATTTGAGTTAATCTAACGGTGTGCATGCTCCCACAAAGAAAAGTTGTGAATTTTTTACCCTTTGTGGGATCATGCCTATGCGACGCCTAACGGATGGTGGGTCCAATGTCAAAGCCTTAAGCGGAGATTAAAGGATGGTTGGTCAAAGTTAATCTAATGGTTGATGCATTACCGTTATGCAGAAATGAATGAAAGATATTCATCGTGGGATCACACCTAAGTGACACCTACCCTACCCAATGTCAGTGGGGCCAGGGTCAAATTTTAAAGAAAAAGAAAAAGATATATTATGTCTAGAGGATCTAACGGTAGGCGTAATCCCTTGATCTAGACTTTCTCAGTATTTATCCATCAAGGGATCATGCATGTGTGATGTGTGTCTTTGGTGATGTCATGTTCTTGGACCTAGAGTATTAAAGGTAGTGCAGAGTAAAAATGATCATGAGTGAGTGTACTGCCTCAATGAGAAAGTGCTCGATGGTTAGTGATCAGGATCATGCCCTGCCGCCACGTGTCTAGACTGATGAAGATTTTAAAAGGGGGGTCTTTAGTGCAAGGTGTGTTGAGTTGCTCATTTCTGATTGGTCACCGAGGAAAGTGATGTGGAAAACAATATTTTTAGTCAAACAAAGGTTTTGTTTGATTATCTTGAGCCGCACGATGTATCGAGAAAAGTAGAGATCGATGACTGCATTCTAAACGGGTTCATTATCCGTTGATTGGTCATTATTTTTAATTTTTTGAATTTTGAGCGAGGGTTTTTCTATGAAAAGGAAGTATGTGAGCTAGAAATGCCAAATCAAATCAAATCTAATTGTTCTTAGGTCATAAATGATGAATGTACAATTGAGAATTGAATGGATTGCATGGTGATTGGGCCAAATGTGATTAGATATTATTGTGTTGCCACCATGAGTCTGATATTTTGTAAAGGGTTTTTCCTTCTAGGTGAAATAGTTATGATTTGGGACAAATGGAAAAGAATTCAAATCCATGGTACGCAGTGGTAGATGAGATATTTTTGAAGATATGTTTTCCGTAGGGATTCAAAAGGATAATACCCTAATTTTGTAGCTTGGTTTCTAGGGTTTTAATTGTATAGACTATCATATTTTTTATTTTTTTTTCTTATTTTTTTAGGGTTTTCTTCCTTATCACTTCTGTAATAACTCAATTCCTTATTTTATGTTGCGGTGGTTGACAATGTTTCCCTAATTTTTCCCTAAATGACCCTAAGCTTGTTGCAATCCTTGTTCTTATAAAAGGATTCCCAGGGTCATTTGGTGGTTGTCTTTTCTCTGGTTAAAGAACTGGTCTCTTCCCAATTGCTCCTTTCTCCATTTGTAGATTGACCTACGTACAAAACCAAATAATAAACAAAGTTCTACTGGTTTTCAATCAAGAATTGGTAGAAGAGGTCTATAACCTCTATGTTTTATAGAGATCCTAATGAATCATACAATTTTCTTATTTATGTGTGGAGTATTCTATGTTCATTACATCACTTTTATATCAATTCCATGGTAACTAATACAAAGATTACATGAATTGCTTTAAATCTTGTCACCTACTTTATTAGTTTTTAATTTCCTATTGTCTTGTGAATTGACAAGCTCAAGTCCATAGCTGCATATTTAGTTCTTTATGTCTTGATATGCTTTGTTGTTAACACAGGAAGTTAAGTAAATGCTTCGTGTAACTTAGCAGAATTGTAGGGTATCAAGGAGGATTGTTGTAAGTGATGAGGTTCTTAGTACAATCTAATTTTAATTTGCAAGGTGGATGATATGAATCAACAATATAGTGAGGAATTATTTTGAATACTCCCAATGGATAAGGCACTAATCATAGACATTTTGTTAAATAGATAGTATTTCTTGTCTATCAGTTCTACCCCTAAAATATCAAATTCCAAATGTTAAGTCAATAGTTGTGGACTTAATAGCAAAATCCCCTACTTTATTTGTGATTAATTTGGTAGTGTGTCTAGCTTCACATTATATCTCTTTATGTCACAATTAATCAAAAGTATTATGGGCACCTATCTACTTTGTGAGGATTAGTGGAGAAGTGAAATTAAGTGATCCTAATCCTAGGTACACCCAGCTGAATTTTGCAGAGTTCAAAGTGTAGAAAGCCCTTGTGCTTTGTTAATTGGTCCTTGTTCTTGTGTGAATGAGTGGATTGTGGGAAGTAAGCTAACCCATAGGTGCATCTCTGCATTTCCAAGGTAATTAAAATCTTTCTAAACCAAGAGCCAACAAATTGTTCAAATAATTGTTTACATTCTTCATTCCAAGAAAAAGTAAGATCTTTCTTTAATAAGGAAGTGGAGGAAATTGTATAATTCATAAGGTTTGATAAAAACCTTTGAATAGCTTGTATTTTTCCTCATAAACTATGAAGTTGTGAAATATTCCAGGGAGGTGTCATATTAACAATAGCATCAATTTTAACCCTGGGCCAGCTGGGTGTGGGGGAGTGATAAGAGATGAATTCAGACAATGTGTTACAGTGATGGAGCTCCCCTTGGGTCTTTAGGCTAACCACTTAGCTGAGGCAATGGAGGTTCTTCAATCCCTTATTCTTGCTAATAAACTGGGCTACACTAAGGTCTCACTAGAAGGAGACTCCAACAACATAATTAGATGTCTAAAGGGCTCCCCCCCCCCCTCATTGACCATAAATAACATTATATTTAAGGCAAGGGAAATTATTAATTTTTTTGATAATTTTTGTGTTTTTCTTGAGTTTAGGGAGGTTAATTCCATGGCAGAATGGATAGCCAATGTGGCAATGAGATCTAACAAACAAGTGATATGGTAGGGTAAGCTAGACCTCCCCTATGATGCCAAGACTATATTAAATCATGGTAGGATACATGGATATTTGGGAGTAATTAAATCTGATTATGATGCACATTCAAATGACCCAATCAATAATGATAAGTGTATCATCTTAAAATGGAAGTACTTCCATGATAAGAGTGTTTAGCCCTCTTAGTAAATGGTATGGGGTCATGTTAAGCACCTTGATCGGTTTTTTGCATGTATTTGGCTTTTCCCCCCATTCTTCTTCCCTCTGCACCTATTTTCCACTTCCTGTCTGCATTTCCTAGCATTCTGGGCTGGGGTCCTAAGGTCTTTGACCTCAAGGTCAAAGTTGACCTTGAGGGTAAAATTCAACCTCAACTCTAACCTAGGTTAGGGTTGACCTCAACTTTGACCTAGGGCAGAGTCGACCTCATCCTTGACCCACAGTTAAAATTTCAAGTTTTTCTGATTTCCAGGTATCGGGTTTCGGAAAGATTCTTTTCCCCGCCTCCAAGTCAGCCATTTCGAGTTTCAGAATGGTAAATCCTTAAATTACATTTAATATGGATCCATTTCTAGGGGTTAAGGTTAATTGGGATTTAATTCCCCAATGTCAACCTTCTCTAGAGGTTTGTTCCCTAGTTCACTATAAAAGGAGGCCTTCCTCTCTCATCTCATCTTCAAGAAATTTCATGAGCAAGCTCTCAAGTGCAAGCAAGTGAATTCAAGCATTCAAGCAAGCCTTCAAGCATTCAAGTGTTCAAGCATTCATCCATCAAGGAGGTCCATTGTTAGCCATTGAAGGATTCAATCTCTTTAGAGCCCCCTTGAAGATCCATCCTTCTACATTCATCCAAGCCTCCTCATATGAAAAGATCTATTTAGGATTGGTGTTGAAGATCAAATGCCATTGATTTGAGACACCCTACATTCATTCTACATCCATTGGAGCATCCCTACTTGTGGATTTGAGGATTAAAATCCTCTACAAGGACTTCAACATAAGCAAGGTGAATTGTTTCATTTGCTTTGTTTATGCACATTACAATTTCAATTCAATTTCAAGGTTAATTCATAAATTGGGGTTTGACCAAGGAAAATCCCCCATACAAACAAAAAAACCCTCTTTTTCTTGTAGGTGCAGGTACGAAACTTCAGATCTGAGATTGGATTTGGATACCCTTTTCAGTGAACTTCCAAGATCTATGAACAAAGTCAAAGTCGACCTCCAGAATATTAATGTAGCCTTTGACCTTTTATTGGGGTCAAAGACTACCTGCTGTTAGAAAGATAAAAGTTTTCTAGGTTTTCTTTGTCTTGGCATTTCCAGTCCAAAACAGGTTGCAAAATTGCCCGAAACTACACACAGACATCATAAATTGGCATTTTCCAAATTTTCCCTATTTTGAGGTTAGTATTTGCCTTTCAATTATTTCAGATTTCAAGCACAAATCCATTATAGGGAAATGTAAGGTTTTCTTCCTCTTTCATATTCTCCATAGATTGATTCGATTGTGCATTAACCTTTTGGTTGATCAATTTGGATCTCTCCTTTGGGAATTTGGATTTAGAAGTGGATCTCATATTTCCCCCATACATTCATTAATAGGATGAACACTATTTCATCTTATTCAATAAGTAAAGATGGTTGTTCAACTGATAGTTTGGTTAGTAATTATGAAATGACTTTGCATACTTTCTAGGTATTTTTTACCCTATATTGGCTTGCATTTTATAAAAGTTGCATTGTCTATAAAGCCTTCAATCTTCTTTCAGTTTCTCTAGGAATTTTTTTTTGTGGGTGTGATAGAGGTGCTATGTGGGGTAATAGAAAGAGGAGGGAGCCTTTATCCTATGAGGATTGGAAGCAAAAGCCTAGATCTTGAGAGATATTAGAGGTGGATAAGATGACTAATTTCATATAATGTCTGCATGGTCGAAACCCCTCAATTACCAGAATGTTTAAGAAGGATTGGAAGGAGGGAAAGATGACTATTCATGGGAGAAAGCTCAAAATTGATGAAGGGGTGATTGCATAAGTTACTGGCATGTCCATTGTGGGGAAGAAGTTCTACAAATATAGGAAGCTTATTGATACTATCATTATGAAGTTTCCTAAAAATAATAAAGAGAGGGAGAACTTGGTTAAAATTGATAAAACCTATAACTCACCCATGGCTATCAAGAAGATTTGGAGGTAGGTGCTCTTTGCCATTATGTAATATATTATGTTGGATGGGATATTCTCTCATATTTATTGCTATCATTATGTTTTTCTAAATCATTTCTAGCATAATCAAAATATTTCTTATCCCTATTTTTTTTTGTTCTTTGAACTTAAGTATTAATATTACTAGGACCAATCCAAATAGTAATCCAACCCTTCATGAAGGGATTATGGTTTTAATTGTTGATTATTTAAAGCTAATTCCATTAAGCAATTTATTTCTGTGCATCTTTCCTCAGATGAGGATTATCATGAAATAGATGATTTCAAGGAGGATGGGGAGTCTGATACTAAGTTGGAGGAAGACACTAATTCTGATACCCTGGAGAAAGTTGTTAGCAAGGATAAGTGTAAAAATATGACCTCTGGGTCTGGTAAGATTAAGAAGGGGAAGATGACAAAAGGAAGGAGAAAGAACAAAATCAAGGAGGATTTTTGGGTTGAGGAATGTGTCAATGGTAGCAAGGATATGGATACTAACCTTGAGCAAGACATGGTCTTCTTGTAAGAAACCTAAGACCTCAGTTTCTATGGTCAAAAACCCTAGGGGTGCTGGTAGGGATACCCATGTTCCCTCCCCACTCCATGTTCCCTTTGTCCCTAATAGCCATGTGCATTTGATTCATGTTGATGTTGTTGTCCCTTCTATGACCTTTTCCTCCTATCACTATGTTTGAGAATGTGTTGAAGAATAATGTGGTTGGGGATAGCATTTTGAAGAACATAACTGGTGGTAGTTCTCTTCCTCAATGTTATCTTGTTAATACTAATGTGGATATGGGTACCTATAGGAAGGAAGCTACCTTTTATAAATTTGATAATTATAACAACAATCCCAACATGAATGTGGTGTAGACTGCTAAGGAAGGGGAAATAGATTTTTATAGGATTGTTATATGGTTTTTCAATGAGGTGAAAGAGATGAAGATAAATCAGAGGACCTTTTCTAGAAAATTGGATTTCCTAGAGGATTTTGGTGCTGGTAAGGATAGATCCTTCCCATAAGATCTCAGAGATCTCACCAAGGTTGTTAAGGATGTTGAAGCCATGACCAAAGCCTACACCTCTAGGTTTAAGAAGGTGAATGATAGGTTATTTGTCATTAAAAAATGAGTGACCGGCTGGGAGGACACTCTTAAGAAGATTGGTGAATAGAGTTTTAAGATCCTCAAGGCTTCTTTGGAACACCTTAGGATCCTCATTTACAAGCTAGAGAACATCAACAAGGAAAAGGCCATTGTTCGGGTTGTTGATGGCAAAGATACCAGCCTCCTTTATGTTCTTGATGGGTCTAGTAAGAGAACTTGTGTCAACACAAAGAAAATGGTGCAAAATGTTAATAAGGATATAGAGTACTTGAAGAAATTTGTTGATACCATGAACCATCTTGAGATGGAAGTGGTAGAGCTTCTAAATAATTTCACTTAACTGTATTTCTACTTGGTGGTTTTGTTATCCTTTTTTGTTTATGTCTGCTTGCTCGGTCTTGGTTGTTGTCATTTTTCTAGCTTTTGTTACTGTGTGCTAAGGAAAGCACCTTCATAGGGTTAGTATTGCAAATAAATGAATAAATCAACTAAATTACCACAAAAAGTAAGCTATTTCAACAAATAAATGACAATTAAGCACTCTATGGATCTCTATTTAGGAATGCTAATGCAAAGCTCTCAACAAGCTTCCATTAGTGACAGTCCTAAAACAAGAATGAATGATAAAACAACTAAAAAGTTCAATTCCAAATAAAATTAGCCTTAATTAGTCCTAGATTTTCCTTTCTAGCTATAAACTGCAAAAGGTTTGATGCTATTCTCATATTTGTGGATCAATATTGATTGAATTATGCCTTGCTTTTATAGATTTTGGGAAGGGTAGGGGGGTGTGGTTGATTTGATCATGATTATGTGAGGGTTAAGTCCATGGTTGCACCTTTGGAGACCATTTAAATATTTTTCCCTCAAAGATTGGGACCAAAGGACAAAATGAGTGGACAAGATGCATTCTCGAAGTGAGTGATTGAGAATCAATTTAGGCTTGATCCATGTGAGCTCAATCCTTAAATCCTATTGGTTGATGAATTTTCCTCCCATTTGGTGGTTGAGGGAAAATAGGATTTAATTAATTGAATTTAATTAAAATCTTTATCCATGTGTACCCCTTGAATGGGTTGATTTGATTTAAATGAACTATGTAATTAATTAGATTAATTACATAATTGATCGATTTATCATGCTTTATTTGATTTAAGTTGAATTTATGACTTTTGATTTTTAATTAAATTGAATTATGGCTTGATTGCAATTTTGATTTGATTCAATTGCTCTTATTTTCGCCTTGATTGTTCACTTGATTTATCTTAACCAATTTTAAGTGATTACAAATGCCCCTCTTTGAGTCGACATGCGAAGCATGTCGATTCAAAGAATGTCTTGATCATCCTTGATATGAAGTCCTAATTTCGTTGATGGTCAATTTTGATGTTTGGTATAAGATGTAGATTTTGATGAAGTTTGATTGGATTTGATGTCCTGATGGTCGATTCGATGATGAATTATCCGATATGATACCTATTTTGATATGATTTGATGTTTGATGCCCCTTTCGATTGATAAGAAAAAAAATTTCTCATAAAAGGTTACGCTTTGATTTGATGGTTGTGTCCCTAATTTGATGATACTGATGTCAATCTTGATTGTCCAAGTGTATGCCCCCTCGGAAATGAAATGAAATTTGTTAGTTTTTTGAAAAATATGACGGTTTAGGTCAATTTTGCGTTAATTAGGTTCAATTTGTAATGAATTTTGATTTCATTTCTGATAATGTATTTGTGTTCATTTGATGACAAATGCCCCTAATTTGGTAGAATTTGTGAAAATTTTGGGTCCCTAGTCATTTTCTGGTCAAAGATGCCCTTTTTAGGTCAAAGTGGCCTATATAGAGGGGTAAAAAGTCATTTTTACTATTCATTTTCACTCTCCCTTTTGTCTTTTTCTCTTTGACCTCTCTGAGCTTTGTCACCATGGTTATCCCGATTCGTCAGCACCGGTTCGAGCGAGGGTGCCAATACTTGCGGCCACTGACCTATGGTCCTCCGGTATGCACCTGATCAACTTACTTTGTTAATTTATATGCATTTTAATTTAAAAAATTAATTTTTTCTAAGAAAAATCCTATTTTTTTTCTTTTTCCTTTTTAAGTTGCACATTCAATACTTCTTTTAGTGCGTACACCTATGTTTTAGCGCTTCTGCAGATTTATGTAGTGCATCTACAACTTTAAGTTGTGCGTACACACGTAGCAATTATGTCAACTTTCACATTTAAATTTTTCTTTGGCGCATACAATATTAAGTGAGCTTTTGATATTTTAAGTAGCGTGCATAGGTTATTCTTTTAGCGCGTAGTAATTCTTTTAGCGCATACACTTTAAAGTTGCACTTTTAAACTTTTCTTCTACGCATTCAATATTTTTAGCTGCACTTTTGCCTTTTAGCACTTTTAATCATTAAAATAGCACTTTTACCCTGTTTGGTAAAAATACAAACTACTAAGTCAGTTTTCAAACCGTTTGGTGTCATCAATCAATCAATTGGCTTAGGTAACAAGCCTAATTTGGTAGCAAGTCATAGGATATCAGTTTGAGTCAAATTATTCTGAATTTTTTATTGTGAATCTCAATTTAGATGGTGGGTGATGATAAATTTTCCATCCTCTCTAAATAGAATCAGGAAAATTGATTGTGGTTTGATAATTTTTAAATGTTTGATTGACTTAGGATGATTCAAAAGATATTGTTTTCAAATACTGATGTGTTTAAACTTACTTTTTGTAGGTCAAGCTTAAGTTTCTCACCATTAGAGGCTTGTATCCTCTTTCATTCCAGATGATAGATGACCTGAGTAGTCCAGATCGTCGACTCATTGGCAGATGCGATCTTTCCTTTTTACTTATTCTACCTTGATTGCAAGTGAATCAGGGACTTATCATAGCTATGGAAGAGAGGTGGCACTCTGACCATAACATGTTTCATTTTCCCATGGGAGAGATGACAGTCACTCCCAAGGATGTCTATCACATCCTTCGCATCCCAACCCACGGAGAGTTGGTTTACTATGATCAGGTGTACGATGGCATAGCCAGTAGGTGGGTATTTTAGGATGATACTATCAGAGATGATAGTATTCAGTGGGCTAAGTTCCCTTCCTTTCCAATTCTTCCTGTAGTCTTGGGTGCTATGATTGGTGGCTTCCTCATTCTTGATCACCGAGGGCATGGTTTTCTATTTGGTTGGGGATGCATTCTTGAGGATATGATCACTCAGCTCAGGTGGTTTGATTAGGGTACCTATGTTTTGGCATAGCTATATCATGAGCTACATTTAGTTGTGTACCGTCACAGGGTGACTCTATCTCCAGGAGTTATTTTTCTACAGTTGTGGACCTGGGAGCACATCTCAGTGACTAGACCGATCTTTGTTAGGTACCATGATCCAAGGTGGTTGTTTGCATGGATGTATGAGGGGATGGTTGTCCAGGTCCACTTGGGAAAGTTGGACTATTGGCAACATATCATTGATGATGTAGATCAGGTCGTATGGCGACTGTATATTGGTTGTAAGGCCTGGCTAGAGGAGGAATCTAAGCTTCCATTCATGTGTACACCTAGGTGGATGATAGAGCATACTCCCCTTATTATAGAGAGATTCTACTTCCTTAGGGTACTATGACAGTATGGTCATACACAGGGCATGCCACGGGGATTGGCACTATATGCCTGAGTATAGGTGGAGAGGTCACTTTGGGACCACAGATTGACTACAGGATGACTCGTAAGGAGGTCTTGCAGCTAGGTCACCTATCTTGGATATGTGAGATCATGTGATTAATGTTAGTATGACTGATGATTATGTTGATTGGTTCACTCAGAACCCCTTTTCGATATTCACAGATCTGGTAGAGCGAGTGCCTGGGATAGAGGAGGAGTCAAATGATGATGGTGGGATGGGGATGAAGGTGGGGGATGGACACAAGGTCGTCAGGGATGATGGGGTTGATGAGTAGTTTTAGGAGGCATATTTTTTATCCCAGTGATTGTTGTTGTGTTGATTCCTCCTAGGGGTAGTTTTTAGATGAGGGGTGGTCATCCTAGAGTTTGAGGTGCTGGTGTGGATAGGGCTTTACATCGGGTTGTTGTGGATCCTGTAGCTAGATGGGACCAACATAGGGTCTGATATTAGAGGTAGGTGGATGCTCAGGTAGTGGCTGATGTTGATGCTTAAGCCACTTAGATTTTACTAGATCAGGCACAGGGTATACCAGCACAGGCTTGTTCTCCACACGCTCCTCCACAGGTTATTCCACAAGCTCCTCCCGTATAGGCTCCTTCTTCCTCTACTATGCCATCTTCTTCTTCTTTCATTCTATATTTATCCATTACATCTTCTTCCATGGCTCCACCTGAGGCTTCTCCTTCCCAGGCTCCTCCATCACAGGCTCCTACTTCAGAGGCTCCAGTGTTTGCATCAGATGTTTGGGTTTTACAATCAGATGTATCTCAAATTAGACAACAGGTCAATCAGCTTAGTAGTATGATGTAGGCATTTATGGCTGCCATGAGTTAGCACGGGCTACAGGCTAGTTCCAACAAGCCTCTTGATAGTGATCATGGTCCTGATTGTGGTCCAGATGGTGTGGATGGTGCTGGTGGTTCAGCCAGTTGACTATTCTTTTGAGATGGTACATATTCTTTATTTATTGATCTACATGATGATCCATTTTTTATCTCGAGACATTGTACTCTATTTCTATCCTTTGATCAGTTGATGTTCTTTATGCTTTGTTGATATTTGTTTATACTCTAATGGAATTTGATTTCCTGATGATGATACCATGGAATTTGATATTTAGTTGACAGATTTACTTTATGTGATGCCATCATGTGTTAGACTTTATTTTTCAAGTGTTTTGTTATGATATGCAGATCTATATGATTCTATATCCTATATGCTTTTTTATGCTTTTTCAGATGCAATTGATGATATGGATGCACATGTTCTATTTATGCTTAAATGGTTGTCTTATGTATGACATAGAATAGGTGAATGTGTGTGATATGGATTTAACTAATTTGTAATGATTTATGATTTATGATATATGATGTTTTATGGATGCAAATGATACATAAATGTGTTATATGGTGATGTAATGATTTAATGACTAATGTGATATAATGGTATTTATGGATATATGGATGTGTCTATTTTGATGATATGGATATATGTAATGAATATGTACATGTAATGGATTTATGCAAAATGTGGTGTAACTAGATGACGCAATGAATGAATATGGATATTTAATGATTAATGATTTACATGACACTAAATGTTATATGTTATATGTTATATGTTATATGTTATATGGATGAATGATGTTGATGAATGTAAATGCCATAGTATATAATGAAAATAAATGCCATGAGATTTTAGGTGAATGATGCAATGTGCAATGTTTTTGAATGAACTTAATGACATGCAACTAATGATGAACTTATGTCCATTTGAATGAAATGATTTAATGGATGCAATGAACATTATCTAATGAATTGTAATCATAAATGAGCTTAATGGTTCCATATGAATGATTTCTTAAAAAGAATGCACACTAAATAAGATGGATCTTTAAAATGAATGTAAATTAATGCAATGCATCCTAATGAACTTTAAATTAAATGATGTAAAATAATGCAATTTTAGTAAAATTGATGCAAGCTAAATGTGATGAACTTAATTAAATTTAGGGAGAAGTCCTAAATGAATGCAAGGTTACCTAAATCTAACAAATGCAAGTGAACTAATGCAATGCACCCTTGTTTTTTATTTTTTATTTCCAACACACTCGATCACATATAGTTTTTGATGTTCCTTTGATTTTTGATTTAACTCCACCCTCTTTCTATTTTCCTTTTGAAAATTTGTTTTTATTCTAAGAAAGGAAAATACTTTAAATGCATTTAATCTAAGATGTATGCAACTAACTACCACTATTCAAAAATTTGCAGCTTATATTCATCATTGAGCAATTTGTGATATCCGGATTTAGTACAATCATCACTAGTTCAACTATGATGATATGAATACCTTTTTCACCTCTTACGTTGCTTTCCTATCCTTTGGTATGACTATCACTGATTGAAGTCAATAATGAGAGTATGAATAATGATTTTGTCAAATTCTATGTTGCAAGTGGATTTTGGTATTATGATATTTAACATCAAAATATCCAAGGTATCCTTTTGCGTAAACAAACAAAGATCTTAGTTTCATCATATGTACAAGTCCTCGATGTTTCTTTGATGAACACATCCTTAGACAAATAATACATTCTTTAAAAATTTGATCTTAAAACAGTCATTCAAAAATCAATAAAATACCATGCTTTCATCATTGCTTATCTAGTTTTAAAACATTCATTGATTCGCTAGAAAGACATTATTTCATCAATCAAGCCAACACTTTAGAAAGATATTGCACTATTTTTCAAATCCATATTTCAAGTATAGTTCCATCCATTTCATATTTTTAATCCTGATAAAGATAAGGTCTCGTGAGATTTTGGATTGAATTTTGCATTTGATTGAAAATTGGATTAGGATTAGGATTTGATTGAGTGTTTCACTTGTGTTTTGATGTGAATTGATTTGGTGTTCGATTGAAGTTTGCTTCTTCTTTTTTTATGAATCCTTCCCCCTTTAGATTAGATTTCCCCCAGTTTGATGTAATAATGTTTGTGGGACCTAGGACAATTTGCAGATTAGGTGACCAAAATCTTTAGGTACTTGTAAATGCAACTGTGGGGTTTTATTATGCAGCATGTACAAAAGCTAGTGAATGCAATATTTACAAGGATGACTGCTAGGTATGTGACTGGCTTGGACTTCCAATGGCACATGTTTACCAAGTTTTCACCAATTGAATTGATTTGCTTTCCTTTTCTTTTTTTCAAGCTTTTTTCCTTTTTTTGCTACCAAGGCGCCTATTTGCTAGGTTTTCACCAAGGCACTTTTTCTTTTCTAGTTTTTTTGTATTTTCTCTTTTTTTAATTTTTTTTCTTTCCATATAATCAAGGTGCCTATTTTCTAGGTTTTCACCAAGACAACATCTTTTTGAGGATCATTTCTGAATGTTTTTGGCTTTCTTCACGCTCAATTTTTCACTATTTTTTATCTTTTCTGCATTTCTGATTTGTTTGCTCTTTTATGCTTTTAAATGTTTTTGGTATTTTCAAGATCTCTTTTGACTATATATAATAAATAGGATGCTCTCCATCTAATTTTCTGATACTCTTTTTCTTTATACCCTTTCATCTGCTTTATGTGTAGAACCTTTTTAAGTGAGTGTTATTGATAAGTTCTTGTAATTCTTCTCCATCAAAATTAGCTAATTTATAGGTGCATGTCCCAAAAGATGTAGTGATCACAAAAGGTCCTAACCAATTTGCTTCCCATTTTCCTTTCTTTTCTCTTTCTGCTTGATTCTTTGGATTTTCTCACAAAACTAACTCACCTATTTGGAATGTCCTTGATTTGATATGCTTGTTATAGGTCCTTGACATTCAGTTCTGATACACTTTCAAATGATTGAAGGCTTGTTGATGTTTTTCATCTAACAGTTATAGTTCATGTAATATAGCAACCCTATAATCTTTCTTACTTATCAAACCATGTAATGAGACCCTTAAAGATGGAATTTCTACCTCCAAAGGTAAAATTGCTTATGCTCCAAAGACTAAGTAAAATGGTGTAGCTCCCATTGGCATTCTAATACTTGTCCTATAAGCCCAAAAGGTTGGGTTTATTTGTATATGCCAATCTCTACCTGAATTATCCATGGTTCTCTTCAATATCTTTAAGATGTTCTTATTTGTTGCTTCTGCTTGTCCATTACCTTGGGGGTAATATATTGAAGATGAGTGATGTATCATGTGGAATTTTGTACATAGCTCTTTCAAATCCTTGTTTTTGAAATGTTTTGCATTTTCTATTATGATGGCATGTGGTACACCATATCTACAAATTATGTGATTTACAATGAACAAGGATATTTTCTTTCCTGTAGCAGTTGACAAGGGTACAACTTCCACCCATTTGGTAAAGTATTATGTTGCAGTAATGATAAATTTATGACCATTTGAAGATGGTGGATAAATCATCCCTATTAAGTCCAAACCCCATTGATAAAAGGGCCAAGGTGTTTGTATAGGATGAAGCTCTTATTCTGGTACATGGATCAAGTTCCCATGATATTGACACTTATGACAAGTTTTAGCAAAGTGACAAGAGTCTTTTTCCATTGAAGGCCAAAAATATCCTATCCTAAGAAGTTTCTTAGCTAGGGTTAAACCATTCGAATGTGACCCAAAAATCCCCTCATGAATTTCTTGTAAGGCTATGTATGATTCCTCTTTTTCTAGACATCTTAAAAGCATTCCATCTAGACTCTTACGATACAACATGTCAGATATGAAAGTATAACGAGAGGCTTGGCGTATAAATATTTTCTTTTGATTTCTAGTTTGGTCCATAGGTATGATTTGGTCTTTTAAGTAGGTATAAATGGCTCCATACCAAGGTGATCCATGTCCTGTTAGAAAACAAATGGTATGAGGATGGGCAAGGTTAAATGCGGGTTACTCAACTTCTTCTACCAGGAATTCATATCTAGTGCTTTGATCTGGTATTTGGAGAAGTGATGCCAAAGTAGCCATTACATCTATTGTTTATTCTTATCTCTTGGTACTTACTCAAATGTGATGAGAGTGAAGTATTTCTTGAGATTCTAAATCATATTTTTGTAAGGTATCAACTTGTCATCTTTAGTTTGATATTCATCATTAATCTGATTAATAACTAGTTGTGAATCTCCATAGATTTCTAGCTCTGTCACTTTCCATTCTAATGCTAATTTTATACCAATGACAAATGCTTCATACTCAACTATATTATTGGTGCATGGGAATAGTAATTTGTATGATTTCAGAAGTGTAGATCCTTGAGGAGTAATCAAAATTATGCCTGCTCCTAATCCATGTTGTGTATAGGAACCATCAAAATATAATTGCCATGTTTTTGCTTCAACATTTACAATTTCAGAATCTGGAAATTCCACTTGAATTGGATGTTCATCTTGTAATGGTGACTCTGTTAGTTTATCAGCAATGACTTGGCCCTTTATAGATTTTTTATCCACATATTCTATGTCGAATTCACTTAGCACCATGACCCATTTGGCTAGTCTCCCATTCAATGTTGTTTTGCTGAGAAGATATTTCAAGGGATCAATCTTTGCAATGAGTCAAATCTTGTGGGATAACATATAGTGGCATAATTTTTGGGAAGCAAAAATTATGGCCAAACATTCTCTTTGAATGAATGTATAGTTCAACTCATATTTCACCAATTTTTTGCTTATGTAGTATATGGCCTTTTCTTTTCCTGATTCATCTTCCTGAGCTAGGAGTGCCCCTAATGAATGTTTAGATGTTGAAATGTATAGAATTAAGGGCTTGCCTCTTATAGGTGGCATCAAAGTTGGGGGATTCATTAGATATTTCTTCAACAAGGTGAAGGCTTCTTCACATTTCTCATCCCATTTGAAAATTGTATCCTTATGAAGGAGTTGAGTGAAATTATGGCATTTTTCTACTAATTAAGAGATGAACCTTTGAATGGATTGAATCCTACCTTGAAGAGATCTCATCTAACTTATGTTTCTAGATGCCCCCATTTCCATGATGGCTTTGAATTTGGTAGGGTCTACCTCTATTCCTTTCACTAAAAAAATGTACCCTAGTAGCTTTCCTGATTGAACACCGAATGTGCACTTCTTTGGATTTAACCTTACTTTGAATTGCTCCAATCTTACAAATATTTTCTCTAAGATGGGTATATGTTCTTCCCTTGAGTGGGATTTAGAAATTATATCATCTACATAATCCTCCATGAACTTGTGCATCATGTCATGGAATATAGTCATCATGGCCCTTTGATAGGTTTCTCTAGTGTTCTTTAGACCAAAAGGCATAACATTCCAACAGAATGCCCCCATGTGCATGTGAATGCTGTCTTGTCTTGATCTTTGGGTACTATCTTTATTTGATTATAACCACTAAACCCATCCATAAGTGAGAACATTGAATGTCCTGCTGTCAGATCTACGATGGCATCTATGCTTGGTAACAAAAAGTCATCTTTAGGACATGCAAGATTAAGACCCTAAATTCTGTGCAAATTCTGATAGATTTTTTTGCTTTGGAAATATGCACAATGTTTGAAATCCACTCAGCATAATCAATGGGTCTTATAAACCCTACTTTCAACAATTTTTCCAACTCTACTTTTACAAGAAAAGCTATGTGTGGATGCATCTTTCTTAGTTTCTGCTTCATTGGTCTTACTCCTTTTATATTCAAATGATGCATGATTAAATTTGGATCTAATCCTGGCATATCATCATATGACCATGCAAAATTTATTTTCTTTTCTTTGAAAATTTTGATGAAATCCTTTCTTTCTTCACTAGATAAAGATGCAGCTAGGTGTATGATTCTTGGCTCTAATTCTGACCCAATATTCACTTTCTTTGTTGGTTCAATTAAGATAGGTGATATTTCTTCATAGTGCTTGGGAAAAGTATCCAACCCTTCTTCCTTTGGTTCCTCTATTGGTTTTTCACCATTAGAAACTTTCTTTATTTCTTTTTCTTTTTTATTTAATGCTGCCACAATGTGGTTTTCAACATTAAATTCTTTCCATTTTTTTTAAAAAAAAATTTCCAATTTTTTCTTAACTGAAAGGTTGAATACTCCCCTTTGTCACTCCTTCCTGATATTCCATGGTAGAAAAAGGCTCAACTACATTTAGGTATTGGGACACTAAGTTATCATTCAAAGATGTAGGAAGGATGGTAGTTTCAATGGAATCACATTCAATTAATTCTGGATAGATAAGGGTCAAAGGATCAATGCTTTGGTTTATTCCAATGGGGTTTAGGGACATGACTTAATTTGAAGGTTCCAACATTTTATCACTTAAATCTATAATATGTGTTTCTTCAAGATGTTCTAGAGAACTAGGGTCAAAATCTTCCTCACTAGAATCCTCTAAGGTTTCTATTGGATAAAAATCTCGTGGATTAAACCTAGGGTTAGATTCTTCCATAGTAGGTCTCCATGATGGTACATAAGGTTCTCCTACCCATTTATTTATCTCAATCTTCTGACTTGGTCCATTATCTAAGACTCCTTGACTCAAACTTGAGGCTTGATTATGATTTGATTCTAAGACTTGTTCCTTTCCCTTGCTAGGAGTGTAGGTGTGGATGACATTAATTTCTTTATCTTGGCATGACTCACTTGAAAATGAGTCCCATTCCCAATTTTTTGAGTCTTCATCACTTTTGGAACCCAATTATAATATTTGATCATAAACCAAGAGATACTTCTTTTGAGTGTACCCTTGTTCTAGGTACCCTAACCCAATTTTCTCCTTACTATCTCTCCATGTCATTTCAATGGGTTCAACAAGTCCTTCATTTCTTTTTCCTAAAGGCCCTTGTCCCTTGTATCCCATTTTCTACATTATTTGAAATCCTTTCCCATATTGATGTGTGGGAATGCTTATATTTTGGATGTGCTTTTCATGTGCACTTGATTCCTCATCCTTATATAGCCAATTTAGGATTTCGTTATCTTCTTCATCCATGGATGAAGATGTACTTGCCCTCAAAAAGTGATCATTGTATTTATGAGGTTAATTGGATGGTCTTCCATATGATTTTGGATATAAGGGTAGATCCATCATGGATAAGGAGTATTCACCTACACCCTTTTGTTTGATTTGACATTGCTTTTCAAAAAAATTCATCGTGTGATCCATTTTTTGGTAATGAGCCTCTTTGGTGTAGATTTGAATGGATCTAGCTTGATCTTCTTTCTATTTCTCAAGAGCACTCTCCTCACTAACCTTCTCTTTTCCTTTTGTCGATGTAGTTAGGTTAGTAGGACTTTGGTTATTTTCAACAACAGTTTCTTTTTCTTCTTTTTCTTTTCCCTTCAAAGATGGAAGATCTTTTAAACTTTGTCCTTGCTCTATTTTTTGGGAAATGAATCCTTCTGCATTATGTGGGACTAAGGAGTCATTAATAGGCTTCATGTTATTACAATATTGAAAGTGGTTTGAGTCCCCACTTACCATGACTTCTTGTCCTAGATAGGGGAACTTGAGATATTGATGGTAGGTTAAGGGTACGGCTTGCATTTCATGGATCCATGGCCTCCCTAATAGGATATTATAAGTTAGCTTTAGGTCGAGGACTTGGCAAATGGTCTCTTTCTACATTGGACCAACTCTAATAGGAAGTACTATGACCCCTTTGGAAGATCTTTCTTCATCATCATAGGCTTTTATGGTTATCTTTTTATTTGGATCAATAGCCTCCTCAAAAAATCCTAAGGCCTTTACCAAGTTTAGAGTACAAATGTTCAAGCCGGTTCCTCCATCAATGAGGACTCTTTTCACTCTATTCTTGTGGATTAGGACCTCTATATGTAAGGGCAAATTTTGTGGGTGGTTTAGAGGTCTTGTTCTGAAAAAGATAGACAATGGGGTGCAAAAAGATGTCCTACCATGTTTTGAAATTTATTTGGATCTAAATTTAGAGGTACATTAGTTTCTGCCAAGGCTTTCTCTAGAATGTCCTTATGAGTTGGTGAGAGCTTGAGTAACTCCAAAATATAGATTTGAGCAGGGGTTCTTTTCAATTGGTCTACCAAATTATATTGTTTTGAAGATGAAGATGAAGTTTGATTTGGCAGGACAATCCTTGGGGCATTTCCTAGTAGAGTAATTTTTAATGCTTGCCCCCTAGTTACAACATTATATGTTGCTTCCCTTGGCTTCTCTTTTACCATGATAACATTTATGGTGTTTTCATCACCACTTAAATTATTAATGGTGTTATCATAGGTATGGGAAAAATTGACCTTCTCATTACCTCTTTTGTTATTTTGATTTGCATTCAATGATTCCCCTTTATCATGGTTTAGGAAAGGTTTTTAAAAAGTTGTATGATCCTCATTGTTTTGAGGCCCTTCCACCTTTATTTTTCTATTATCAATTAGGTCTTGCACAAGATGTTTCAATTTCATGCACTCATTGGTTTTATGGCCCTTATTGCGATGGTATTCACAATGGTGAGAACCATTCCACCAATTTGGCTTAACTTGGGGTTCATATGGTCTTAATTCGGGTAAGGTAATGATTTTGTTAGCCACCAAAGTCCTTAACACATTTTCCAATGGTTCACCTAAAAAGGTGAATTTTCTCTTTTGATATGTGGAAAAGAAAGGCTTAGGTTTGTTGACACTGGAATTATTAAAGGGATTGTTATTAGCATTTTTGTTGTTGTTGTTGGAATTGGTATTATTGAAAGGGGCTTTGTTTGTTTGATTCACATTATATGTCAAATTTGCCCCACTTGGTAAATTAAAGGGGGTAGCCTTTAAGTTGTGGGCTTCCACAACCCCATCATTCACAAGATTTTTATTAGTTTTCTTTAACCATAGTCTAGGTTTATCATTGTGATTGTTGGCTCCTTTATTATTGTTATAATTAGATACATTATGGTTGTTATTAGTTTTGGAATAAGGTTTATTATCTTTGAACAACTTGATTTCTCTCCTTTTAACCAACGCATCTTCAATTTTAATCCCATTCTCAATAAGTTTTTCAAAGGTAGAGGGACATTGAATTTGGAGCCTATAGTTCATCTCCATATTTAAGTTATTCATAAATATTTCCATTTTCTCTTTTTTGGGGATACTTCATGGATATCTTGTGAAAATTGTTCTCCACCTTTGAAGGAACCCTAGGAAAGATTCACCATCTCTTTGTTTAGTGTCACATAGGTTGAGCATGGTAATCTCATGTTTGATTTTGTAAGAATAATGGGTTACAAATTTGGAGGCTAATTCCTCGAAACTCTTTATCCCTTGCGGAAGTTTGGAGAACCATTCCATGGCTTAACCTCCTAAACTTCTTGGAAAAAGTCTCATTAGGTAAGTTGCATCATGCATAAACTCTATGCTTAGAGTGCAAAACTCTCTAAGGTGGTCTTGTGGGTTTGATTTACCCGTGTATTTGTCATACTTAAGAAAGACTACATTTATCAGAGAAGGTACCATAACCAAGCTCTTATCAAAAGGAAATGGGCACAAGGCCTCGATAGAAGATGGCATAGGTTTAGCTGCCTTTTTCATTAGATCAATCTATGCTTGGAACATTTTCAATTGTTTACTCATTGCAATCATCGGATTATCATCTTCTTTGTTTTTCTTAAGTTGGTCCACATCGTAATCATGTGGAAGTTTTACCCCTACTTGGGCTAGGTTTAGGAAAACTTCTCCCTATCTCTATCTATCAATTTATCCATGACTTCACAAAATTTCATGTCTTGAGCCACCCTATTAGATTTTTCTTCAAGTGTTTCCTTAGGTCCTTGGTTGGCGTTATTAATATTGTCATTATTTCCTCCATGGAGATGATCATGAAATGTGGACTTCCTATCCATTGGATCAATTTCTTTCTCAAAAAGATTTGGGAGACTATCCCCTTCATTGTGATTTATGAAAGAACTTTGAGATTCAAATTCGGGGACCTCTCTTGCAATGCAAGTGTCATCTTCTTGTAAAGATATTTTGAGTTTATGTGAACGTGTAGAAACTGACATTCAACAAGGTTTGATTTCGAATTTTTTTCCCCAATTTGGTAATTGTTTGATTTTATGAAGAGATTTAAAAATATAAGATGAATTTTCAAATGGATATCTCTTACTTGTTGTATGTATTTTTCAAACAAAGCAATCATAAATACACTTGTTCTTTTTAACCCTCTACAAAAAAATTATTTGAATTTATAAGGATGTTATCACGGGTTTTTGCACAAAAAGACACTTCAAGCAATCTACCTAGTTCACTAGTATTTATTCCTTGCTACTTGTTCCTTCTTTGTTATGCTTGGATGATCTTTCTTTCTCCTTAATTTTGTAAAGGGTTTCATGACCCCTTCAAAACTTGTTTTCACTTAATAAAAAATAATAGAATCAATTTTCTCAGTATCTACCTCAATGTCATGATTAGAGATGATAAATCCAAGAATTTTTCCACTATCAACACCAAAAGAACATTTTTGGGGATGCAAGTGCTTGTTTTATTTATGTATCCTTTCAAAAATCTTTCTAAGAATAGGCACATGGTCACCACATTCAATGAACTTGGCAAGGATATCATCAACATAGTCTTCAAGGATCTTATAGATGTGATTGTGAAAGATTAAGGTCATAGTGCGTTGATACGTAGCACCTGCATTCTTTAATCCAAAAGGCATACAACCCAAAAAAGGTTACCCAAGGAATAATGAAGGGAGTTTTATATTGATCTTGAGAATGAATAAATATTTGATTGTATCCAGAAAAACCATCCATAAAAGATTAAAAAGTATGTCTCGTTGTAGAATACACTATCATATTAGTATTTGGAAGAGGGAAATCATCTTTCAAGGAAGCTTTGTTTAAGTCACAAAAATTAGTACACATCTTGCTTTTATTTTTACCCTTGGATACAAATACAATATATGAGATCCAAGGAGAATAGTCAAAGACGAATGAAGCCAACATCAAAAAAAAATTATATTTCAGCCTTCACTAGAAGAGAAATACTAGGATTCATCTTGTGTATATTTTGTTTAACATGTTTATCATTAGGAGAAAGAGAAATGTTGTGAGTGACAATCTTAGAATCAATTTCATGCATATCAGAATAAACCCAAGAAAAGATATCAGGAAATTCAAGAAGGAGAGAAGTAAGGTTCACACATTCTTCCTCATTTAAGCACTTACCAATTTTGATAACTTTTTTAGGATCATTAGGATCCATTTTCACATCAATGGTGTGCAAATGATGTGAGAATGTCCATAGGCAAAGGAAAATTAGAATGATGTTTAGGATCAAATTCTTTCCCAAAATATGCTTTGGCTTTCAAGCAGTAAGGCATTGTCTTATTATGGTGACAAGGAGGAAGATTATTGTATGCCCCCAAGAATTCAACCAAATCACCATCATTACTGAAGGTGTAAAGAGAATTATTTTGATCAAAATCAATGATATAAGGGTTCACAAGCTGAAGAGGTCCACTAAAAATATGATTAAAATTTAAAGTAGGTAATTTTGGTTATTTTTAAGGATTAAATCCAAATCCATAGGAATGTCCATGTGCTTCATTTTCTAACAGAACTTGTATCCCTTGTTTAAATTTACCACATCCATTTCCATTAAATCCATACTTCACAAGAAAGTGATAACGAGGACCATATTGAGAAGCCATATCTGAAAGAGTTAATGGAGCTTCATAGGTCACTACATCATAACAATCAGGCTTAATGGTTTCTATAGATTCACTAATAGAAGAAACAACAAAGTTGTTACTTAGCTCGCCAAAAAGAGGAGTTGTGGTGATAGTTTCTTTGTTGTTGTCAACTCTAGGTTGCATAAATGAAAGATCAAAAACTTTATATTCTCCAATAAATTTTGGTGTAAAATCAAAAGTTCCCCAATCATCTTCTGAAAAAGAAGTGGAAGAAGGAGGATCTTCTATAGATTGAGTATCAACCTTGGAGTTAGGATCTTGTTTTTCTTCCAAGGATGCAGGGGCCTTAGCAAATTCCATTTTTAAAAACTAGTATGTCTATCATCTACATGAAGAGTGTACATCACATTGTCATAGATAAACTTAACCTTGTGATGAAGAGTTGAAGGATTAACATGCATATTATGTAACCACAGTAAACCCAAAATAAGGTTTTAATTAAGGGTTACATGCATCACATGAATATGAGTGTCTAAAACAACTAGTCCTACCTTAACAGATAAGGTTATGATACCCAATCTCTTTTTAGAAATGTTATCAAATCCATGAATAGGAATATTCTTTAGTTTAAGATTTTTCATGTCAGCTTTTATTTCCTTTAACATATTCAGGCTACAAACATTCAATCCAGACCCATTATCAATTAAGGTCCTTTGACTAAGATTCCCATTGATGAGAACAACAACCATAAGAGCATCATATTGATATTGAACTTATTTTGAGGGAAAATCATCTTGGGTAAATACAATTTGAGGAGAGGTAGACATAGTGTGCATACATTCCAAGAAAGAGTTGATATTGTCCTAATTAGGTGGTGGAGTTGGATGAGTATTCAAGGCTCTTTTCAAGGCCTCGGGATATGTAGGATAAGTTTGAAGAAGTTCCCATAAAGATATCTTCGCAAGATTAGCAAGTAATTATTCAACCAAATCATACTCCTTTCCAAAATTGTGAGGTAAACGAGGTACTAGAGGAAGCACTGATCGAGAAGGTGGTAAAGAAGTACAAAGAAATAGATTAGTAGGTTGAGGATTATTTCACGTACGATAAGTATGAGCCACTGTATTTTAATCATTGAAAAATTCCAGAGGACTTCTCAGTTTCCATTTGACAGTTATAATAGGCTTGTTAGGAGTTTGAGGGTAGCCTTTAATAGTGATAAGAGGCTTGTCCATCAGTTGAGTAGAGGGACATACTTTGATAATTATAAATGGTTTATCATGGACAACTACTTTAGGTGTTTCAATGTTACAAATAGAATCACGTAAAGGAAGCCAAGAGAGAAATGTTTGGTCAAGGTTTGGTTGAAGAGATGTAGAGGAAGATGTAGTAGAGATGGGATCATGAGAGATCTCATCCAACATAGACAAATATTCACTAATAGACACCTCATGTGATTTATTAAAATTATATCTAATATAAGAATCATAAAAGTACTCATTAAAGAAATCATACATGTTGAAATGAAATTATTCTTGTATTTTTCTCAAATATGAATGATATGCAAGAAAGTAAAACAATTTTTTTTTTGTGATTTTCTCTTTTATAATGCAAGAAAGAGGAAATATAGGTATGCTAATTGAAGATATGGAAAATTAAATCACTATAAATATACAAGATCTAACTAATCAACACAAAAGGTGTGAAATGTATGCAAGATTTGGGTTCACCAAAATGTGCTGTGGGAAAATATGGTGAGCAATGCTATGATAGATGACTTGCCAAGTTTTCCTAGAGAGGTGTAGATTCATGATACAAGGGAGAATCAAGGGGGATCATTTCCCACAAACTAGATCCGAAAATTACCTTTAATGAAGCTAGGGTAAAAGTATGAGACCTCAACCTTACAAGTTTGGAACCTTTATATTGATTCCCAATGTAAGGAGGAGATGGTGTAAAAGATATATGTAAATTTGAACTAGATAACTAAGATTAAAGGATATAGATAGAACACATGTACATGTGAAGACCAAGAGTATATGAGTTCTCAAAGAGTGATTTTCTACTAATCAAAGTCCTAAAATAGCTCAATTTATGAACATAACAATCTAGGACCCTCAACTAAGATCTGGGAAACTCTCTAAGTTCTACTAGGAATAGGTCCACTTGTAGGGTAGATGTCAACTTTGACCTACCCAAAAACTAGAATGGAGTTCTATAGATCTAATGTCTGGCTTCCTAGATCAATCTCAAAAATAGGTATTACAGTAACTGGTTATAGGTCAACCTTGATATGTACTTGATAGTGGATCAAAACTCAAAATGAAGAGTGGATTTGGAAATTAATTCAAAAAGGGTTCTCATATCTATAATAAAATCTTTACTTCAAAATCTGCAAGTCTGAAAAAGTGTGTGTGGGTGGCTATATAGGGGTTTTCCTTAGTCAACCCCCCCCCATTTTGGTGATTCCCACCTCCACAAATAGTCATTAGAAAATGTAATATGTGTAGTGCTCATGAATATAGAATGTGGATCTAGAATGCAAGGAGCTATATAATTGTAAATGCCAAGATCAAACCCTAGAGAGTAAAACCCTAGCATGAAAATGCAATTAGTATGTACTTGAGTGCATGCCTATATGTAAGTATAAAGAAACAAAGCATAGATCTGAAAACAAAAAGGAAATCATACCAAGCCCCCAAGAGATAAAGTACTCATATACATCTTTACAATCCTTTTTCAACTCTACGATATCTTGAATTCTTGATTATTGTTATAGATGCATGATTCAAAATGTTGTAGGTGATGAATTCCTTTGCTTCAATGGATAATTCCAAGCTATGGCTTCCATCTTGTAATTTCTCTATGTCAAATTGGGATATCCACAAAATTGTGTTATCTTGTCCTTATTAATAAAATGAAGCAAATTAAGGTGCTTTTATAGTGATTTTGAGATCAAAATTCTATGAGGGTCGATTGAACTAAGAGGGAAAGAAAATAATCTTAAATGGGCCCGAAGATCTCGTGAAATCAAAACCTTGAGTACAGGTCAACCTCAACCTATACCAAGTATAGTTTGACCTTGACCTGTACCCATGTATATTTTGACTTCAACCTATACCCTAGGTATAGGTCAACCTTGACCTATACCCCAAAAGGCATATTCCACAGGAAAATCTCAAGGATTTCAGATGTGCAATCAGCTCGGGAAGAAATAGGGAGATAAGAAGGAAAATGTGATTTGAATGTGAAATAAGGTCAAAGTAGGAAAAGAAGAGGAGGATGCATAGATATTAGATCAATCCTTAACTTTTATACAAGAAAAAGAGGGAAATAAAAGGAGGATGTGTTAAGTCCTACTTTGATTTCACATGAGTAGAAGAGGAAATGTACTAAATGTGTTCATGGGGTGTTCCAAATGCAAATGTATAATGAAAATACACTAAAAGGGGATATTATAAACAATCACTAAATTAAAGTACTTCCAATTTAGGATGGTACAACTAGTTACTAGGATAGGGGTCATTAGGAAGGAATCTTCTTAAGGCGTCTCTTCTTCTTTCTCTATGCATGCAAATTATGATGGATTTAAATTGAGTTACTCAAATAGAATTAAACATTAACTGAATCTAAGGAAAGATAAAGACAACATTAAAGAGACTAAAATAATTAAAATGCATGGCTGCAATAGGTCCTTAGTTTGACACCATCTCTAGAAATGACGTGAAAAATGTTGGTCTTCCCAATTAGATCAATAACTAGGTTGTAAAACTCAACTTATGGATTAGACATCCAAGATAAGCAACTATCTTTCTCCTAGATGAGTTTCATTTACTTGTCAACCTAGGGAACATGTACTTGAAATGGGCCAGCACTGTATGTGCACTAAGTCCCAACTAAATCCATGCTATTTTAAAGATTGAAAGGAAACAATACTAGAAAGTAAATGCTTGGAAATGAAGTAACTCAAATGTTTAACAAAACCCAATCCTAAAGATAAAATCATGCAAGTAACTACATCAATGTTTAGGACAATTAGACGGGAAACTACTCTGTCTACTTTATCTATAAGAATAGTCCTAGGAAATTGTTTTCAGTGACTGCAGGAACATACAAACTCTAGAATAACTACTACATATGAAAGGAAATCATTGCTAAAATGAAAATGGGTCACTCAAAAAGTGGGCCTCCTTGGATAAGTATATCCTGAGCTCAACTATACTTTATAAACTCAAAATATTATTATTTTATTCATTCATCCAAAAGTGTTACACATCATAAACTGAAACTATGCTTGAACTAAAAACTAGAATGCTACATTACATTGAGTTCTACTTTTTTTTACCTATATATCCTTTGAGGAAATTTAGAACCTTATTTATAACAAAATACTACTAACAAACTAACCAACTAACCAATCCATGCCCAAAGAAATAGGCCGATACAATTTATTACAAAACTAGAAAGGAGGAAAGACATCTAACTAATTAGGAACAATCAACTATCTGTTTACACCCAAAGTGAATATAGCTTATCCACTACTTCCTAGATTTGTTCAACATTAAGAATGACTAGTAAAGTCCTTTGACTTGATCCAAATGAGCTATAATCAATCCATGATTGACTGCTTCAAATGTTGTTGCATGTTGAACTGTCTTGACTTGGTCCTCATGGCATGATCCTTCTTTAGTGCCATTTTAACTAAGATGCTTCAGTAATTATTCCTACATAATGACATTAGTATGCATAAAGACATGCACCATATATATTCATTTATTATACATATACATATACATATATGTATATGTATACATATACGTATACATACATACATACATAGATATATATATATATATATATATATATATATATATATATGTATGTATGTATGTATGTATGTATGTATGTATGTATGTATGTATGTATATACATATATGTCTAAGATGCTTCAGTAATTATTCCTACATAATGACATTAGTATGCATAAAGACATGCACCATATATATTCATTTATTATACATATACATATACATATACATATATGTATACATACATACATACATACATACATACATACATAGATATATATATATATATATATATATATATATATATATATATATATATATATATATATATATATATATAAAGATATATATATATATGTATACATATATGTATATGTCTATGTATATGTATATGTATATGTATATGTATTATGGCTTGATGAATGCTATTATGACATTTATATTGCATTGTCATCATATAAGAGTGTTTTGTCATCCAAGGAGGTATTTAAGATAGGTTTAAGTTCATGATAGTAACTTCATAAAAAAACTAAGACACCAAATGATCAAGTCCAAAGAATTATAGTGACACAAACCTATGACCAAAAATAGACAAAACATAGTAAACATTGGTGAACATTGAGTCATTATTTAGGCTCATCACCATGAACAAAATTTTGTTTAGCTATAGGATTATTTGTAATTTTCTTCTTCAAAATAGGAGCTCCTACTTTTTATCGTTGCATATTTAAGAGGGTGAAAAGGGGGTGGGACTAGATATTGCCCCACCAACTTAAGAATGTTTTTTTCCACTTGTCGAACATTTAATTTTAGAATTTTCTTAAAATATAAGTTGGGAGAGAAAGTGATTTTTTTTATGCGCTAAGTATGGAAGACAAAGGTATTATATTCATGAGACCATTTTTGGCAAGTTGGGTGTGTTTTCATTGATGTCAACATGTCTATTGTGATGTTTTTGATGTCTACTATGTTGTTTGGATATCTAGTGTGAAGATCAAAGGTTTTTATATTTGTTGTGAAGGTTGGTTGAGAGATATGTAGTTTTGCTAGTAACATAGTATGTTCAGATGAATGGCGGTAGAAGGTTACTAAATATGAGGAGTCACACACCTCATGGGATTTTTTATATATTTTCTACATTTTATATATGTTTATATTAAAATATATATATATATATATTTTTTAAAAGTTTGTATTGGAAAAAGTGTTTTTTTTTTAAATATTTTGTTTTGGGGTTTTAATAACCACCGTGGCCCTCTGGCATACTGCCGTGCGCAGTACTCTGGGTACTGACGCACGACAGTCCCCGAGGGGGCTGCCGTGCGGCAGTACCGCAGGTACTGTCGTCGGCCGCAGGGTACAGTGCGGCAGGGGGTTGTGGGGACCCGCGGGTACCCCCCCCCCCCCCCCCCCTTAATATTATATTTTCGCATTTTAATTTATTTTTTTAAGATTTAAACGTGTTTTATGGATAGTTTTTAAGTTATGTTGTTTATTTAATTTTATTAATTTAGTTTAGTTTTTTTTAATTTATGTTTGTTAATTCATATTTTATTTTATTATTATTTAAATTATTTCATTTGGTAATAAATTAATTATATTCAATATTAAATGTTAATTATTTTACTAAGTTAGTTTAATTTATAAGTTGATTCTTATAATATTAAATGATGTTTTTTTTTATGGGGATGTTATTGTGAGTTTTTAATTTGTTCTTTAGTAATTTAAATTGGACTATTATGTATATACTTAGTTTGATTATTTTTTTTTAAATTGAATCGGGTAAATTATGTATTTATTGGGATATTTAAATTACTAGATGTATTTGAGAAGCTAGACATTTTCGTAATGTTTTAGATTGCTTGTAATTGATTTAAGTGTTAGGTTGGAAGGATCTTTGTCTAACGGATTTGTATATATACTCCTATGTGAATTTTAATGAAGAATCTTTAATCGTTTTACAATTGGTTTGTTAAGTATTATCTCAATTTGGTTTGGATTGATTTTTGGGGGTTGTAGTCATCTTTTGGGGGTTAAGATCCAGAGGCGGGTTTTGGATATTCTTTCTATCATGATTGGTTGCCATGCATGTTATGTCGTGTCGATAACTTGTTTTATGAAGTATCTGGTTTTGCATGAGTTGTTCTAACCCTAGGTGGGTTTGATCCTAGTGGTTTCTAGTTTTGCATGTTGAATCTAGTTGTAGAGATTCAAGAGTTGTGTTAACTCAAAGTTCTTATTGTTCATGTGAAATCCTAGGGTAGGTTATCTAAGTGTATATCAAGAAGTGGCTTGGGAATTAGTGTCGGGGCCCGGAAGTGGCTGCCAAGAGATCCGATTACAAGTTGTTTTAATAAGTGATAACTAAACAAACACTGGGAATCTAAAATGAACCTAATAAGATATTGTGTGCCTCACCCATGCCTGAGTTCCCGATTGAGTTTGACTAGGATGGGAGTTGAGATGATGCTTGCCACCTTCGTGGACTAGATATGGCATAGGTAGTACCTTGTCTACATGAGAGGTTACTATCACCACATAGAGTCACTAGGGCACCGGGGTCCAAAGGGACTACCAGGATAACCTTAGAGTTGACTTATGTGATGACACTTCTTGTTTGCATCTTAGGTTTCTTATGTTTTCTATTTGCCTCTGGTAATGTTTTGTTAGACCTTGTTGTACTTTTGGTATCCTTGTGTTAGAAGCTTTCAGGACCCTCTTCCTTGGATTTTTGTTATTGTTTGTTAGCCGAGTGGGTTCTAATGTTATCTCCTCAGCACGGTGGGAGTGGACCATTTAGGTTCACGAGGTCGGGTGGTAGTGGTTCTTTTACCATTTGAGATTCTGACGTTCGTGCACCAAGGCTAGATGATCCATGTTGCAGTTGTTCTTTCTTGATCTTCTTTCTTCTGGTGAACTTGTATCTTTCTATCTAATTTTCAGAGTTATCATGTTGTATTTCTTTTCAGTTATTGTATTCACATACCCTGCGACATGTGCAATGGATGCTTATTGTTATGGTCACCTTAAGGTACCAATTGTATTTATGTAATCATGCATATGATGTTGTATTTTACCTTTCAGATGTAATCTTGGGATTCATATCTTTATCTTATATTAATTAATTAACTCTTTCGTAATCTACGTCAAGGAACCCTTGAGAGTTGTAACCTATGTTAGTTGTTTATGATATGCTTTGCTTCCGCATTGTAAACTTTGATGTTATTGATTGTTAACTTTTTTAAAAAAATTAATTCTGCAAACTTAGTCACATGTTTTAGGTTAAGTTCTTCTGGGTTCCTTGGCGGGGCATTACACTATATCTCACAAATACACCGTTGGATTTTGCTAAATTTTTGATATATTGGTGATAAACAAATTTAGAAGAATCTCACTGGAGTGATTGGAAATAAAGTGTCGGGTTAAAAAGTTATGACCAATTATGTACAGGTCTATGCAAAATATGTAAAAGAGCGAGGTTCCTTCTTTAAAAGCCTAACCGCTTGAAGGGAGATCCAATCATATTTAAGGTTGTCATAGTGTATAGAACCTTTGGATATTCAAGACAGGTCATGTAAATAATTCTAGTAATGTTTAAGAACAACAACATCATGCTTTGATTTTTCATGATATTTTCTAAATGGGCTCACCTTACAAAATGAAATACTTGAAATTTATAAAATGATGGA
Organism: Chamaecyparis obtusa; assembly: GCA_027943335.1. NCBI lineage: Eukaryota > Viridiplantae > Streptophyta > Pinopsida > Cupressales > Cupressaceae > Chamaecyparis > Chamaecyparis obtusa. The sequence continues at coordinate 2,693,844 of BSBK01001439.1, forward strand.
AGCATAAGAAAATTGCATTCAAGGGAGAAAGAACTTAATGTTTGCAAATGAATTGATGATTGAGACCAAATGTAGAGGGATTCTGACATTTCAAAAAAATACTAGAGGGCTATACAAGAACTTGAGCTTCAGAGGGAGCAAACGGTTTAGTCAACTTGTGACAATCTTGATCATATTGATTAAGAGGGAGTTCACTATTGAAGGTGAAACACTTCTGAGGTAAACTTGATATAATTGTTATTATACTAATGAATCATGAAATTTTTTAATGGGCCTACCCCCTAAGTAAATCATGAGGAAGTGATGACTTCCAAATGATTATCATTTATATTTACAAAAGTTATTGGAAGGTGACGATCTTACAATAACTTGATCTTCTATTGTGATAGACATCTTATGATGGCTAAAACAGATCATAATAGATGATGTGAATGTTCTTATGGTAAGTGAACATTACCTATGAACATTTGTTAAGTACTTGGTGGATATCATGAGAGTTGATATTCCGTAGGCCATTACTTTGAGCACTTGGTGAATATCATGAGACTTCATATTTTGCAGGCCAATGCTCTCGATATCATGAGATGATATCTTTATGAACTCTTGAGTACTTGGTGAATGTCATGTGTTGACATTCTGATAGGCCAATACTAAAGATATCATAACTTGTGGATAGAATCTCTGATTGAGGAAATCCACCCAGAAACTTGTGGATAGAATCGTCGATGGAGGCAATCCACACTAAAGCTTGTGAGCTTGTGGATAGAATCATCGATGGAGGAAATCCACATGAGAGCTTGTGGATAGAATCGTTGATGGAGGCAATCCACCTGAGAACTTCTGGATAGAATCACCAATGGAGGAAATCCACCTGAGAACTTGTGGATAGAATTGCCAATGGAGGAAATCCACCTGAGAACTTGTGGATAGAATCATTGATGGAGGAAATCCACCTGAGAACTTGTGGATAGAATCGTTGATGGAGGCAATCCACCTGAGGACTTGTGGATAGAATCACTGATGGAGGCAATCCAAACATTGAGACTATGTTTCTATTGATTACATCATGAGGATGATGCCTTTATTGCTTACATCATATGATTAATGTTGTCAAGTGTCTTAAGTGTTGACATTGGATTGATTTGTCCTCCCTAGCTAAGAGGGAGTGTTGATGTTTGTAGCATCAGTCAGATACATAAAACTGACTATATGATTATTATGAGAAATGATTTATTACATATATATATATATATATATATAGTAATTGATATTATTTTATATATTAATATGCATATATATATAGTTAATTTATATTGATTCTTATAATAACTATATAGTTAATTAATAAATTAGATTAATGAATAGATATGTCCTATGAAGGGACATGTCTCTTCTTGTCTTTGCCTTGTATATATACAAGAGATCGATGCATTTGAAAACACAAATAATGAGATAGTGCTATTACATTTGTAATGATCCTAAAACCTTAACAATGTTGATGTTTTCTTATTTTTATTTACATGCTTTACATTTTGCAAATCAGTAATAGCATTTTATGTGATGAATGGTTTTATGCTTGAAGGATTTAAGGATTTTAAAGATTAAGTACTTTGGTAGCAACTAATTCAACCCCCCCTCTTAGTTACGTACTTCTTATTTCTTACAACCACGAGCTTCCTTAAATGTCAGTATTTAAAATTTTAAGCTAAACTAGACTACAAAATTCATGGCACTACCACCTTTTAAATATTCCAAAAAGCTAGCAAGCATCTCCAGCTCTATTTTTTAAGAAGCCCCCTTCTATGGGACCCCAACCTTAGGTTGATTTAAATTCCTAAACTATAGTTTCTCCACTAAAATAGGAAAAGATTCCAATTTACCCTTTTCCTATAAATGAACATTTAGGGAGCACTCTAATTGCTTAAATTTGGGCAGAAAATAAACTTAAACAATTGCATGGGGGAATGGGGTAATCAATAGAAATTTGCAGACATTAAATTTAAATCAAATCTAATATGATTATAGAATTTTTAAAATGAAAACATGACCATGCTTTCCCCTTCCATGAAAATTAAAAATAATCACATTGTGAAACTTCTCATTTTTACTTTATGCAATGAAAATTAAAAATAAATCCAATCCAATCCAATCATTTTTAAAAAAATACAATATGAAAGTAAATGTTCTAAATAGAAACATGCCTACGTTGTCTACTTTCTTTATTATTTTTATTTTTATTTTCTTACATGAAATATGAAATTAGAAGCAAAAACAAAGGTAATAGAAATTACAAATAGACATCATTTTTAATCAAGGGAGTTTTTATTACTAGACATTTTTCAATCCATTATGTGAGTATAACATGTATTTTTCTATAATTAGAATGCTTTCAATTTTTTTTATCTCCAACACAAAAAAACTCTTTGATGCAGAGGTGGATGGGCTATCAAGTTATCAACTAAAAATGTTTAAGGTTCTAAGTTTGGGCAATGATCTAGAGATGACACCAAAATAGCTTATATGGCTCACAACTCACCCTTATCTTTCCCCAATGCTCCCAATGGCATAAATGGCTTCTAGACACTAGAATATAAGTGATTCAAAAGGTTTAGGGCATCTTTTATTTGGTTTGGGTCCACAACCTCAAGTTTCCCCAACAAGCTTAATTGCCCTTCTACTAGCCCTTCGAACACTGTCTACTACAGTTTTCTCCCAAAACTTCCAAAACACTAGAAAAAATAAAGATAGTTTCAGACACCCATTTGGCTTCCCTTCAACATATCAAAGGATTGAATAGGTTTTTTTTGGATAATATTTAAGCACACCCTTGATTATACCCTATTTTTAGGCTTGGAAACCCCCACATTTATAAAGGAAGTACAAGGATTACTCAACCCCAATCCACAAAACCTATAAAATTATTTTATTTTTGTCCCAATTAAAGGTTTATGCAACTAATTTGTTCCCATGAACTCATATGGTATGATATCCCCAAAACCCTCATCAAAATGTACCCAAATCTAGGGCTTTTTGAATCTACACCTTCCAAATGCTTCTAGGATCAATTGAAGGGTCCTAAACCTTTTAATTGATATCCTAAGACTCCTCAAATTATAAAAACATCATGTTATTTAATCATATTGTCTATTGTTATACCCCTGCAACTAAACCCCCTTAGTTTCCTTCCCACTCCTCGGTGATCACCTACATTTAACCACTCTATCTGCACATTTTCATGTTAGTTTTGTATTATAAAATTCATAAATATATCATCCCATGAGTATCAGTCAATTTTTATTCATGGAATGATCCCAAACTTCATAGAGTAATCAAAATAATTAAGAAATCTCAAAACTTTTGAACCAGTCAACAATAGAATAAAGGCAATATGATACAAACAAATTTCTAATCATCAAATGTACTTTTTTAGATGTCTAATAATTTAATTTAACCATTAGGATATCCAAAATTCAAATAAAACACTCAACAAATAACAGACATACACCAAATTTTCTTTATTGCATTTGAGACACAGCTCATACAATTGTCCTTCACACCTTTTTGTACTCCATATCTAATGCATGCACCAAGATTTATAATCCTATTCTAAACTACCTTAACCGATCCCAATTGGTTACAAGTGTTTACAAATTCATTAAAGCCCTTAAACAAGTTACCTAGTCCAATTACAAGTAACCGTTGTAATTCTAATTTTTGATTTTACACCCGCTTAAATTATTAACTCTTAACAAATCTAACCTATAAAATTAGATCTTTGATACTCCTGAAGGTTATTAAATCTATTTAGGACCTTATCCCATACATTTGATCCCATATGGTACTATTGACCCATTATACAATAATTTGGTCCTAGGGTCCTTATCAGACACTTAGGAATTTTGACCATTACATCTTGTTTGTCTTTACAAACTCCCATGACATACTTTAGATAAACCATACTCTCCACTAATGGAAAAACTCTTGTCCCAAGAGTTAGAGAACCTACTCTTGCCTCCACTAAACCTTGTTGAGGTTTGGTACCCTTTTCCTCTTCCCTGCAATGTACTTGTACTCACAAGAAATTTAAAAAGACAAAACTTGTGTCCGAGTCCTCTCCTAAATACTGGCTTTTACTTCTTCCCGCCCCAACTTATTTCTCACATCAACCTTATCCTCAAAGTGTCTGGTTTGTTTTTGTATCTGCACTCCCTGATTCTTACAACCTAGATCTACACGAGGACACACAATATCCCCCACTATTATTCCATTCAATTCCAAAACATTCTCCTCTTTAAGACTATCCCCAAACTTGGCCCATTGATTCTTTCCTTGAATTATATCAACCAACTCCTTAACTTGTAATTCTTCACCAAAACACACAACTATAGTTTCCCTTTCATTATATCTTAGGGGTTTCATTTTATACTTCACTTTCCCTTTATGAAACAGGTATGAATTTTTGAAACCATCATGTATATTCTTCATGGAATATTGCCATGGTCTACCCAAAATCAAATTCCCACAAGACATATCCATTACATCACATAAAACTCTATCTTGATATACACTAATGGATAAATCAACAACAAATTGTTCATTTACCATCATGCATTGATCTTGACTAAAATATGTAGCATAATAAGGCCTAGGATAAGGAAATGTCTATAATTTTAACTTTTCTACAACTTCATATGCAATTAGATTATTATGGGTACCAAAATTAATGGTAATCTTGCATACCTTTCCATGGATCAGACAAATTATTATTAAAATACTTACTTGTGGTGCTTGTTGCAATGATTCTCCTTTCCCCATTAGAAGACACTCTCCCTCTTTTGGATGTGCTTCTATGGGTTCATTCTATTCTTCTTGTAGTAGATGTACCCTCCTATCCTTTCCTTGATCTGATTCATTCCTTTTTAGACACCTGAATGATTGATGCCCAATCTCATTATAATGGAAGCACCTACCTATGAAGACATGACTTCCCCTACCTCCTCCAAATATTCTACCCATATAGCCCCCTATTTGATCTGATGTGGATTCTTTACCCTTATCCTTGTCGTTACTTTTTTGAGAATCAGAGGTAGTTCTTTCACCTCTTCCTCTCATGACTCCTCCTACTCTACCATTGTTTCCCTATCTTTCACTCTTCCTCTTCAACTTTTCTTATGCCCTAATAATAATTTTAAAGCACTCTCCAAGCGTTCTTGGCACATTTAACCCTATTTCATCTTGAATATTATACCAAAGTCCATTGATATACCTTTCCACCTTCTCATCTTCATCCTCCACTCCTCCCCTAATTCTTAGGGTTTGAAATTTTTCAATATAGGACATAACATCCATGTCCCTTTCCTTTAAATTATTTCTCATCTTGTTTGTTTGGATTGCGAAATCTGATGGTAATAATTGGCCTTTCATTATATACTTCATCCTCTCCCAATTTTGATATTTTTTTCAATCCCCTTGCTATCCTTTCATTTTTAATACTATTCCATCATGTAAGGGTTGTTCCCATTATCCTTTCCTTGGCCAACTTCACTTTCTTGTCTTCATCCACATCCTCTAAGTCAAAATAGTTCTCAAGTGCTTCTACCCATCCAAGAACTTCTTCACTATCCATCTTGCCTTGATACATTTGAAAATCAACATTATCCTTTCAACCTGTACCTTGTACTAGCTTAATCAACCTCATAAATCTCCTCTCCTTAGGATCATCTTCATCCCTATGTCCTCCATGTACTTTTCTTTCATGGTGTTCTTCTTCCTCATTATTTTCTTCATGAACCTCTTCTCTCCTAGGTTCTCTCCTCTCCTTTTCCAATGCTTCTATCCTCTCTAAGAACTAAATTATTTCCCTTCTCGTATGTCTTTCTTCCCTCTCCCTTGTTTCTTCTAACTCCCTCTTCTCTCTTTCCTTTTATTCAAGTGCTACCCTCAACTCCTCTATTTCCCTTGCCATTTGGTTCTTGGGTGCCATGGTTTCCAAACTCTTCTTTTAACTCCCACAAGAATCTACTATTGCACTTTGATACCACTTGATGTAGAGGTGGATGGGATATCAAGTTATCAACTAAAATGGTTAAGGTTCTAAGTTTGGGCAATGGTCTAGATGGCACCAAAATAGCTTATATGGCTCACAACTCACCCTTATCTTTCCCCAACTCTCCTAATGGCATAATGACTTCTAGACACTAGAATATAAGTGATTCAAAAGTTTTAGGGTCTCTTTTTTTTTTTTGGGTCCACAACCACATGTTTCCCCAACAGGCCTAATTTCCCTTCTACTAGCCCTTCCAACACTGTCTACTATAATTTTCTCCCAAAACTTCCAAAAAACCAGAAAAAATAAATATAGTTTTAGACACCCATTTGGATTATCTTCAACAAATCAAAGGATTAGATAGGTTTTTTTGGAGAATACAAGCACACCCTTGACTGTACCCTATTTTTAGGCTTGGAAACCCCCACATTTACAAAGGAAGTACAATGATTACTCAACCCTAATCCACAAAACCTAGAAAAGTATTGTATTTTGGTCCCAATTAAAGGTTTATGCAACCAATTTGTTCCCATGAACTGATTTGGTATGATATCCCCAAAACCCTCATCAAAATGTACCCAAATCTATGGCTTTTTGAATCTACACCTTCCAAATGCATCTAGGATCAATTGAAGGATCCTACACCTTGTACTTGATATCCTAAGACTCTTCAAATCATAAAAACATTATCTTCTTTAAGCAGGTTGTCTATTGTTGGAAATTTAAGGTTTTGAGAGGGGGGGGTGAATCAGTGCCTTATAAAACTTTAACCCTCAATAACTATTTTACACTTTGAACCTTAGATCTTTCTTTGTATGTATAAACTTAACAACTTATTTGATGAATGAAAGTAAAACAAAGTAAACTCTTTCAACCATAAACATGTAACACACCATGAACACATTTGACATATGATTCTGGTCACGTAGAAACCTTTGGTTAGAGGGGGAAAATGAGGTGGGGATAACACCCAAAATCCTTCACTAATGTAGCATAAAGGTTTCTTGGTTAGAGCATACTAAATATAACTTCTAGTGATTTACCTCATTAGGATTAATACAAAAAAAAAGACCTGCTAAAGTCTACCTAGTAAAAGGATTTTGCAACACTCATTAAGTGTGCACTCTGCTAAGAGGTTTATAGTATAAAAAGCTTGTTAAAGCCTACCCAATATGTGGGATTTGAGAATACAAAATAAATAATGTATTCCTATAAAAATTAATCTATAATAATGCATCTACCTATATGCTAGGTCAAATCCTTTTATGCTCTTTGTAGCCATGTCACCTTTCTCTGACTAAATTCACCAAAATCATCCAATTCCTCTACTCGGTATCCTTATCTACTTTATCTCTACTCTGTGTTCTCTACTTCACACTCTTCTATCTCTATTGATCTTTTCTCAATCCATCCTCATATATTAATCATGTGGCTTCCTAATTACTTGACCTAATTAGGGTTTAGATCCTTCTAGAAAGCTTGGATAATTATATCAATGATCCATATTCATTTCCTCTTTCCAAGAAATATTTACTTCATTTTCATTAGTTCAATTATTGCTTTGGGATCATTTAAAATCATGTTTCATTCCCAATAAATCCTAGCTAACGTTTACCTCGATCTTTGTAAACCATTTTCTTGCTCGGTAGAATCTAATCACACTTTTATGTTCATCTCATGTCTCTCGGTAAACTTTATTGATCTGCTCTATTATCATGTTGTTCCTTCTCAATAGTTCCTACTTGGTAATACTCTTCCTCGATTAACATACTTACATGATACTCTTCCTTTGCTCGGTAACCATTGTGCTTGGTTAAGTTTGTTTGTTTGGTTTCCATTCTGCTCGGTATACACAATTAGGTAAAAGATTTGCATTGTGCTCAGTAATTGTTTTGCCTTGTCTTTACCATCTAACTGCTCTTCACCGACCTAATTCTTCACACGGTGTAACTCATCTTTTCTTCACTAATGACAAAACTAAATGAATTTAGGAGTAGCATTTTTCCCCTTTGGCATTAGTGACAAAAACTTTCATAACTTAGTGAAAATTTGATATTTCCAATATGTGATAATTCAGAGATAACTCCCCCTCAACATATACTTCTCATTTCTCCCTTATTTCTCCCATATATATACATAGTTAACAATAATTAACAATATTATCCCCCTTTTTTGACAATAATGCCTTAAAAAAAATGTAAAGTACAATGAGTACTCATAGTTTATCAAAAAATTCTTATTATAAGAAGATTTAACACTATCATAGGTAGTTTTCCATGTTTCCTTTAGTGCCTCAAGTGCTGAAAGTTGTTCTTGGAGTTGTGATGAAAGATCTTCCATATGATCCATTACATACATTTCAGGTGTGGCAATTAGCTCCTTGACTTTCTTTATATTTACCTGAATGACCTCCAAATGAGGAATGATTTGTGCTTGAAGTTCAAGTATTTATGCTCTAATCTTCTCCTCTTCCTTCCTCAAGTCCAATTGTAGACTCTTAAAATGCTTAATCTTTGAATAATGAACTTTGAATGTCCAAGGTTCATTAGTCAACTTATCTGCACTATTATTTAGGTCTTTATCTATCTTTTTCATCTTATCTAGGACATGTTTTGTAAAATGAGAAATAATGCATAACTATTAGAATAACTTAATTATCAACTTTATGGTGTCCTCCAACTTAGTAGAAATGATAAAAGTGAAACTTACCACTCAATAATCTTTTGCATAAGTTTCTCCACTAACCTTTTTTCAACCTTTTGATCAGTTATCTTCAACATTTGTTCTTCAACATCAACATCTGATTCATTGACTTGATTCACAAGTGAGAATAACTAATCAATAATAGGTGCATTCTCATTGAATTTAATCTCAAGTACAATTTACAATAAGATGTCTTTTACATCTGATAATACTTTTTGTTGTTTCATTTCTTGTTTAAGTTTATCCTGTGTTGCTTTTCTCTTCATTAAGTCACCATATTTCATCCTTTCATCAGGATTCAGTTTGGTTGGATCACAAATTGGGATCACTATCTCTTCATCCAACGATATCTTGTCCTTTCTAGTTTTCTTCTTCATATTATTATGGGAACTAAGTACACTTCCACTAGGTGAAATAGTTAGAGGCAATGGAGCCTCGGTATGTTGCTTAGTGGGTTCTTTCTCTTTTTCTTTCTCTCCTTCCTTTTTAGTATCTTTTTATTCCCCTATTCTTGTGCATCTGATTCCATGCCTGTAGCATAAGTATATGTTGTCTCTTTGGCTTTCTCAGTGGTTGTGGGTTCATCACCCTTATCTATTTCCTTTTTCTTCTCAGTTTCCTTAGTTGTTTCCTCATGATCTTTAGGAATATTAGTATCAACAGTAGCATTTGTGTCACATGTTACCTTAGTGGGTGAAATAATACTAGGTGTAGGAGTTAGGTATACATGCACTTGTTGAAAAAATAGTTGCATCCTTCATGAGTTGTACAATAGTTGGCTTGGTGACTCATGTATCTTTAGGAGGTTCCTTGGTAACATCCATGACATCTTAATCCTTATTTACAGTTTCATCAGGATCCTATCAATGATGTCTTCTATTATAACCTCTTCTTCTGCACCTTTGACCATGTGAGGAATATCATCAATTACTTTATTTACAGTGTCCTCGGGGTCTGCTTCCAAATTTTCTAGTTGTGCATTAGTTGGAAGCTCGGTATCAGATATATCTACCTTCTCAGGTTCATCTATTTGGTATAACCTTTTCCATTATTTATTGCTTTCTTCTTCCACCTCTTGTGTCTTTCCCATCAAGATTCTCAATTATCACTTTTTAATCATGAATCTCTTCTTGTAATTAATGAGGGCTTCATCAATTTCTTGCACTGTCAATGTTGGGACTAATAAGACAAGTGATCTATCCCTTATTTTTCTTTCAGATTCTAGTGTATATCTCCATCTTGCACTTATTTTGTCATATAATTCTTTAGGTATCTTTCCTACAAGTTCCATAGGTACAATTCTAAATGTGTACATTGCATCAATAGTTTCTTCCTCAATTTTCAACTTGTCCTCATCATTTAACTTATGAAATTTTACTACATGCATGGAACCAAAATGCCCATTTTCTCTCAAAGCTTCAGCGTGCTCATCAATTATTTTTGGTACAAAATTTTTAATAAATCTAAACTGATCTTCATTATTTGACTCCATCTTCTCACTATCATTATTCTTCATAATATTTTGTTTCTTCAGTGTGTACATCCTTTTCTGATAAGTCTTTTTTTAGGTTGATTTTCCTCAAGTATACCAGTTTTACCTCTACCTCTTTTTGTAGGTGGTGTGGGGCTTGATGCATCTTTAGTCCTTGACCTAGTAGCCTTCAGACTAACATTTTCCTCTACTAGGGCCTTCCCACCCCTTTTAGGTTTAGATTTTTCTACTTCAGTTTCTTCTTCCTCAACTTCTTCTCCCTCAGTTTCTTTGTCAACTGTCTTATACTAGTTTTCTTCACTGAATTGTTCTTCTAATGTGTTTAATATTTTCTTTGATTTGTTTTGTATTTTGGGACCTAGGATTTCAAGCCTTATCCTCTTTTTAGCTTCTTCAAGTATCCCAAATCATATGGTTGTCTTGTCTAATTGTTGTTTCAACAAGGTTTCAATGGCAAGTGTAGCTCGGTCAATATCTATCTCATAACTCATTGGTTTCATCCATGAAGTTCTCATTTCTACAACCTTAATTAAACATGTATGTAATAGCTAGCTAATAAATTGTATTTGTAGTTATTGACTAGTTGTGGGGGAATCCTAAATCTTTGATGCATTCTAGCCTTAAATTGCTCAAAATATTTACTCATTACTTTATCAAAGTTCTCACCAAAACCATTGATGTAATCACTAATCAGATAAATAATAGGCCTATATGTATTCTAATTCACATCACCAATTATAGGAAAAAAAAATTTGCAAGTAGAAGAAGATACATACTAATAACGATTCATATTTCAGAGTATTAGTCTTGGAAACTTGTATAGTATATATATTGTCTTCCAGTTGCTTCATAAGTATCTCGACTAGGTCAATGTTGAATCCTTTCTTCACAATTTTGTATTCTAAGTCAATAGCTCCACAAGGTACACTATTCGGTATGCTAGATTGATAGATTATGTATGCAATAACACATATAGAAAATTTAGTTTATGCATCATTGATGTTGGATTACGGAGAGGGGGGTGAATCAGTAATCCTTGACTCCATACCTTTTTTTTTCTCTGATTAACTTGGTCATAACTCAGTCAGACACAATTCAACATTAACCGACAATAGTAAATAAAGTTTATCAATTAGCAATATCAACCACAATAATCATTCAACACATATAACACCAATATTTAACATGGAAACCCAGTTTTGGGAAAAATCAGTGTGGGAATTATCACCCACTAAAGAAATACTCTTTTGAAGTATGCTCAGTTAAAAGCCAATTCTATTAAATATTACAATGCACACTGTCAAGTGTGACTCGGTTAAGGGATTTACCTAAGATCTGTTAGGATCTTTACCCTATTAGGAGAGTCCTGGTTAAAGGACTTCAAACACTCTTTCTAGAATGTTACCTTTTGCAAGGATTTTACAATAAGACTATTAGGTCCACTCGGTCACGAAATTTTTTTGTTACAAATGTTAATAAGAAATGGTGAATAAATTGACCTATACATATGCAAGTATCCTTTGCATAATCAGATCCTTTGTGCACTCTTTTTCCTCACTTTAATCCATCACTCTCCACTACCTTCAACACTTCATCAAACTCAGCTTTCTAACTCGAAATTCAACCTTTTCCTTCTTCACTACATCAGTCGATGACTTAATAAAACTTCAACTAGCAAGCCTTTTTCATACAACTTCATCCTTTATATAGACCTTGTTTTTCCACTTAATATCCTTTATCACATTTTCTTTTGATTAATTTCAACCATCTAATCATCTTCATGCATTAATTTAATGAATCTAGAGCTCAATAAAATGTTTTATCATCACCTTGGAACTTGAACTTTCTTGGAACTTGCTCCTCTTTTTGCCACTTAGATTTGTACCATAGATCGTAATATTGAATTTTTATAATTGTAGATCTCTTCAACTAACTCTTCCTCATCATTAGAATCTTCTGTTAGGAATGAATGCTAAATATATCCTATGGGGAGTATTTGTATCCATTCTATAGCAGTTGTTGTTGCATTCATGACTGTGATTGTCATTAATGTCAACACAGTGATCTACCGAAGATTAGCAGAGAAGTAGACAGTGTTTGAGTTAGTGCACATGGGATATTAAAGATGAAGCTATGTGGAGTTGAGGAATTACTCTATGATGTTCTATAAGATCTTGGTTAAGAGCACATATGGAAATTCATTTATTCATGACAGTTATGTGGAAATCAGTGGAAGCAATATTCAAGCAGTGTTCCTGAGTAGCGGTTTGTGAAAATCAGATGATATCTCCTAATTAGGATTGAATCTGATCATGAAAATTTGAACAGTAGTTGAAGACATGATGAAAGTGATGTGGACATGAGCACAAGGTCTGAGTTCACATGAGTGAAGAATTATCTGAATTGGAAGCTGACAGTTTTGTGTAATTTTAATGTAATGTGTGGAACATTTTATTTTGTAATTTGTATGCCGAATCATTTGTAATTATTTGAGTGTGATATAAAGGAAGGAATGTTTTCCTTATTGTAGCATGTAATTGCGTATTGTATTTGAAAGTGAATTGCAAAATTGTGCAATACTTGTTGGAAGAGGATATGGGAAGTATAGAGATCTGGTATTGAGATCTGATGAAGTAGTTGGTGTGGTTTGGCACAGTCAGAGAAGGAGTATTGATTTTTTGAGATCAGTAATCTTTTGGTATTATTATGTTGAGTAATACAAAGATTGGTTGGACAGTGTGTTCAGTGATCTTACACCTGAAGTTGTTTGGGCAGTGGATCCTTCTATCTTCCATAACTCCTAACAAAGTTAGAATCTTTTAGCAGGGATTCAAAGTCTCCTAGTAGGGACTAATATGTACTAAATGTATTTCATAAGACTCCTAGTAGATTCCATCCTCTCACAAGGAAATTTTATATTAGTGCATCTTTTTTGGGCATCACTCCCACCGGGGTTTACTCTTTGATCAAGAGGTTCCCTAGTCAACATATCTTGTGTCATTGTGTTATTGTTTATGTATATCTTTCTATGGTTGTTGATTATATTTATTTCATGGTTAAAATATATTGAAGTTGATAAAAGTTGTATTTATTTGATAATTGATTCACCCCCCCCCCCCCCCCCCCCTCTCAGTTATCTTGGTGGAATTTTCTTTCTAACAATTGGTATCAGAGCAGTAGGTCCTTGAAGGAAAATTTTAACAACTTAAGGAGATCCATGGCGAGTCATTTCAGGAAAAAAAGCCCTAAGTTTGAAGGAGTAAATTTTGATAGCTGGAAAGAAAAGATGAAGACACATTTACTTTGTTTAGGACCAGGTTATTGGTTAATCACAAAGAATCAGAAGACTATCATTGATGAAGACAAGATTGAAGAATGTACTAATGAGGAAAGAGATCTATTCATGTGTAACATACTTTCCAAAGAAGCACTTTTGTCAGCCCTTCCAAAAAATGAGTACAGTCAGGTAAAATATCTAAAAACATCTCATGAAATTTGGTTAGCTTTACAATCTACTTTTGAAGGTGATGAACATGCAAAGAAAGTCAGATTACATAATTGGATATGTGCATTTGAAGATATAATAATGATGGAAGATGAATCTGTTAGAAGCTATATTGGTAGAATGTTAGAGATTGTTGCAGGTATAAAATCTAGTAAAGGAATCAAGACAGAGAATGAAGTGATATGGAAAATTCTAAGGACATTGACTCCTGCATTTAAGTAAACAACACAGATGATTGAACAAGTTATACCTTGTACCGATAACTTCACCAGAGAAACTCTTCTTGGAAGATTAGAAGTAGCAGAGATGAACTTGAGACAATCAGGAGACTTACCTAGAATGGAGACAGCATTCAGTGCACTTAGTTTTTGCTCTACTTTGTCAAGAAGCATCAGTGTAAGCAAAGATTATGCTAGCAGCAGCAGATCTAGAAATGAAGAAGATGGGAAGATTGAAGAAGGTATTGCCTTTCTTTTGAAAAGAGAACTAGACAGTAAGAAAAACTTTAAATGTTGGACTTGTCAAGAATATGGTCATTTTGCATCTAAATGTCCTAAGAGAGTTAAGAAGTATAGAAATAACTTTAAACCTAGGAGATCTAAAGAATTTTATTATGCTAATGATGAAGAACTTGAAGCTAGTATGGAGAAAAGTGAAAGTGATACTGAGAATGATGATATAGGATTTGTAGCAATAAAAGAAGAAAATCCTGAAATAGAAGTTAAGGAAGACAAAGCTTTAGTTTCTTAAGTAGAAAAGAAAGCTGATTGGATTATAAATAGTGGTTGTTCACATCATATGACTGGAGACATGAAAAATTTCATAAATTTTAACAATTATGATGGAGGAGTTGCTAGAGTTGGAAACAATGCACCTTGTTTGATAAAAGGTATAGGATCTATTACTCTAGATGGAAAGACTAACACTGATGATGTTTACTTTGTGGATGGATTGAAACATAATCTTTTGAGTGTTGGATAGCTAGTTGATAAGGGATATCAAGTTTGGTTTACTGAGAAAACTTGTGTAATCAAAGACAAGGATGGTAATTTGATTGGTACTAGATCTAGAACCAGAGGTATTTCAGTTGAATCCTACTAAGATGACATGTTTGATTACTAAGATTGATGATAGTTGGTTATGGCATAGAAGGTTTTGTCATATAAACTTTGATTACATTATGAAAGTAAGTACTACACTTGCAGTAAGATATTTGCCTAAAATTATGAAGCCTACTAACATGATTTGCAAGGAATGTGTGATGGCTAAACACAAGAGAAGCTCATTTCCCAGCAAGAAGTTTACAATAGCAGAGAAGTTGGAAATTGTTCATACAGATTTGAGTGGTCCCACAAGGACTAGAGGATTCTATGGAGAAAGGTATTTTATGATTCTTGTTGATGATTTTACAAGAATGATGTAGATTGCATTTCTTAAAGAAAAGTCTAAAGCATTTGATAAGTTTAAAATTATTAAGAGCAAAGTTGAAATGAATCTGGAATGAAGATTAAATGTTTGAGATCAGATAGAGGTGGAGAATTTACTTCAAAAGAATTTAACATTTTTTGTAAAGTGAATGGTATTAAGAGATAGTTTTCAGCCCCTAAGATACCTGAACAAAATGGTATTGCAGAAAGAAGAAACAGGTCAATGACTGAAGCACCAAGAGCCATGTTATTTGAAAATGATTTGGTGAAGATATTCTGGAGAGAAGCAGTGAACACAGTGGTGTATACAATGAATAGAGTAGAGATTAGAGTAGATACAGACAAGACACCCTATGAACTATGGTTTGGACATGCACCATCAGTTAAGTATTTTATAATTTTTGGAAACAAATGTTATATTAAGAGAGATGGTGAGATTGGAAAGTTTGATCCTAGAAGTGATGAAGGTATATTTCTTGGATATTCATTGAAGAGAAAAGCTTATAGATGTTATAATAAAAGAACTAAGACTATTGTTGAGAGCGCAAATGTTAAAGTTGATGAAAAGTTCAAAATTCAGGTAAGAATGCTTGATTATGAATCAGATGAAGGAACTCATCCTAGAACTAATCTAGAGAACATTGAATTATTCTATGAAATTGACAGTGATTTGTTGAATGAAAGCTACATTGAAGAAATCATTGAAGAACCTACAGTAGAAACAAGAACTGAGATAGTGACACCTAATAGGAATCTATCAAGAAATTATCCTGTTGAGCAGATTTGTGGAACCATAGACAGAGGAGTTCTGACATGAAATAAGGTACAAGAACATTTGTGTTTAATTTCTAAAATTGAACCTAAATCTACTAGTGAAGCCTTTGAAGATGAACATTGGATTAAATCTATGAAGGAAGAACTAGATCAGATTGAAAAGAACAAAACTTGGGAATTGGTCCCTAGGCCTAAAGATAAGAATGTTATAGGAACTAAATGGGTATTCAGGAACAAGATGAATGAACAAGGAGAAGTTGTAAGGAACAAAGAAAGATTGGTATGCAAAGGATACTCACAGCAAGAAGGAATTGACTATGAAGAAATGTTTGCACCAGTAGCAAGAATTGAAGCAGTAATAATGTTTTTGGCTTATGCAGCCTATAAGAAATTCAAAGTGTATCAGATGGATGTGAAGTCAGTATTTTTGAATGAAGAATTGGAAGAAGAGGTCTACATTGAGCAGTTTGAAGGTTTTCCTTTAACTAAAGAAGGAGATATGGTATGTAAACTGAAGAAAGCTTTATATGGACTAAAACAAGCACCTAGAACTTGGTATGCAAAATTGGATAAGTATTTGATAAAATTAGGATTTACAAAAGGCACAGCTGATAGAAACCTATACACAAAAGAAATTGAAAATGATTTGTTGGTTGTAGTTATTTTTCTTGATGATATTATCTTTGGAGGAGAAGATAAAGCTAGTGATAAATTTGTAGATGAAATGAAGACTGAATTTGAAATGAGTATGATTGGTGAGATGAAATATTTTTTAGGATTGTACATAACATAGAACAGTGATAGTATCTTTGTAAGTCAGACAAAGTACTTGAATGATTCATTGAAGAGATTTGGAATGGAGAACTGTAAATCAGTTGGAACACCTATGGTAACTAGACACAATTTAACTAGCACAGATGAGACTCCTGGAGTGGAACAGAAAAAGTACAGATCCATGATTGGAGAATTGCAATATTTAACTCATACAAGACTAGATATATCACACGCAGTTTGAATTGTTGCAAGATTTCAAGCTGAACCCAAAGAATCACATTATGCAGCAGTAAAGAGGATACTGAGGTACTTAAGAGGCACAATTGAATATGGATTGTGGTATGAAAAATCTAATGATTTTACCCTATGTGCATATACAGATGTAGATTGGAGAGGCAATGTTGATGATAAAAAGAGCACCAGTGGTGGAGAATTTTTCCTTGGAGGAAGATTGGTTTCTTGGCTAAGCAAGAAGCAGAATTGTATTTCACAAAGCACAATAGAAGTAGAGTATGTGGTAGTAGCAAACAATTATAATCAAATAATTTGGATGAAATAAATGCTGAAGGATATTGGAATAAAATTTGTTGAGCCTATTGTTATACATTGTGATAACACCAGCACAGTTAGTATGTCTAAGAATATTGTATTACATTCTAAGATAAAGCATATAGAAATAAAGTATCATGTAGTGAGAGAGAAGGTGGAAGAGAAAGAAGTCAGACTTGAGTATATAAGTACGAAAGAGCAGATTACAGATATATTTACAAAACCTTTGCCTAAGGATATATTTGACTATCTAAGAGGTATGCTTGGGGTTATGCCCCAACCTACTTTTGAGAAGTGATGTAGATTGTTGCATCCATCCAATGATATATGAGCCTTATCTTTCTTCTGGACTGGATGGTGGTACTTCCTCTATGGGGGAGTATGTGTATCTAAGCTGAGTCATGAGGACTCTAGGGAATGTATTTTCTAAAAAGTGTCTTTTGACATTGATGTTGTTGTTGACATAATGATGAAACATCTGTCATTGATGTCAATGGGGGAGAAGTATACATGAAAAAACATCTATTGGAGAGAATTGAATAGGAAAATGAAGCAAGATTTGATTGATGAAGAGGACTTGAAAGTATTTTCAGAGCAGTAGTGTTGCGGTGTTGGTATTCATGGAACTTGGATGTTTTTTCATCTATGTTGCCATCAATTCCAATGGGGGAGATTGTTAGGAATGAATTCTGAATATAGCCTATGGGGGAGTATTCACAACCATTCTATAGTAGTTGTTGTTGCATTCATGACTGTGATTGTCATTGATGTCAACACAGTGATCTACTAAAGATTAGCAGAGAAGCAAATAGCGTTTGAGTTAGCACACATGGGATATTGAAGATGAAGCTATGTAGAGTTGAGGGCTTACTCTATGATGTTCTATAAGATCGTGGTTAAGAGCATGTATGGAAATTCATTTATTCATGACAGTTATGTGGAAATCAGTGGAAACAGTATTCAGGCAGTGTTCCCGAGTAGCAGTTTGTGGAAATCAGATGATATCTCATAATTGGGATTGAATATGATCATGTGAAGTTTAACAGCAGTTGAAGACATGATGATAGTGATGTGGACATGAGCACAAGGTTTGAGGTCGCACGAGTGAAGAATTATCTTAATTGGAAGCCGACAATTTTGTGTAATTTTAATGTAACGTGTAATTATTTGAGTGTGGTATAAAGGAAGGAATGTTTTCCTTATTGGAGCATGTAATTGTGTATTGTATTTGAAAGTGAATTGTAGAATTGTGTAATACTTGTTGGAAGAGGATATGCGAAGTATAAAGATCTGGTATTGAGATCTGATGAAGAAGTTGGTGCGGTTTGGCATAGTCATAGGAGTATTGAGTTGTTGAGATTAGTAATCTTTTGGTATTATTCTATTTAGTAATACAAAGATCATTTGGACAGTGTGTTCAGTGATCTTACACCTGAAGCTGTTTGGGCAGTGGGTCCTTCTGTCTTCCATAGCTCCTAACAGAGGTAGAATCTTTTAGCAGGGATTCAAAGTCTCCTAGTAGGGACTGATATGTACTAAATGTATTTCATAAGACTCCTAATAGAGTACATCCTCTCACAGGGAACTTTCATATTAGTGCATCTTTTTTGGGCATCATTCCCACCGGGGTTTACTCTTTGATCAAGAGGTTCCCTAGTCAACATATCTTGTGTCATTGTGTTATTGTGTATGTATATCTTTCTATGGTTGTTGATTACATTGCTTTCATGGTTAAAATCTATTGAATTTGATAAAATTTGTATTTATCTGATAACTGATTCAACCCCCCCCCCCCCTCTCAGTTATCTTGGTGGACTTTACTTTCTAACATCTTCCAACTCATCATAGATCAACATTAAATGTCATTCTGATTCTTGTATTTAATTTATGTTCCTTTCTCGGTGACTAACTTCATTTCTTCAACTGAATTTTGGTTAACTATTCTCGGTAATTGAAACATTCTACTCAGTGTCTTGACTTCCTTTCACTTTATCAAAACTTACTTTGCTCTTAGAAAATAACTTTTTTTACTCGGTAATCACAACTATTTTTCTTATCAACTTGACTAATCTTCTCTACCGACTTGATATAATTAAATATTTGGCAGAAAATAATTATATCAACATAACCTTAACATTGTCTGATCTATATAAGTTTTTCAATTAAGTTCGTCATCTTGTCAACTTATATCATACTCTAAATAATATGGAAACTCAATATAAATCAAAAATCAATTGCTTTACATCAATGACATTATAATAATTGATCTAAACTTTCTACTATCTTGTATACCTCTGACCTTAGTCATTCTTCATCATCATCATCATCATCATCATTATAGTAACAATCCCCCTCTTTGGAATTGATGGCAACTCTTACTGTCAATCTTGAGTGTTCAATTAGTGAAGGAAAACTTTTAGTCTTGTCTTTGTCTTGTACTCCCTCTAAGATTTATCTTATTATTTTCTTGATCTCCTTCTGTAATCAATCACATATTCACCCTCTTTTCCATCTCTCAATATATCTTCTCCATCTTTGTAATCTTCTCCCTCCTTTTTAGTAATCTCTCCCTCTTTGACAACAATGCCAAAGACACATACTCTTGGAAACTTTTCTCAGGCAGTAAATCATACCTCAAATGTACTAATTTTCCATTGCTTTTATAAACATCTTTCATAACTTTAGGCATCACTCAAAGATTGAACACTAACATCAACTCACAAAATAGATATTCTAATGAGTTCCTGAATTGATGCAGCATGTCTCTTTCCTTAGTGAATATTGGATAGAGGAAGAACCCCTAACTTACCTCTGAGATACTCAAAAGCATCTTTTGGTAGTGGTTTGGTAAATATATCAGTTGTATGCTTCTTTGAGTTCACATACTCCAATATCACATGCTTGTCTTGAACTTGTTCTCTCAAGTAATGATACTTGATAGAAATGTGTTTTGTCTTTGAATGCATCACTAGATTCTTTGATATATTAATAACACTTGTGTTATCATAGTAAATAGTAATAGGATCAATAATATCTTCTTGCATACCTTCAAGTAGTTGTTTGATCCACACAATGTTTGAACAATTCATAGTTGCAGCAACATACTCAATTTCGGCAGTAGACTATGAAATACAACTTTGTTTCTTGCTTAACCATGTCATTAATCTTTATCCTAAAAAGAAAGTGCCACCACTTGTACTTTTTTTGTCATCGACATTACCTACCCAATCAACATCAGTATACACTTTCAGATCAAAATCTCCATTCTTTTTGTACCATAATCCATAGTCCTTGGTTCCTTTCAGATATCTAAATATCATTTTAACTATAGACATGTGTGTTTCCTTTTGGTTGGTAGAAAACCTTGCAACAATCCCAACAATATGAGCAATATTAGGTCTTCTATGAACAACATATTGTAACTTACCAATCATGGATCTGTAGAG
The DNA here is from genome assembly GCA_027943335.1 of Chamaecyparis obtusa. NCBI lineage: Eukaryota > Viridiplantae > Streptophyta > Pinopsida > Cupressales > Cupressaceae > Chamaecyparis > Chamaecyparis obtusa. The sequence continues at coordinate 2,714,560 of BSBK01001439.1, forward strand.
TGTTTCATTTACATCCTTTGTTTCATCTTCATTTGATAATTTGTAGCCAGTAGCCATTAGTGTACCAACCGGTTTTTATTCTTCCATATTGAATGTCTTTAGGATCTCCTTGATATACTTTGACTATGTGATGTAGATCCCATCTTTGGCTTGTTGAATTTGTAGTCCAATGAAGAATTTTATCTCTCCTATCATGGACATCTCAAATTCCTTTCTCATCTCTTCAACAAATGATTTAGACATTGTTTCATTTCCTCCAAATATAATATCATCCAAAAATATTTTAGCAATCATAATCTTATCATTACTATCACATTTCAAGTATAAATTATTGTTGTCACTTGTTCTTTGAAATCCAATCTTGACTAAATATGAGTGAAATCTTGCATACCATGCTCAAGGATCTTATTTCAAACCATAGAGTGCCTTGTGTAGCTTGCATACCATATCCTTGTTAGAATTCTCAACAAATCCTTCAAGTTGCTCAATGTACACTTCTTCTTCAAAAATTTCATTCAAAAATGTAGATTTAACATCCATTTGATAAACTTTGAATCCTTTATATACAACATATGCAAGTAAAATTCTTACACCTTCTAGTCCAGCAATAGGGGTAAGTGTCTTACCATAGTCAATACCTTCTTCTTGTGCATATCCCTTGCATACTAATCTGGCTTTATTTTTTTATCGCATCTCCATTTTCATTGATTTTATTCCTAAAAATCCACTTTTTACCAATCACATTCTTATCTTCAGGTCTCGGTAGCAGTGACCAAGTGTTGTTCTTTTCAATCTAATCAATCTCTTATTTCATTGCCTTAATCTAATCTTCATTCTCTAGTGCATCCTTGACTAATCTTGGCTCAAATTCAGAAATCAGACATGTATTATCTCTTAACTTACTTCTTGTCATGACTCATGCATTCTTGTCTCCAATGATTTTGCTCGGTGAGTGGTGTCTCCTCACATATTTTGCTAAGACAAGATTGGTAGACTGTTCATCAGTATTTTCATCTCTCGTTTGAGGTTCAACTAGTTCCTTAGTTTCTTCTTGCATCTCAGGTAAAGTACCCAAAATCTCTTCTTGTACATATACAAACCTTGGATAATCTTTTGGTTTTTTTTTTTGCTATCTTCTTTATTTCTTTCTGCAAATTCATCAATTCTCACATTTGTACTTTTCCCAATTTTGTTAGTAGCCTTTTTCAGACATTTATAAGCTTTTCTCTTTGTGGAGTATTATAGGAATATACCTTCATCTCCTTTAGAATCAAACTTTCCATTCCTATCATCTTTTAGAATATAGCACCTACTTCCAAAAAAATTGAAGTAACTAAAATTCAATATATGCCCATACCAAAGTTCAAAAGGTGTTTTATTTGTACCTTTCTTTAATTGTACTCAGTTGAGAGTGTAAACAGTAGTACTAATGGCTTCTCTCCAAAATGTTTGTGCAACCTCTTTTTTAATCAACAATGTTCTAGCATAATCTACTATTGATTTGTTCCTTCTTTCAGGTATGCCATTTTTTTGTGGAGTCCTCGGTGCATATACTTGTCTTTTAATTTCATTCTCATTGTAGAAGACAATAAATTCATCAGAGATCAATTCACCTCCTCTATCAAATCTTAAGAATTTCATCTGCTTGCATGTTTCCTTCTCAACTCTTTCTTTATACCATTTGAACATTTGGAATAAATCATACTTTTCTTTTAGAAATATTACTGACATCATCCTTGAGTAGTCATCAACAAACAAAATGAAATATTGATCACCATAATAGATTTGAATTCTCATAGGGCCACAAAGATCAATATGAATTAATTTTAAAATACTATTAGATGAGTAATACTTGCTTGAGAAACTTTATTTTTTCATCTTACCAATCTGACATTCCTTACACATCACTTTATTAGGCTTTCTTAATTTCAGTAGACCTCTGACTCTATTCTTTTTACTTACTTTGATCATGTTATCAAAATTTACATGACATAGTATTTTATGCCATAACCATACATATTCAACTTTAACAAACAAGAAACTCTTTGTATTAGTGTCAAGCTAGAATAAGTTACCTTTTGATTGTTCACCATTTCCAATCAAATTTCCAGCAGCACCATAGATCTTCACTTTTTTGTTTTGAAACTCCAATCGATGACCAGTGTTGTTCAATTGTGAAACACTCAACAAGCATTTTAGTCCTTGAACCCAATAAGCATTATCACATTTGATCTTTTCATTTAAAATAATGGATCATTTAACTCTTACAGGACATGGAGCATCATTTCCAAATCTAACAAATCCTCCATCATACTCTTCTAGGTTCTCAAACTTATCAATATCACCACTCATATGATGTGATTAGCTACTATAAATAATCCATGGGTCAAATTTTCTAACATGATAAATAAGGACTCTTTCATCTTCATACCTCTCTTCTTCTGAAACATCTTTCATAGAAACATAGACAACTTCCACACTTTCTTCTGTGTCATCAAATTATTCATCAGTTACTCCTTCCTAGACTAGGTAACAAGACCTCTTTCCTTTGTCCTTATAGTCTCTAAATCTTTGGTATCAGTTCTCCTTCTTGTCACTTTTATCATTCATGTCATTATCAAGACATCTAGATGCAATGTGACCAATCTTGTTGCAATTAACACATTTCAAAGGTAGTTTACCTTTATACTTCCCTTTTCCTCTCGGTAGCCTCTTTCCCAATAGTGCTTCCAATTCTTCTTGTTCTTTTTCTTTTGTTAGTATACTATCATATTCATTTCCATTATACTACAGTGAATCTCTCTTTCTTTTCTTGAACTTTCAATGGTTAGAGATGACTTAAAAGTTGTTTCAATAGTCGGTAGACTATTATCAAAATTACTAAATTCAAATGTAGTCAACTTATCGATTAAGGCATCAAGATTAATAGTGTTATTAGGTATGGATCTCAATTCTTGAATAGTAGAGACTCGAATAACATACTTGGATGAAAGGGTTCTGAGAATTTTTCTTACCACTTCTTCACTAGTTAGTGTTCCACCAACACCTTTAATAGCATTCACCACTTATTTTATTCTAAAACTATATTATGCAATGTTCTCTTCATCTTTCATTCTCATCTCATCAAATTTTTCCTCATAGACTGTCAAAATTTTATTTTTGTACATACAGATCACCTCCATAAACTAGTGCAAGTTTGTACCATATCTCTTTTTTAGTAATACAGTCCTTAATATCGTTAAATTCAAAATTATTTAGGGAAGAGACAATTTCAATCATTATCGAGTTGTGTTTCTTATTTTCTCTTACCTGATCAAGTGTCATTGGTCCAGGAGGTGGTGGAGTGTAGTCAGTATCCAAATGATTAGGTGCATAATCTCCAACCCCAGAAAGATATAACCTCATCCTGCTTTTCCATGTAGAGAAAATCTCCTTGTTCAGCTTAGGTACTTCTCTCCTATACATCTTGGGATCTTTTACTCAAAATTTTCAAACTTATCACTCTAGAGTACTTGGCTCTGATACCAATTGTTGGATTATGGGGAGGGGGGTGAATCAGTATTCCTTGATTATGTACCTAAAATTTTTTTCTCTAATTAACTTGGTGATAACTCCGTTAGACACAATTCAACATTTACCGACAATAGTAAATAAACTTTATCAATCAACAATATCAATCACAATAATCATTCAACACATATAACACCAATATTTAACGTGGAAAACTAGCTTTGGGAAAAACCATTATAGGAATTTTCACCCACTAAAGAAATACTCTTCTGAAGTACGCTTAGTTAAAAGCCAATCCTGTTAAAAATTACAATGGACACTGTCAAGTGTGACCCGGTTAAGGGATTTACCTTAGATCTGGTAGGATCTTCACCCTGTTAGGAGTTGCTTAGTTAAAGAACTTCAAACGCTCTTTCTAGAATGTTACCTTTTGCAAGGATTTTACAATAAGACTGTTAGGTCCACTCGGTTAAGAGATTTTTTAGTTACAAATGTTAATAAATAATAGAGAATAAATTGACTTGTAAATATGCAATTGTCCTTTGCATAATCAAATCCTTTGTGTATTCTTTGTCCTCACTTTAATCTTTCACTTTCCACTGGCTTCAACACTTCATCAAACTCATCTTTCTGACTCAGAATTCAATCTTTTCCTTATTCACTACATCAGTCGGTGACTCAATAACTCTTAAACTAGCCAACCTTTTTTCCATACAACTTCATCCTTTATATAGAACTTTTTTCTTCTTCTTAATCTCCTTTATCCTATTTTATTTTGATTAATTTGAACTGTTCAATCATCCTCATATATTAATTCAATGAATCTAAAACTCAATAAAATGTTTTATCATCACCTTGGAATTTGAAATTTATTGGAACTTGTTCCTTCTCTTTTTGCCACTTAAATCTGTACCATAGATCATCATTTTGAATTTTCCTAATCGTACATCTCTTCAACTCACTCTTCATCATAGAATCTTCCAACTCATCATAGCTCAACATTAAATGTCATTCTGATCCTTGTATTTAATTTATGTTCCCTGCTTGGTGATTAGCTTATTTTCTTCAACTAAATTTAGGTTAACTGCGCTTGGTAACTAAAGCCTTCTACTTGGTGTCTTGACTTCCTTTCACTTTATTAAAATTTACTTTTCTCTTACTGAATGAATTTTTCTGCTCGATAACCACAACTCTTTTTCTTACTGACTTGACTAATCTTCTTTACCAACTTGATATAATCAAATGTTTAGTAGAAAAAAATTATATCAACATAACCTTAACATTGTCTGGTCTGTATAAGTTTCCCAATTAATTTCTTCATCTTCTCAACTTATATCATACTCTTAATGATATGGCAACTCAATATAAATCATAAATCAATTGCTTGACACCAATGACAAGATGATAGTTGATCTAATCTTTCTACTATCTTGTATACCTCTTATCCTAGTCAGTCTTCATCATATCATCATCATTTATAGTAACAATTGGTTATAGACACTTAGAGACCTTGACTATCCCATGTCACAATGGTATGCTTATCTATTTCTACCTTTTGTGCCACTCTTACTGCTTTTTATTTCTTGGAAATTGGATATCTGGTAACCATATGCATTACATCCTTTGCGATCTTGATAGGACCATAGAGCCACATTGATTATCATACACTCAACTAAGAATAATCCTTATCCATTCATCTTTTAAAACCTTTGGAAATGTAGGGCATGATTCAAACCCTTCATTTCCAAATGTTTGTGTTCATCTTTCAGAATTCCATCCACACATAATGCCTTGTATGCATCTTTAATTTCATTTTCGCATATCTCACCAATCTTGCAGTGAATGTAGGATCTAATATCTTGAACCAGTAAAACCCTTTAAGGAAATGATGAAAGTCCTCCGGTCTCATCAGTCTTTATAGTAATTTCAAGATATAACTTGTAATTTGACTCTTCATAATATGTTCTCTTTATCATAACAGGTGTTGCAACCTTGGGCGTCTTGGATTGTGTTGTAATAGATGCCATTTCAAGTTTGATTAATTACAACTTCATTGAGTAACTATTAAACAACTCAGGCTTACTCAAATTCTTTCACTAGATTACTCAGATAGCTCAAACTACTAACAAATTCACTTGTTTTAGCTCAAAATCCAAATGCTCATTCAAATCACTCAACTCGCTCTTCAGTTCTCTTCGAATGCAATGTATCAAATGAAATGTCTATCCTTCTATTTATAGTGAAAAGTGCTTTTAGGGTTTGGTAATATGCAATAAATTATCTTTCACTGACCAACTAACTAATAGTCACATCGACCACCAATCTTTGCTAGGTTACTCAATACTTCTCTACCGACCATCCATTTTACTTGATTATGCTTATCAACCATACTAACTTTCATAATTATAAGAGTTATCCTATTGCATCTCACCATATGTTGATTTGGATATCATTTCATGATTGTGAGGAACTTTTGTATGATAAAACAATTCAAATACAATTCCCATACCTACCTGTATGGTTTAGTTTTTAGTTGTGGAGTCACCTGATCTAGAGGATGAGGTGTCACCAACTGATCCAGTTGATGTTCCACCATCTTCAATCTTTCTTCTCCATATTATGTTCATTTGGTTATGAATTTCATCAACATTTACTGTACCTTTTCCTTTAGAATCTTCATCATTGGGTGCATACACTCGGTACCTACAGTCTTTTCTCAAGTGACTGACCTTGTGACAATGAAAACATGCCATGCCAGAAGTCTTCCAAGTACCAATATTCCCTCCCAAGTGCAATCTTCTACAATTTGCTGCAATATGACTATATCTTCTCCAAAGTTGTATAGGTAATTTTTGTGTTGTAATCCCAATTGATAGTATTTACTTGTCTATTGGGTATTTGGTTATACTTCTTCTATGATCTGTACTCCTATGATTTTTGTCCATACTTATTGCATGTGTAGCAGTAACCATAAAATTTTTGTTGCCTTGGAGTCTTGTAAAATTGGATCAGCACTCAAATGCTTTATGACTATACCTATTGTAGTTGTAATAGTATCCATCAAATATAGGAGTAGTAAATGGCTTACCGACCTTGCTCATGTATACATTTATTGTGTGACTTGATTTTCCACAATTATAGCGTGTTGGCTGTTGGAAATTGCAATTGAAGCAATTGTTGTATTGCCATTGATGTCAAACCTTAACAGGTAAGATTGTTTCTATCTAATAAAGTACTATATCTATTTGATTGTTGAGAAGGATTAGGGAAAAGGTGATAACAATAGCACCTAAGGAAAGGTCGAGTTATCTTGATACTTCAATGGGTACTTGATTATATGGCACAATGATAAGATAATGTATTGCTTATCTAAGTGAGAAGCAAGACTAAACAAGTAGGCTTAACTGAGAAAAAGTGAAGAAATCTAGTTTAAGCTGAGTGATGTTAGTATTGACCAAGCTAGTATATGCTGAGTAAATTTAGTGTTGACCGAACATCAGTTTATTGTTGAGGAAGACATTATTAGTTGAGGAAACAATTTCAGTGGTGACCAGGCTATGCAATGATGATCAAGGAGTTGAACACAATATTGACTGAGTGTCAGTAATTTACATTTGAGGAAGAATTCAAATTCCTAGCCAACATAGTTGAATTCTTGGATTATGCAAATCATGTTGACTTTATTTATTGAATGTATGGAAGCATTTAATGCACTGTAAACCATTTTATTGTAATTCCATGAAGAGATTAGAGATGTTTCTAAAAGGATGGATGAATAACATAATGTTGGAAGGATTTGATGAATCTGACCTAACCTTAAAATCTACGGAGGAGATTAAGTGGCAAAAGTTGGATCGACCTATCGAAGAGGTATTAAGGAAACCTAAGTGTGAGGTTGAAGTAGTATGTTGGAGTTGTTATTGTTATTGACTGAATAAGAAGAAAAGGCTGAAGGAGAAGGAGTTGTGATTCCTTGAAGGGATTTCTAAGCAGATCAGTGATGGAGATGGAAATGGATCTCAGTTAACAAGCCATCATATATATATAAGAATTGGATTTGTTATTTGCAAAGTGAGTTGTATGTTTTCAGATCAAACACTATTGTTACTCTCTAACCATTGTATCAATTTAAATCCTTTAATCAAGGTTGACCTAATAGTCATTGTATAAATCCTTTAATTAAGGTTGCATTCTAATGGAATGTACTTAAGTTCTTTAACAAGGTGCACTCCTAACAGGGCAATTGAAATCCTTTAACCGGGTCACACCTAGTAGTGTATTTGTAAACCTTTGATAGGGTTGGATTTTCATAGAGCTCACTTTAGAAGAGTGAAAATATCAGTAGCATGTTACAAAGTGGTTTTTCCCAAATTGGGTTTCCACTATAAATCTTGGTGTCAATGCTTGTGTGAATGTTTTGTTTGAACATTTCTGTGTTTTGCAAGTTAAATACTGTTGGATAGTGGACTGCACTATTATATGTTTTTGGTATACATTCTGTATTGACCGAGTTGTTGTTGGTTGTTAGATCTAAGTTGTTGAAGTGTTTAAAAGTTTATATTATACATCCGGACCTGAGAACAACTGATTCACTCCCCCTCTCTGTTGTTCTAAATCATATTAAAAATTGGTATCAGAGCTATTGGTGCTTACAGAGAATAAGTTTAAAGGTACTTGAAGTAAATGATCAGGATGTATAAGAAGGATGTACTAAAGCTAAATAAGGAGAACTTCCCTGCATGGCAGAGTTTATGAAATTGCATCTAGCTAATATTAGTGACTCAGTGAAGTATTATATTGAATATGACTATGTTAAACCTATTGCACCTCTTACTACTAAGGAGATGAGAGATAAACAAGAGCACAATCGATCAATGTTGGAGATTGCATCTGCCTTAAGCTATCCTAAATTTGAAGACATCAAAGATTGCACAAATGCAAAGAAAATGTGGGACACTCTTGCAAACATCTATGGTGGTGACATAAATGTACTAAGGGCAAAAGCTAAAAGCCTGAGAGGTAAATTTTATGAAATGAAAATGCAAGAAGGTGATAATATTGCTCAATATTGTGGTAGGATAAAAGAAGTTGTAAATGCTATTAGAGGATCTAATGGAACTATTGATGATGAGACTTGTAGACACAGAAAATTGGCAAAGGCTTAAATCGATCAAAAAGGTGCATCAAATCATCAAAATAGCATAAATGGAACAAAGGCAATTCAAATCAAAGGAAAATTCAATTAAATGATTAAATGATTAAATAAAGCTTGAAAAGGGGAAAAACACTAAGAAATTGATTAAATTTAATTAATGACATAGTTGTTGAAATGAAAAATCAAAATGAACCTCTTACCCTTCATGGCTAAATTTAATTACTTTAATTAATTAATAAATATGAAATTCCCTCAACAAAGCAAAAAGGAGACAAAATGGACACAAATCACTCACTTTTGTTGAAATGGTCCAGCCTTTTGAAACCATTTAAATGTTTGTCCCCCAATTTAGGGACAAAGCAAAGCCAATTGACCTTACCCAAGCCTAACCATGGTTATCTCACTCTACCCCCTACCCTTGGGAAAATCCTATAAATAGAAGGCATTTTGAGGCATTATTCATCCACTCCATATCTTTGAATTGCAGCAAAGCTCTTGCAATTTGCATCCACACCACTCACTTAGCATTTTCATTGATAATTAGCTTAATTGTTGATCATTTTAGAGATTTTCTTATCAAATAGAGCTAGAATTTGATAATTAGATCTAGTTTGCATATCATTCTTAGTTTAATTCTCATCTTTAGAGTGTCACTAGTGAGGATCATAGCTGAGAGCCTCATTTACCACTTTATTTTAGAGATCCATGAGATGTTGATAGATTAATTGTGCATTTGTTAGATTATTTTTCTCTAATTCTTGTTGTTCTTAGTTAATCTTGTTATTTCATGAAGGTGTAAATCACTCACACATAAATGGCGCCCACCGTGGGGCTCTAGGCCTCAAATTTATCATAATTTCCATGTTATTTGCAAAATTTAGGCTAGAATTGCATGATTTTGCTCACTGTTTGCAGGTTACAGGAAAGAAATCACGCCTGCCGGTAAAAAAATCATGCCTACAGCAAAGAGATGTCACTCGCGGTAATTAAAATGTCGCCTGGAGTCTGAAGACTCACGCTTCTTAGACTGCAGAATCACGCTTCTCGATAAAGAAATTACGCCTGCGCACATTAAATTCTCGCCTCACGCACAAGCAGCTGATGCCTTTGGCTATTTAGATGTCGCCTACAAAGAATTAAAAGCCACGGCCGAGGAATGAGTTTACGCCTGGTGTAAAGGGAGTTACTGCATTTCTCTTTTAATTTGTCACTTTGAATATTTTAAATGTCGCTCTCAATTAATTAAATATCGCTTCTCTGAGTTAGTTTGTCGCTTGAAATAAAGAGTTCATACGTTCATTTAATTTGATATCGCACTTAATTACTTTAATCTCGCTTGAGCCCCTTTTGGTGACGCTCGCGGTTAAATTAATTACGTCTTTATTAAATTAGATCTCGCCTTTAGCAAAAGAAATGTCACCTGGTTTAGCATTTATATTGTATCAGAGTAATTGTTGTCATTGCATGTGTTAAAGATTTCATGCGTTTGCAAAATTTAATATCGCACTTGACTATTTTAATGTCGCTTGAGCCCCTTTTGGTGACGCTCGCGGTTAAAGTAGTCATGTCTTCATTAAATTTAATCTCGCCTGTAGTCTGGATAATGTCGCCTGACTGTATTTTCTCTATTTTGTCAAAATAAGGACTGTATGCTAACTTCACTGTCATTTTTTTTTATCTCAGGAGCATGGTCTGTCATAAGAAAGTACAAAAACCAGAGAGAAGGCACAACTTAGAGGAGAAATTGATCTCTAAAAGGATAAGGAAAGAAAATTGGGTACATTCTACTTTTGTTCTCAACAATAATTTAGAGAAAGAAGTAGAATTACATGCTAAATACATTGCTGTTGTAGATGCTTACAAACGAAAATATGTCTCATTGAATTGGGAATTTAGTCCTTAAATTTGTAAGAATTTTGCAAGTATTTTGGTAAAAAGAATCAAAAGCATAATCAATTATATCATTTTTAGTTTTGATTTTGGTTTCCCCTCACTTTGTTTGTATTGTGCTGACTGACTTGTTGGTGGAGGGAACGTTTTGCTAAGGTAAGAGAAGGATTTGGAGAGAAAATGAAAAATCTACTACTTAAAAATGCGCCTAGCCTTTATTAGCATCGTTTGAGGTATTTTTCTCATCAAGCTTGCACATTCCCTTAGCTTGTGGCATTTCAAAGTTCAAAACATAGTTTAATCATAAAAGGAAAAAATAAACACTTCAATTCTAAGAACCCCTTTGTCACGGGGTTGAAAAAGAACCAAATTGATTGTGAGTGTTTGGGATAAGGGAAAAGCAATAGGGATATGCTCTTCACTCTTTGAGTGAATCAAATTCCCAAACTTGCTCTACCAAATCCACTTTTCATGCTTTCAAATGAACATGTTTAAAACTTAGTGGGCTCGCCTCCCGAGATTGCCTTAAAAGGGCCAGTGAGAGGGACAGCCCAAAGTGGGATACACTTGCCTTTGCCGCGAGAATCCGACCCACTATAAAATGAAATGCGTGTATCCTTAATGGGGTGCACGACAAAAGGATTTTAGCTCTTTCGAACTTCCTCTAGTAGTCTTAACAGATTGCGCAAAATCATGCTTCGGTGCGTGTGGGAAGCCCCTTAACATACTTGGGGGATGAAAGGCTAAGATCTATTTTGAACGGAAAACTTACTACAAAATGGTAAAAATAGCAAAAACTACCTAATAGAGCCATTTAAAAGCCAAATTTGTGCTAGGTAGCTTGCTTGGAAGTCTTTCTTGTGATCAAACCCGTGGAAACATTCAAGAATATACACATTAGAATGATCTAGGGACATGGTGAACTATTGATGTGTGTGTTGAGATTGTCTTCAACTTTTCAAACAAGAAGTTCCAAAGTACTTGATCAAAATACAATTAAAATTTTTAAATCTTAAAAAATTGATCAATACCATTTACCCATTCCAAACCAACCCAACCAGATTGAAATTAAAGAAGGAAGGATTGATCCATAATGATGAGCCTATTTGAGAAACAAATCAATCCTGTTATGGAGCATAATTATCGAAGTCAAGATCAAGATCTCTATAGGAATCAAAGTGATGAGGTGTCTGAAGATGACGTTGTTGAAGCATCCCAAAGTCCCGTGTTTTTGGAAATAATGGAATTACTTTTGAAGTGGGATAAAGACACATATTTTCTAGCTTTAGCTCAAGCAGGAGCTAAACTTCCTTATAATTATGACACATCAACCTTGAGAAAGAATGAGGAAAACCAAAGAGATACATCATATAAAATGCCATTATTAATATCAAGCTATTCTTTTCAAAGTGATGAGGTGTCTAAAGATGATGTTCTGAGAGCATCCCAAGATCCCGTGTTTATAGAAATAATGGAACGAATTTTGGACTGGGATAAAGAAGCATATTTCCTAACTTTAGCTCAATCAGGAGCTAAGCTTCCACATAATTATGACACATCAACTTTAAGAAAGGATGAGGAAAAACAAAAAGATACTTTATCTAAAGAGCCATCATTAAGATCAATTTGTCCTTTCCTCTATGATGATGGGTCATCCATATCTTCATCCTCCTCACAAAAGGAAGCATTTAAGAGTGATAAACTTATCTTGGATCAAAGGAAATTGCATAATCAACCTATTTGTGATCAAGATAATAAAGAATATGGAGTGAAAAATACCACTCTCAAGCAAGATCTAATTCAAAAACCTCCATATAGCAAGAGTAATCCATTCATCCTTTGTCCATCTCCTAACAAGGTTTCTCCCTGGATGACTTGTACACCTTTCATCCTTCATTCATCTCCCGAACCTCTATCTAGCAAAGATCCTCCCATAGCTAGCATTCCTTTCATTTTTTCTTCATCTCCCAAAGCTCCACAATTATCCAAAATTCCTCCATCAAAGAATGAGCCTAATGATGACACTTTTCCCATTGACTATGTCTACCCTCAAGGGCTACCTCTAAAAGAAACCCAAGCTAACTCACATCTTGCTGCAGATTGTTTCCATGCTTCAAAGATCTTAGAACCCAAAGCTTCATGTTCCTCAATGCCTATTATACCTATTCAAGAGGATCCTACACCATTCCTCCAAACATCCCCCATACATATCCAAGCAACTACCTTGTCCTTAGAACTGGCTCCATGTCAAGAGGATAATCCAAACAGAAAAGAGATAAATATTGATAAAGATCAAGATCAAGATTATATACAATCCCCTCCCATATTTGATGAAGGTCCCATATCCCTTGAACCTTGTGATGATCCCCTTGCATCCTTTCATGTCTTTCAAGATGATATCCTTCCGTTCCAAGAACAAAGTACCCTTCCAAGTTCCATATTTTCTCCACTTCCTGAGCAAGATCAAGATATCCCTTCCATAACTTCCAATGAGCATATTGAAAATCAAGAGCAAAATACCTTCGCTACACAATTCAAAGATCCTTGTCAAGATCAAAGCATCCCATCATTTCCTTGTCATATTCCTCCATGTTCACCTCAAGAAAACATCATTCTTCCAAATCCCTTGCAAGATAATAAATCCCTTCAAGCTTTAGTTGATCCTATCAAATGTGTTCCTATCAAAGCTACTCATGAGCCTATTAGTATAAAGATAAATCTTAAAGATGAGAACATTGACGATGCAGCTCCTTCCAAAGATATTGATATCCCTTTCACACCTTATATTCCTCCATTCAAATACAACCATATTCCTCCACTATTCTCCAAATCCATTTTGGGTGCCTATGTCCCAAAACAAAAGTCTTCATCCCTTCCATCCATAATAGGTCCATATATTCCCCCATCAACCATTCCTATCATCCCTAGCTATCCATTCACTTACCCTACCATGTATCAAGATCAACAAAGACACACATACTTGAAGAATGTCCAAACACCAATCCCTATGAACCATCCATATTATTCCTATTCATCCACAATTCCTAAGTCTTTTGGAAGCAATGTTGATGTGCAACATAAAAATCATAAATCCAAGAATCCATATGTGCATCAAAATCACAATGTCCCATCTAATCGACATGTGAATGAAAAGAAAAATGAAATATCCAAAAGGCCACAAAGGTCCACCAAGCAAAAAGAAAAAAATAAAATGTGGGTTCCTAAATCCCTCATTGAAGAAATGCATTCAAAAGAATTCCAAAAGGAAGAAAAATCAAAGAATATGTGGATTCCCAAGTCATTGTTGAAAGACTTGCACACAAAAGAAGAATCAAAATTGACATTCAAGCTTCCAAAGGCTTCCATTCCATCTCCTTCCAAACATCCTTCATCTTCTTACATCCAAAAATCCACTACCTCAAAAAGATCCTTACCTCCGTCATCTATTGTTCCTCCATCATTCCACCACTCTTCAAAGTGTGTGTCAAAGTTGATCTTGCCAACATTTCCATCTTCAACATACCTTTTTCTTATCCTCACATTCATTTTCCAATGCATACTTTCCGTACTTCCATCCCTCTTATCAATATCTTTGAGCATCCTAGTCATACCCATGGTTTATTATAGCATATCTTTCAGAGGAGCATTGTCCAACGATTCTAATGTTGGGAAAATATTGAAAAATACAAAAAAAGAAAAAAACAAAGAAAAAATGAAAAAAATGAAAAAAGAGAAAAAGTGCCTTGGTGAAAACCTAGCAATAGGCACCTTGGTAGCAAAAATAAAAAGAAATAAATCTAGGGTGAAAACCACTTCTTGTGGCACCTTAGACAAGTACCATGATGAAAACCTGGCAAACAGGCATCATGCGTAATTCTTCCTTCTTGCACTCTACACTTGGGGGTAAGTTTCATCCATGCCATCTTCCATCTTCCTATCATTTACCTCACTTTCATCCATATTTCATCTTTCACCTTTCATCTTGACAAGGTTGAACACATCCATGAGCATTGAGTATCTTGACATCCGTTATCCTTTCCATCAGCTCATGTACTTGTTGCATCCATGTTACCCTATCATGATCTTGCTTATCCCAAATTCACCTCCATTATTCCATCAGCTTTTTCATAATCCCAAAACATCCCTTCATAGCCTCCATCACTCCTTTATCTTGATTGTGTTATCTTATACACATCTTACCCAAATTGACCCTTGGTCTTGATAAAGATGAACTTTAAAAAAAAAATTTGTTATCAAAAACTTCTTGACATGTCCACTCTTTTGGATCACTCCTTTTCATGGCAGCAGATCGTTATCCTATACACTATCTAACACTACACAATTGACTTTCATGGTTTATCCAAAAACATGCTTCACATTGCTATATCATTTTTTTCCTTAGCTTGGGTACTCTTGAGGAGATAGTCCTATGGGTCACATTCGCATACTTCTTCCATCATAGCCTTTCCATCTCTAATCCATCAGCTAGAAAATCCATCTTTCATGTCCTATATCTTGCTAAGACATTGGGGGCAAACCAATGTGATCTTGTTTGAGAGTGGGTAAAAAGGACAACATAAAGTGCTTTGAGCTGCATCTTGCATAAACTGAGCTTCGGTAATATTTTGGAAGTTTTTCCAAGTCCAACATTTTTTCTATCCAACTGGGGCATTTGATCTTAATCAGCGGATTTCAACAACATGCATGAATTCACATGAAGCAAGGCATTAACTTCAAAAGGATCCAATAGTACAACATTCAGTCACATTAGAGAGAGAGATCAGAGTTTCAGAAGAGAGAAGAAGATTTTCGTGAACCTTTGATGGATATCATTGTTCACTAACCAAGAATTCAATTACCACAACTTGATCCATGAGCCTTCATTGACTTTATTATTTGGGATTAAAAATTGACAACACTTTAAAGATCAGAATACTTGGAAATACTTTTTGAAAATCATGAAACATTGCAAAACACTTGAAGCTTTCTTTTGATGATCTTTACTTACATTGATTTTATCACATCTTTTTAGCTAATCGATGATGTTTCGACTAGATTGGCGATGATGGAGACATGGTATTTTTCTTGTCTTTGAGTGACTATCTTGAGGGATATCCAACAACTTATGTGAATTCGTCTAACAACATGGTCATCAAAGAACCATCGAGGACTTTCATATAGGGTGGAAGGTTGACCTTTGCTTGTTTATGCAACATTGAATTCGTTGAAACTGGTATTCATACTCTCATAGTTGGTTTATTCAACTAGTGTGGGTTGTACTAGTTTCCAAAAGGAGGTTACCAAATGCGATAAAAAGTGGTATTCATATCATCATGTCAGTGGGCAGTGGTGATTGTATCGACTTTTCGGTCCCAAAGTGCTCAATGATGAAAATTTATCCTCAAGGCATTTATTTGCTAAAAGCTAGTGACACTTAGCTGCATTGCATTGCATTATCATGGAAGGTTAATTGCATTATCATGTTAGATTAATTGCATGTGCATTTGTTTATAGTATTTTTCCAAGGGAAAAGGGGGTTCATTCAATTGAAATCTTGATCAATCATAAAATGGGTCATTCAATCAAGAATCAAAGAAAGTCCATAAATAATAAGTGTCCATAATATGAAAGATCCATGAACTTTGTCTAATCAAAGATACAATGTCATCAAAGTGATACATCCAAGTCCTCAATAACTGAAATATCATGATAGAATATCAACAAACTAAAAGAGCTCCATAATCAATCATCTCAATAACCTATACTCTAGCTGGGTCAAACCCATGACTTAAATCAAATATCCAAGAAGCTAAGGTCCGTATATATATCATTTACGGAAATGTGCCTGTTTTGCAAATCAAGGGAATCATATCAGTATTTTATATCAGTGAATCATCTTACGTCAATCAATCCTATCAAAGTATCAAGCAATCACACCCCATACCATTTGTTCATGTCTCTGTGTCCTAAGAACGAAGCAGCAGTATCAAATCATATCGGTTTTCACACTGATTGATTTATCCTATCAGAACTATCCTATGAGATTGACAAATCACATTCATTGGTACCATTATCCTATTATAATCACTTGATTTGCTTAACTACAACAGACCTATCTATCTTGGATATGCAAATTTGTGAGTCATGGCATATCATTAATATTTTTTTCAGAAATGAAAACATATTGGACCAATCAATTAAAATCTTTCAAATCAAGGAATCAATATGTTTTATTTCTGAGGGGGCATCAGAGTATCAAATGGGCATCACATCAAAAACATTTATCAGTGGGGCATATCATATCATATCAAGTATCATATCATAGCAGTATCATATCAAGATATCAATATCATATCATATCAAGTATCATATCAGGAGGCAAATCAATTGCATATCAGTTTCATATCCAATTTGTCATCATATCAAACCTATCAACATATCAACAATCAATCAACCCAAGACCTTTATCAGTGAACCCAGGACCTTTATCAGTAAACCTAGGACCTATCATCAAATCAGGACCCATATCATATCAGAGGCATCAGAATCATATCAGCACCATCATCAGAGGCACATCATCATCATCAGGAAGTACATCAATCAGAATGATCAGAGGCATATCAGAACCAAGACCTGAATCAGATCATCATACTAAGGGAATCTTTGAATCGGTGTTCTTCGCACATCGACTCAAAGAGGGGCATTTGTAGACACAGAAAATTGGCAAAGGCTTAAATCGATCAAAAAGGTGCATCAAATCATCAAAATAGCATAAATGGAACAAAGGCAATTCAAATCAAAGGAAAATTCAATTAAATGATTAAATGATTAAATAAAGCTTGAAAAGGAAAAACGCTAAGAAATTGATTAAATTCAATTAATGACATAGTTGTTGAAATGAAAAATCAAAATGAACCTCTTACCCTTCATGGCTAAATTTAATTACTTTAATTAATTAATAAATATGAAATTCCCTCAACAAAGCAAAAATGAGACAAAATGGACACAAATCACTCACTTTTGTTGAAATGGTCCAGCCTTTTGAAACCATTTAAATGTTTGTCCCCCAATTTAGGGACAAAGCAAAGCCAATTGACCTTACCCAAGCCTAACCATGGTTATCTCACTCTACCCCCTACCCTTGGGAAAATCCTATAAATAGAAGGCATTTTGAGGCATTATTCATCCACTCCATATCTTTGAATTGCAGCAAAGCTCTTGCAATTTGCATCCACACCACTCACTTAGCATTTTCATTGATAATTAGCTTAATTGTTGATCATTTTAGAGATTTTCTTATCAAATAGAGCTAGAATTTGATAATTAGATCTAGTTTGCATATCATTCTTAGTTTAATTCTCATCTTTAGAGTGTCACTAGTGAGGATCATAGCTGAGAGCCTCATTTGCCACTTTATTTTAGAGATCCATGAGATGTTGATAGATTAATTGTGCATTTGTTAGATTATTTTGCTCTAATTCTTGTTGTTCTTAGTTAATCTTGTTATTTCATGAAGGTGTAAATCACTCACACACAAGACTGTTATTGGAAAAGTATTGAGAACTTTGCATCCTATTTATGCCATCAAAATTTCAGCAATTCAAGAATCTAGATGTAATCCTGGTAATGCTTTTACTTTGGAAAGTCTTGTTGGTAAGCTTATTACTTTTGAGATTTATAATTATGATAACTTCACTGTTGCTAATGTTGAAACTGCATTCAAGTCACAAATGGTTTTGAATAAGTCTAAGAAAGAAAAAGAAAGATGCATCAGTGAGAGTGAAAGTGATAGTGACACTTCTGATGAAGAACTAGAGGATCTTGAAGCTCTTATGGCCAGAAGATTGAAAAGAGGAAAAGGCAAGTATACAGGTAAACTCCCTATCATATGTTTCTCATGTAACAAAGTTGGTCATATAGCTGCAAGATGTCCTGACAAGGATGACAAGGATGAGGATAGAGATAGAAAGCACAAAGATAAGAGAGGAAATGGAGGTTACCGAAGGTACAAGGACTACAAAGATAAAGGTAAGAAATCATGCTATATACATGTAAACTCCCTATCATATGTTTCTCATGTAACAAAGTTGGTCATATAGCTGCAAGATGTCCTGACAAGGATGACAAGGATGACGATAGAGATAGCAAGCACAAAGATAAGAGAGAAAATGGAGGTTACTGAAGGTACAAGGACTACAAAGATAAAGGTAAGAAATCCTGCTATATTGTCAAGGAAGAAACTGACACTGATAATGATTATTTTCAAATTGAAGTAGTCTATGTTGCTATGAAAGATGAGTGTGATGAAGATGAGAACATTGCACTTGTATCCTATGTGAACAAAAATGATAAGTGGATTATTGATAGTGGTTGCTCTTGCCACATGACTGGTGACAAAAATAAGTTTGATACCTTTGATCATTACAAAGGTAGAAGTGTTAAGTTTGGTAATGATGCACCATGCCCTATTAAGGGTAAAGGACTGATTAAGCTGACTAATAAGATCACTTGTGAAAATGCTTATTGGGTTGAAGGTCTTAACTATAATCTGCTAAGTGTTGCACAACTTAATAGAACTGGCTACCGAGTGGAATTTCATCATAGGAAGGCTAAAATATTTGATGCCATTGGTGAACTGATTGGAAGTGGAGAACAAACACGAGGTAATTTGTTCTATCTAGACCTATTTGAAGAGACATGTTTGGTTGCACAACTTGATGATATATGGTTATAGCATAAGTGGCTATGTCATGTTAACTTTGATAATATGATAGATATTATTAAAAAGAAGAAATTAAGGGGATTGTCAAGATTGAAGAAACCTGATAATGTAATGTGCAAACAATGTCAGTTGGGTAAGATGACAAAGTCTAGTTTCAAGAGCAAGACTTTTACTTCTGAATATGCTTTAGATTTGGTTCATACTGACCTTTGTGGACCTATGGGTGTACAAAGCTATTATGGTGCTAGATATTTTATTCTGTTTGTTGATCATGATTACACTAGAATGATGACTGTAATTTTTTAAAAAGAAAAATCTGATGCATTTCAATTTTTTAAGTGGTATTTGGCTAAGGTTGAAAAGGAGATAGGTAGGAACCTGAAGTGTCTGAGATCTGACCGAGGTGGAGAATTCATATAAAATGAGTTTAATTTGTTCTACAATGATAGAGGAATCAAGAGACAGATGTCTGCACCTAGAACACCTCAACAGAATAGTATAGCAGAGAGAAGGAATGGATTTATCATGGATTGTGCAAGAACACTAATGATCGAGAAGAATGTTGCACAAAAGTACTGGAAAGAAGTTGTTTATACCCTAAACTAAGTACAAATAAAAAAAGGTATAAATGTTACACCTTATGAGTTATGGCATGGGCATGCACCTAATGTAAAGTACTTTAGAATTTTTGGGAGCAAATGCTATATACTAAAAGATAGTAGGAATGGAAAGTTTGATGCTAAAAGTGATGAGGGCATATTCCTAGGTTATTCCACAAAGAGTAAAGCTTACAATTGTTTGAACTCTAACACTAACAAAATTGTGGAAAGTGTAAATGTGAAGGTTGATGAATATGTAGAGAAAAATGAATAGGAGAGCAAGAGAGAACCAGAAGATTATAGATCTTTTGTCTATATAGAAGAAGGAGAGGCAAGTGACACACTTGCACCTGATGCAGAGTCTCAAGTAAGCAATGTCGAGCATCAGGGAAATAATGCCAAACAACATGAAGGAAATGCCAAGCAACAAGAGGATGTTGTCGAGTATCATGAAGAGGTTGTCAAGCTATCAGAAGCTGAATCTGACAATCTTATTGGTGAACCTGAAGAGCAAGGAGAAAAGAAAGCAGAACCTATTTTGGCACAATATGTAAGGAGACATCACAAGCTTGAACAAATCATTGGAGACAAAGAAACTAGAGTTCTGACTAGAAGAAAGTTAAGAGACCCTACATGTTTATTATGTGAATTCGAGCCTAAGACAACAAGGGAGGCACTCGAAAATGAAGACTGGATTCAAGCCATGAATGAGGAGATAGACCAAATAGAAAAGAATGATACCTGGACCTTGGTGTCGAGACCAAAAAACAAAAATGTCATTGGAACAAAATGGGTATTTAGAAACAAGCTTAATGAACATGGACAAATCACAAGGAACAAAGCAAGGCTAGTATGTAAAGGCTATGCGCAAGAAGAAGGAATAGACTATGAGGAGATATTTTCCCCTGTAGCAAGATTAGAAGGAGTAAGAACTCTACTTGCATATGATGCCTACAAATATTTCAAGGTATACCAAATGGATGTCAAGTGTGCATTTTTAAATGGTATATTAGAAGAAGAAGTGTACATTGAACAACTTGAAGGATTTGTTGATCCAAACAAGAGACACATGGTTTGCAAACTGAGTAAGGCACCGTATGGACTAAAGCAAGCCCCCAGAGCATGGTATGAGAGGCTACATAATTACTTGATACAGATTGGATTCTCAAGGAAAAATGACACCAACAATCTATACATGAAAGATGAAGGTAAAGGAATCTTGTTAGCTAAGATTTTTGTAGATGATATCATACTTGGTGGACAAGATGCGTTGTGTAAGAAATTTTCAAATGAGATGCAAACTGAATTTGAAATGTCAATGTTTGGGGAGATAAAATTCTTTGTTGGTTTACAAGTATATCAGATGGATAAAGGTGTTTTCATCACCCAGTCTAAATATGTCAAAGAAATACTAAAAACCTTTGGTATGGAGGATTTAAGGCCAGTAAGTACTCCCATAGATACTAGACAAAAATTGTCTAAAAATGATGATGATGCTGAAGTAAACCAGACTTTGTATAGGTCCATGATTGGAAAACTATAATATGTTGTTCACAACAAACCATATATTGCTCTAGTAGTTGGGATTGTGTCAAGATTCTCTACCAATCCTAAGGAAACTCATATGATGGTTGTAAAAAGGATAATGAGATATTTGAAAGGGACTGCAGATTATGGACTGTACTATAAGAAGCATGAAAGATTTGAACTTTGAGTCTATACTAATGCGGATTGGGAAAAAAATGTGGATGATAAAAAGAGTACTAGTGGTGAAGCTTTCTTTCTTGGACAAAGATTAGTTTCCTAGACAAGAAAGAAACAAAATTGCATTTCCCAATGTACAGCTGAAGCTAAGTATGTAGTTGTTGCAGTGAATTGTTCAAACTTGGTATGGATAAAGCAATTGTTGATAGGCATGAAAGAAGAGATCATTGAACTAGCTATCATCTACTGTGACAACACAAGTGCTATCAACATATCTAAGAACCCAGTGATGCACACAAAGACCAAACATATCACCATCAAGTATCATTACTTGAGGGAACTGGTACAAGATAAAGAGGTTTGAATGGAATATGTGAATACAAAGGAACAACTAGTAGACATATTCACTAAAGCCTTACCTAAAGAAGCTCATGAATATCTGAGAGGAAAATTAGGGGTTCTTCCCCTCACTGAGGCTGCCTAGTCAAGCTAGGAGCACTGCATCAAATGTGTTGCAAAGAGTATTTGACAAATTGATGCGAAAAAGGTCACACTTTAGGAGCAGCCTAGAGTTGTGAAAAGTACAACAAAGTTGATAATCAGTCATAAGCAAAGATGACAGAGGGTGAAATATTGTTACTGAACTAACAATATGATGTCTACATCTGAAAGATGCATGTTTTAGTTGTTTCTTTGGCATTATTGTTAAAGAGGGAGATGAATAAGATGAAAACACATGGTGAGATTTCATGGAAGACAAAGTAAGAGGGAGAGATTAAGTGGAAGTTACTGTGTGGATAGTCAAGCAAGCAAGGCTAATTGATTCAAAATCATAATGAAGCTAAGGATATTATAAATATTTCTAATGTACAAACAAGTTTTGGATTGGTTGGTGAATCATGTGTTATTCATGTGGTGTTTCCATCAATGCCAAAGAGGGAGATTGTTGGAAACTGCAATTGAAGCAATTGTTTTATTGTCATTAATGTCAAACCTTAATTGGTAAGATTGTTGCTATCTAAGAAAGTACTATATCTATTTGATTGTTGAGAAGGATTAGGGCAAAGGTCATAACAATAGCACCTAAGGAAAGATTGAGTTATCTTGATACTTCAATGGGTACTTGATTATGTGGCACAATGATAAGATAATGTATTGCTTATCTAAGTGAGAAGAAAGACTAAACAAGTAGGCTTAACCGAGCAAAAGTGAAGAAATCTAGTTTAAGCCGAGTGATGTTAATGTCGACTGAGCCAGTATATGCCGAGTAAATTTAGTGTTGACTGAACATTAGTTTATTACCGAGGAAGACAGTATTAGCCGAGGAAATAGTTTCAATGGTGACCGGTCTATGCAGTGATCACCGAGGAGTTGAACACAGTATTGATCGAGCATCAGTAATTTACATTTGAGGAAGAATTCAGATTCCTAGCCGACATAGTTGAATTCTTAGATTATGTAAATCGTGTTGACTTTATTTATTGAATGTATGGAAGCATTTAATGCACTGTAAACCATTTTATTGTAATTTCATAAAGAGATTAGAGATGTTTCTAAAAGGATGGATGAAGAACATAATGTTGGAAGGATTTGATGAATATGACCTAACCCTAAAATCTACGGAGGAGATTAAGTGGCAAAAGTTGGATCAACCTATCGAAGAGGTATTAAGGAAACCTAAGTGTGAGGTTGAAGTAGTATGTTGGAGTTGTTATTGTTATTGATTGAATAAGTAGAAAAGGATGAAGGAGAAGGATTTGTGATTACTTGAAGGGATTTTTGAGCAGATCAATGATGGAGATGGAGATGGATCTCAGTCAGTAAGCCAACATATATATGTAAGAATTGGATCTTTTATTTGCAAAGTGAGTTGTATGTTTTCAAATCAAACAATGTTGTTACTCTCTAACCATTGTATCAGTTTAAATCCTTTAATCAAGGTTGATCTAATAGTCATTGTATAAATCCTTTAATCAAGGTTGCATTATAATGGAATGTACTTAAGTTCTTTAACAAGGCAGACTCCTAACAGGGTGGTTGAAATCCTTTAACTGGGTCACACCTAGTAGTGTGTTTGTAAACCTTTGACAGGGTTGGCTTTTCACAGAGCTCACTTTAGAAGAGTGAAAATATCAGTAGCATGTTAAAAAGTGATTTTTTCCAAATTGGGTTTTCACTATAAATCCTGGTGTCAATGCTTGTGTGAATGTTTTGTTTGAACATTTCTATGTTTTTCAAGTTAAATATTGTTGGATAATGGATTGCACTGTTATATGTTTCTGGTATACATTATGTATTGATTGAGTAGCTGTTGGTTGTTAGATTTGAGTTGTTGAAGTGTTTAAAAGTTTATATTATACATCTGGACCTGAGAACAACTGATTCACCCCCCCTCTCTGTTGTTCTAAATCATATTAACAATTGGATTCTTATGTTTTGGAGTAGTATACACATTTATCTTCTTTGCTTGCTTAGATGATTCTCCTTTCTCAGTTGTAGAGTCCTTGGTAAAGCCTAATCCACTGATATCTCTCAATCTTCTTTGATATCTCAAATGTTCATCTAGTTTCCTTATACTTTCCTTAGATCTCTTTAGTCTTTTATTGGTTTATTTTTTAGTTTTCAGCTCATTCTTCAGATGTTCATTTTTTGATATCAGTCTAGCAATCTCTTCCACTTTCCTTTCAATCTCATGATTAACACCGAGTAATTGATCTATCATATTATAGTGATTTTGTGTCAACCTCTGTATTTCCACATATTTTTTATCTAGTCTTGCACTCATTTTCCTTTTCTCATCTTCTATCATTCCCTTATCATCTTCATCTTTTCTATTTTGTTCCAGGACTTCACTCATTCTTACCGATTGAGATTCTTGTTCCCTCTTCAATGATTTTACCTTCTCGGTTAGGGTTTTATTCTTTTCAATCAAATATGATATAGAAGCTTTAGATTCATCAAACAAGATTCCTTATGATTTTTCTTCAAGTTCTTCAACCTGATATTGAGTATCTTTTAGTTGATGGGCTAAATTCTTTCTCTTTCTTTGTGAATGCTTCAATTTCCTTCTCATTTCATCAATCTGATCATTTAAAAATTTTAGTTCCATGTTCATATTCTCAATCGCCTTTTCATACCTATAGCTTTCCATCTCTTCAAATCATTCCTCTCAAGTGGTTAAACTTATAAATAAGAGACTCAGCTCTAATACCAATTGTTGGAAAGTTAAGGTGCTGAGAGGGGGGGTGAATCGGTGCCTTATAAAACTTTAACCCTCAATAACTATTTTACCCTTTGAACCTTAGATCTTGCTTTGCAGATATAAAATTAACAACTTATTTGCTGAATGAAAGTAAAACAAAGTAAACTCTTTCAACCATAAATAGATAACACACATGAACACATTTGACACATGATTTTGGTCACACAAAAACCATTGGTTAGAGGGGAAAACTACGGTGGGGATGACACCCACAATTCTTCACTACTGCAACATAAAGGCTTCTCAATTAGAGCATACAAAATATCACTTTTGGTGATTTACACTATTAGGATTAATACAAAAAAATACCTACTAAATTCTACCTAGTAAAAGGATTTTACAACACTCATTAAGTGTGCACTCTGTTAAGAGATTTACAGTATAAAAATCTTGTTAAATCCTACCCAATATGTGGGATTTGAGAATACAAAAACAACAATGTATTCTTGTAAAAATTGATCTATAATAATGCATCTACATGTATGCTAGGTCAGATCCTTTATGCTCTATGCAATCTCATCACCTTTCTCTATCTGATTTCACCAAAATCATCCACTTCCTCTTCTCGGTAGTCTTATTTGCTTTATATATGCTATGTGTTCTCTAATTCACTCTCTTCTCTCTCTCTCTCGATCTTTTCTCAATCCATCCTCATATATTAATCATGTAGCTTCCTAATTACTTGACCTAATTAGGGTTTGGATCCTTCTAGAAAGCTCAAACAATTATATCAATGATCCATATTCATTTCCTCTTTCCAATAAATATTGACTTTATTTTCATTAGTTCAATCTTTGCCTTGAGATCATTTACAATCATGTTTCATTCCTAATAAATCTTACCTAACATTTGCCTCGATCTTCATAAATCATTTTCTTACTCAATAGAATCTAATCACACTTTATGTTCATCCAGTGTCTCTCAATACACTTTACTGATCTACTCAGTTATCATGTTGTTCCTTCTCAATAGTTCCTACTTGGTAATAATCTTCCTCAATTAACATACTTACACGATACTCTTCCTTTTCTTGGTAACCACTGTGCTTGGTTAAATTTATTTGTTCGGTGTCCATTCTTCTCAGTATACATAGTTAGGTAAAAGGTGGATTACCTCTAATCATGTTGACTAAAAGGTGGATTACCTCTAATCATGTGCACAATCACCTTTTCCAAGGTAGCCACCTCTCCATCTTTTTTCTCCTCCAATCATTTTGAATTCTCCTCTTTTCCCTCTAAAAGTGGAGTTTGACTTTTGTGTTGCCCCTTAATCCTAGCCACTCATTTATTTTACCTCTTCATCTTAACCACTCCCCTTTTGCCTTTTAATCTTGGCCATCCATTATTTTCCCTCTTAATCTCCTCCATCTAATCCTATTCAATTTCTATAAAAGGTCTCACTCCTCATTTGTAACTTAGTCATTCTATTGTATCTTCTTACATCTATTAGATAATCTTGATATCACGAGTTGGATAATGAAATGAATCTAGTTTTATTTCAATCTTGCATTCTATTCTTAGTTTAGTTTTCATTTGAATCTAGTTTGTTCATATCTTGCATTTGCATTCTTTAGCATAGATATTTCATTTTGTATCATCATTTTGTGAAGGTTGGGGCAAGTTCCTCATAATTGTTCTCAATTCTTCACTCATCAATCATAGTGAGTTTATTGTATTGTGTTGGGAGAGCACACCCACAAAATATCTAAGAGAAAATTAAACAAGGTTTTGGGTGCACTTGTTTTAGCTCATCGGAGGTTGTAGTGGAAATTTGATTGAATTACAACTTATTTATCATGTTTATTCTAACCTAAATTCTTCACATTTTTCGTGTTTTCATCCTTTGTTTTGTGGTGCAGCTGCAAGAATTTTTAATGCATACATTATGGCACGCCTGGTGGGACACACATCCCTATTTGATTTGCACTTTTAAAGTTTTTTCTAACCTTGTATTGTTGTTTTATTCAAGTTTTTCAAGGCTAATCCTTGTGCAGGTTGAGTTGAAGATAAAACCCCATAGTTTTGAAAGATTTGATCATATCTTACAAAAGGCTTGGGATTTTTCTGTGAAATTTTCTTTGCAGGTGTGGGATGATCCAAATATGTCTTAGTCCGAGAATCCAATTTTTCTAATAATTTTCCCATGAGTTATAATTATTTATTATTTTTCATGAAAATTAATTTATGGTCACAAATTTGTGAATTTTTTAGAAAACTTTTCATTTTAGAAAGCTAAGAATTCTACAGGGGATGTGTTCTTTGTGTTTCTAATTTGGATGAAAGAAAATAGCTCAAAAAATTAATCTTTGAAAATTGGTATGTTTTGATAAATTGGGTCTCTAGGGCACAAATTAAGGAATATTTCTAAAATTTTACATTTTTGGAAAGATCTCAGATTTTTAACAGGGGTCTCTAATTTTCATTTCTATTTTTGGGGCCAAAATTATAGCAAACAAATCGGATGTTGTTGACTAGGTCAAAAAAAATAAAATTGTGATGAGCTTACACTTTATTTGCACATAGTTCAATGCATGATTGGGCTTTCTTGTAGGTCTTTGATATTTTCTATATTCTAACAATGGTTTTGCAAAATGGTTGACCAAGATTAAGATATTTTGAGACTACCAATCAATTTATTTTGTAGGACGTTGTTTAAAGATCTTGAAAAGATTCGAGACTACTAATTCATTGGTTTTGTAGGTTGCCTTAGAGGTTCAAGAAAATATTATGTCTTCTTTAAGTTTATTTTCTAGGCATCTAGTTTAATTAGGAAGATTCATTTCTAGTGGTTGGTTGAGTAGTAGGAGAGTATACTTTTATCTCTTTAGAGATAATCATAAATCTAGACCTACTTGATTTATCATTTAGAAGTGAATCTTGGGTAAATGAACATGTGTTTGGCATGTTTGGGAGAAGCAATGGAGTAGGAGAGTATGCTCTTTTCCTTTAATAAAAATCACAAATCTAGACCTCCACTTGCTATCCACTTTTTCTTTTTCTTTTACCTTTAGAGAGCATGTCGTTGAGGGTAAAATCTCACGAGTACAACTCAAATGGGAATAGACAAACTCAGCCCTTCCAACCCACTATAATCAAAAGTCTCTTTGAGATTAAAGTCTCAAAGGATATATCTATTTCTATATTTTGTGTATGTTATATTTTCTTAGGGTTGAGAGGTCTCAATCCTGCATGTGGGACTACGTTAATCTAGTACTTGTAAGGCTATAGGCCTCAATTCTACTTGTGGGCCTACAAGGGATAGTGTGAACGAATGCCCTTGCTAGACACCTTAAGATAGAAGATACATGGTTTACCTCTAAAAGTGGACATAATCTTTGTGCAAGGAGGGGGAATAATCTCTCCTGAAGATGACTCACCGTAAGTATCCCCTTGAGCATTTGGAGGTAGATAATATGGCATTGGAAGTCTCATTACATAGTTTCCTTTGAACCATATTATATTTAGCTCTTGGAAAAGGAAAAAACATAGGTTCCCTCTAGGGGGTGACATGGTTATGTGAGATGATAGGATGTCCAAGTTGTGGGAAAAGGTTTTGATTGCTAAGCCAATTCCTTAGGTAGATATTTCTTGAAGTGTTTTCAAATTGTGCTAGACTAGTGGAAACATTTGGGCTTGAAAGGGCTATCAGAACATACACATTGTGCTATACAATTCCCCACCATCAAGACTTGTCACAATTTCTTATATCCTTTGATTTTCTTTGTCCCTTATTGGATTATTTCCATACTTGTTTTTGTTCCATGTTTGAATCAAGGTAAATTTAGCATAGTCAATGCCTTAGATAAGAGTGATAATCAGTTCTTGCCATCAAACTAGACCAATATGACATCAGTTCCAATCTCTTAATCTTCCCTAATAATCATCTTGTAATCATCAAGAACATCCTTAGTCATCTCCTTGATCTAATCCAATCATCCACAATCTTCCTTTTCATCATAGTCATCACTTTTCTCCTAATCATCTTAATCCTCTTTCATCTTCAACTTCTTATCTTAGTCATTCATAATCACCTCCTAATCATTCTTAATCCTCCTCCTCATTCTTCTTATCCTAATCATTCTTAATCCATCATTTAGGACCCTAAATCAAATTAATTTTCCTAATCAAATTAAGGTCCTAATAATAACCCTAATTACGTCATCATCTTCATAATCATTCAACTTTCATAATCCAATATCATAATTTCATCTTCCTTCTCATCCTAATCATCACTTTCCTCTTTCATCTTCAACATCCTATCTTAGTCATCCATAATCACCTCCTAATCATTATTAATCATCCTCCTCATTCTTCTTATCCTAATCATTTTTAATCCATCATTTAGGACCCTAAACCAATTATATTTGCCTAATCAAATCAAGGTCCTAATAATAATCCTAATCATGTCATCATCTTCCTAATCATTCAACTTTCTTAGTCCAATCTCATCATTTCATCTTCCTTCTCATCTAATCACATCATCATCATCCTAATCCAATTCACTTGTCAACTTCTAACCAAGTTCTAATTCTATTAATATATCTCCATCATCCAAATCAATCACATCATCCATTCCACTTGTCTTCAAACATCCCTAATCTATCCTTCCACTTCATCCATTATTAATCCAAGTCTTATCCACGCCATCTTATAATCTTCCACTTTTGGCTTAGGACCACCATCATAAACTTTGGACTTTAATCATCATCCAAATCAAATCAATCAAAATTCTTGAGGACCTTCCCTCTAAATCAATCAAATTCGTCATCCAATCATATCAAAATCCTTGAGGCCCTACTCTTTTAAATCAAAATCCAAACTTGCTCCTAGTCCTAAGTTCATATTTTGTTCATGATCAAATATTTCACTCTTAATTCAAATCTTTCTCTACATCATCTTCTAATTCAAATCCAAAATCTCTAATTCAAGCATCATAAACATGGATTGGTTTCACAAAATGGTTGAGGACTTTGAAATGCCAAATCTCAATCCTCAAGTCATATCCAATCCTAATCCATATCACATTCCTTATTCTTCCTCTACCTTTGACAAAGGAAATACACCTTATTATCCTCCATCCACACATGATTCCCTCCATCACCTGCATGATGTCTCTCACATGCTTAACCTTTCCCAAGAAATGGAGTCTAGCTTAAAAATATTGTCCTTAGTTTATAAAGTGGGGTTCAAAAGAAAACTTTTGAAGACATATGTCCTCCTGCATTTATCCCATTCCATAATCCTCATCTTCAATCCAACCCCAATCCTCCACCTAATCTCCTACACTTTATGATTGGTTTCCAAAACCATCATCCCAATCCCCTACCTAAACCTCAACCTCCACACAATCCTAATCCTCTAAAACCCACATCATTCCTACCTTCCAAAGTTTCACAATCACCCAAATCTAGACAATACACTCCCCTTATGGACCCTATTGATGTCATATTCCACCTACTTGTTAACCAAAACATGATGGTGTTTCCGAACACTATGTCCTTTGATGAGATTTAACCCAAACCTACTTGGTATAAGGAAAATAAATATTGTGATTATCATCGCATAAAGGATCATGATATCAAGAAGTGCTTAAAATTTAA